>ML681994.1:20889015-20939583 GCA_007922195.1 Podocnemis expansa
AGCCTGTAAACTGCTCTGATTTGCTGTTACTTTATGACCTGATCCTATGTTTTACACCCCCTTGCATTTAGTTTCATTCCTTTCTGTAAGTTCACCCATCTTCGAAGCATCTGAGGAAGTGGGATCTTCTCCCACGAAAGCTCATGCAAAAAATAAATCTGTTAGTCTTAAAGTGCCACACAACTCCTTGTTGTTTTTTCACTGGACTAGACTAACACGGCTATCCCTTTTAAAATTGACAAGAGCAGCATGAGACACCCAGGCCTGAAACAGCAGGTGGGGCTGTAGGCTGGGACCAACCTTCTTTCCCACCACAGCTCTGGCAAAGAGGTTATATCAGGCATGCACTGTATGCAGTGAGGGGGCAGAGTTGTGCTGCTGGCTGAAGAAGGATTAATTTAAGGAGCTTGAAGATCTTGGCATATGGAAAATGTTTTGCTATTTTCCCATTTTCTGGGGCCAGCTGCCTCACAGGAATATATGGCCTCCAGAGTGAATGGAGGAGCCAGGTGTGTGTTGAGCTTTGTTTTCCACTTCCTAACAGACTGACGCATCATGATTCTGGCAGCCCGAATGTTCAGTGCCTGGTGCAAAGACTGAACTGCGTAACCAGGCTAATTTCTCTGTTATTTTCACCTACCTGACTGGTGTAATGAAGTCTCTGAGAGACTTTCTTTCCTCCCCAGAGCTCACTCTTTGGGGAGTTGCCTTTGGACCACCCAGACCAACTCCTCTGTTCAGGAGCGGGTTGACCTGAGCTGCAGATGGCTGAGGAAGATGGGGTAGAAATAATGGATCACTCACCACAGTTTCTCTCATCCAGTCCATTAGGGCAGTCTTTGATGCCATCACAGGCTGGGACACACAGTCCATTGACAGAACAAAGGAACTCCCCAGGACAGGCTAAAAAAATCACAAGGGAATGTTTAGTCTTCATTACAGGATCTCCTAAAAACAAAGCCCTGAGGCTTAAGAATGTGTGACTATGAGCTTATTGACTATGTCTGCATTGCAGGGATATCTACACAGTGTTTGTTCTTCTTCGAGTGCTGCTCACACCATTCAGTTACAGGTGTTTACGTGCCGCAGTGCGCGGTAGCTCAGAAAGTCTTTAGCATTAGCCTGTCTGGTCAGGCACACGGCCAACGCCCCCTCCACACCGCGGCCATGGCTATATAGGTGACCATGACCCTGACCTTCCCAGTTCCTTTTTCCTCCATCAGCGTCGGTTCGGATCAGCATTATCTTGCGAAACGCAAGAGCCTGTCTTCTGCGCAAAATTCGAAATGCCAGGATTCAAGCCATGCTTAGGATGCTGCAAGGCTTTCCCGATGGACAACCCACACGAGAAATGCCTTGCTTGCCTGGGTGAGTCCCACATCATGGTGGACTGCCCCATCTGCCGATCCTTCAAGCTGAGGACTTGGCTGGAAAGGGAGCGCCGTCTCCGCCTCATTTCAGGGACTGGAGCCGCTTCATCTACAAGTGGCCGAGCCGTCAGCACTCTGCTGGACTCTCGATCGGCCCGGGCTCAAGCCTCTCACTGATCCCCGGTACCGGGCCCAAGATCTCGGCCCTTGACGGTACCTTCCAGACACTGATCCCACCGGTCCCCCGGGTAGCCTCTCAGCCACCCCTAGCAGGGCCATGGCTCAGGCACCAGCTCGCCAAGGGCACTCAAATCCGGCTTCGGTGCAAAACGCGAGACAGCCGGCTGCATTGGCACTGCCTCCCTCAGCGCTGCTGGACGCAGTACCGCCCACAAACCTGGCACTGCCTACGAGCCCGGCACCTCCTGCAAGCCCGGCACCGTCAGCAAGCCTGGCACCGCTACCAAGCCCGGTGCTGCTGCACCCGGCACCAGCACCGGTAACACCACTTCCGGTAACGTCACTTCCGCTACTGTCGGACTCAGCACCGCTAACACCTGCGCCGATGCTGGTACTGTCTCGGGCCTCCTCACCTCTGTCCAACCCAGCATTGTCTAACCCGGTACCGGGCCCAAGTTCTATGGCTCCCCACTGGTTTCCCGAGAAATACGAATGCCGCCTATCAGAGGGGAGATCGTCCAGGTCATCCTCGGAGGATCGCTTTCTCCCCACTCAGGAGGAGCACCTGAGGAAGCGTGCCCACAAAAGCTCCATGTCACCGAGTGCGCGGTGCAAGCACACATTGGGGAAAGCACCTGGGCCCCTCATAACACCTACGCCGCCATCAAGGTCCCCGCACAATGAATGGACCCTCGACTGGCTGAATGCAACAGCGGACGACGCCTCCTCCTGATATGAACGTTCGCCTGCAATGGAGTCCTTGGATTTCTCCGACGACGAGCCGGACCCTGATTCCACACAACAAAGCAGATCAAGGGCCCTGTCATCTTCATCGCCTGACAAGAGGCTAATCGACATGTCCACCAACCGCGAAGGGGGCCCTTGCATCGAACAGGACCTTCTCCACCGCATGGCGGCGAACCTGAAGCTCAAACTGGGGGTCATCCAAGTGGAGGATGACTCCCTTTTTGACGTGTGCTGTCGAGCCCCGCTGGCTAAGGTTGGAATTCCCTTGCACACCTGAGTGTTCTGCATTGTCCAGGAATGCTGGCAAACGCCTTCCTCGATCCTGCCAGTGTCCAAGGTAGCAGACAAGAAATATTCCATCTCCCCGGAAGATTTTCCCTTCCTATTTCACATCCAGCCCTGGGGTCCTTGGTGGTCGACGCAGTCAACCAAAGGGAGAGACAAAGCCAACCTAGCACCACCCCCAAGAACAAGCAGGCAAGGAGACTTGACCTACTTGGCAGGAAAGTTTACTCCTTGGCCACCCTCCAGCTGCGCATCTCAAACCATTCTGCTTTGATGACGCGCTACATCTTCAACCTGTGGGAAGCTCTGCAAAATCTCCAATCAGTCATCCCAGAGGATCGCCTGAGAGACTTCAAAGCAATGATGAGGGAGAGAGAGCATCCAGGGACACGCTAGTGGCAACCTGGGATGCAGTGGATACAGCAGCACACACAATGGCATTGGCGGCGGTGATGCGCCGTTTGGCCTGGCTCCAGAACTCTGGCCTCTCCATGCAGATGCAACAAATTATCCAGGACCTTCCCTTTGAAGGTCCCGATCTCTTTGCATATTCCACAGACACGAACCTGCATGGTATGAAGGACTAGAGGGCCAACCTGAGGTCCCTTGGGATCTACACTCCGCAACCTGTTAGACGTTCCTCGAAGTCGCACCAGCTACAACAGCAGCTACAGCAACTGAAGCAACAGCTGCAACTACAGAACCAGTTCCTGAGATCCCTCCAGTTTCCCTAGTGTCACCTCGGGGACCCGGACGAGGATAAAGGCCGGGCAGGTAAAGGGGGTAAGTTGGGCGCCTCTCAGTTGGGACAGTGCGGACAAGGGTCGGACCACTCGTTGGGCCACAAACAGCGTTTTTGATGGTCCCTCCGAGGGCAGCGCTCCACAGCCCCTGTTCTCCCCCCACCGCCTCCACCACTTCACCCCACGGTGGAGCCAGGTCACCTCAGACCAATGGGTCCTTGACACAGTAGCAAGAGGATACCACATCCAGCTCCTCTCAACCCCCCGGGACAGGAAACCATCCCCTCCCATAATCCCAGAAAACCCCAATCTCCTAAGAAATCTCAAGGCTGAATGCCAAAAGCTACTCTCCCTCGGAGCCATCGAAAAGGTTCCCAAGAGGGAACGTGGCAAAGGGTTCTATTCCCGCTACTTCCTAGTCCCCAGACCCAACGGGGATCTGTGGCCCACCCTGGACCTCAGAGCTCTCAACAAAAACATAAAGAAAATAAAATTCCGCATGATCTCCCTACCGCAGAATATTCCCTCCCTGTCCCCAGGACTGTGGGTTGCAGCCCTTGACCTAAAGGATGCTTACTTCCACATAGCCATTCGACCCCACCACAGGCAGTTTCTCAGGTTTGTAGTGGCTCGACGCCATTACCAGTTTACCGCACTCCCCTTCGGGTTATCGCTAGCCCCCAGGGTGTTCACAAAGTGCACCACACCAGTCGCAGCGTTTCTACGCAGGAGGGGTGTAAGAATCTACCCCTACCTGGATGACTGGCTCATAGTGGGCAAGTCAAGTCGACATGTACAAGACCACGTCATCATCATAATGAACCTGTGCAAGTTCCTGGGCTTCCGCATAAATCTGGAAAAGTCCAAGCTTTGCCCCACTCAGGACATAGTGTTCATTGGGCCACACTTGGATGCTCGGCAAGGCATCGCATCCTTGCCCCGTCAAGATTTCAATCCATCTGTACCATCATCATGGAGCTCCAGGCTCCTGGGCTGACTACAGTGTGCAGATGCGTGCAGCTCCTGGGGCACATAGCAGTGGCCACGTTGGTAGTCCGAACAGCCCACCTGCAGATGTGACCATTCTAGCTCTGGTTCGCCACAAGCTTCCAACCGGAATGAGACCGCCTCAACAAGCTAACCTCGGTACCCCAGCATGCCCTGGAGTCCCTCCAAATTTGGGGGGACCCCAACTTTGCGATGGGGGGAATCCCATTCAGGGAGTCCAAACCTGCAGTGCCCCTGATAATGGACGCCTCCAACCTGGGGTGGGGTGCCCATCTTTCTGGGGGCCTATCCACGCAAGGCACGTGGAGTCCCGAGGACAGTATCCTCCACATAAACATGAAGGAGCTCAAGCCCATCAGACTGGCCTGCATGACCTTCCTGGACCAGATCCAGGGCAGAGTGGTCCAAATCCTCTCAGACGACACAGCAGCCATGTTCTACACAAACTGTCAAGGGGGGGTCCGCTCCTCGGCTCTATGCAAGGAAGCAAGCAAGCTGTGGCAACTAGCGTTAGACCATCACTTCATGCCAACCGCCGCCCACCTCTCTGGGATGGACAACGGCATAGCAGACTCACTCAGCAGGAAGCTGCTGGTGAACCACGAGTGGTCCCTCCACAGCGAGGTCTTCTCCCTACTGACAACCAGGTGGGGAACCCCTCAGATCAACCTCTTTGCCACGGCACAGAACCACAAATGCCCTCGGTTCTGCTCCCTCCGAGGCCGAGAGAAAGGGTCTCCCAGCAATGCCTTTCTCTTCAATTGGGCAGGACTCCTAATGTACGCCTTCCCGCCAATCCCCCTGATTCACAGGGTGCTCCTGAAGGTCCTCGCAGATGGGTCATTCCTCATCCTGATAGCCCTGGACTGGCCCAGGCAACACTGGTTCCCTCTCCTACAAGATATGTCAGTGAGGACCCCGCTCCACCTCCCAAGATGGCCGGACCTTTTGACACAGGACTCGGGATGCCTTTGGCACCCCAACCCAGGCCTCCTGCATCTGACAGCCTGGATGCTCTCTGGCTCAGCAAGCAAGAGAGACACTGCTCAGATAGGGTTAAAAAGGTCCTAGTTAGTAGCAGAAAACCCTCCACCAGGTCCGCCTATATCGCAAAATGGAACCACTTCATTACTTGGTGCCGTGGTAAAAACATAGACCCTATCTCTCTACCAGTACAGGAAACCTTAGACTACCTTCTTGACCTGAGGAGAAAGGCCTTTCTCTGTCATCACTCAAGGTGTATTTGGCAGCTATCTCAGCCTTTCACCAAACGACAGATGGGGTCCCACTCTTCTCACACCCCATCTGCCATAGATTCCTGAAAGGAGTGGAAAAACTTTTTCCCCATGTCTGTAACCCCACCCCACAGTGGGCCCTGAACGTGGTGCTACGGGCTCTCACAGAACCACCATACGAGCCCTTAGATTCAGCCACCCTGCTAATGCTGTCCTGGAAGGTGGCTTTCTTAATGGCCGTTACATCTGCCAGAAGGGCCTCAGAGCTACGAGCCCTATCCTCTGAGCCCCTATATATGGTTTTCTTCCCCAACAAGGTGGTGCTGCGTCACCACCCCTCATTTCTGCCCAAGGTTGCCACCCCTTTCCACTTGAATCAAGAAATCTACCTGCCGGTCTTCTATCCAGACCGCAGGTGACGGAAAAGCAGAGATGGTGGCACACCCTGGACGTGAGGAGAGTGCCCCTAACTTACACTGAGTGCACCCGATCCTTCCACAAGACCCCCCAACTGTTCATGGCGGTCGCGGAACGCATGAGAGGCTCTCCGGTATCCTCCCAATGCATCTCCAAATGGATTGTGAACTGCATTAAAGACTGCTACGGAAGGTCAAACACGCCTCTTCCAGAGACTGTGAGAGCTCACTCTGCCAGAGCTCAGGCGTTCTCCATGGCCTTCCTCACCAAGGTCCCAATCCAAGAGATCTGCAGGGCCACTACGTGGTCGTCGGTACATACCTTCATGACGCACTACGCCATTGCCCAACAGATGAGAAATGATGCTGCTGTGGGCAAAGCTGTACTCAGTGTGGATAGACTGTAACTTCTCCCACCATCCTTGGGTATGGCTAGCAGTCACCTGTAACTGAATGATGTGAGCAGCGCTCAAAGGAGAACGGTTGGTTACTCACCATAACTGTCCTCCTTCGAGATGGGCTGCTCACATACATTCAGGTCCCTCCCACCATCCCCGCTAACGGAGTTGGTGAAGGTATATGGGACTGGGAGGGTCAGGGTCATGGTCACCGATATAGCTGCGGCTGTGGTGTGGAGGGGGTGTTGGCTGTGCGCCCTGACCTGACAGACTAACACTAAAGACTTTCTGAGCTACCATGCTCTGCGGCACATAGACACCTGTAACTGAATGTATGTGAGCAGCCCATCTCGAAGAAGGACGGTTACGGTGAGTAACCAACCGTTTTACTTCCAAAGTCCTGTGTAATCACAGCCCCTGGAACTGGGGCACCTACAGATGCCAGCCAGGCAATGGGGGAATTGATCATTTTGAGCAATGCAAGTCATGTGGCAGGGACCACGAAATCAAGAGTGGTCTCTCACCAGATCACCTGGGAACTATGCCTTTATTACATCCTGCTGCACCATGTCTGAGGCTGTGTGGAATTACTGGGAAAGATTCCCTGGGACTGTTACAAATTCCTGGTCAGGGTACTGAAAGGGGTGTCTCCAGCGTATTCAGGGAGTATGCAAAAAGAAGCAGTGTGCATTGCCCAGTAAGAAGAGAGACTCTGTGTGTGTGTTTCTGTCTTTGTCTCTCACATATATGGATTCCAAAGGAAAGCAGGAAAAACCCTATAGGAGCCTTTGTGACTGAAACAAAGGCATTTCAAGAGTTCGGGACACTTCCAGGTGGGTGGTGGCCTGGGGTGAAGCAGCTGAACCCTTTGGAGCAGGCTGCTCCAGGGGCCCTACTCTTGGCAAACCACAGTGCCGCGCTGCTCTCCTCCCTCCCCCTAGGGAGGCACAGCTGGCTGGGAGTAGGCAGGGAGCGCTGCTCTGCCTCTTCTGAAGAGAGGCTGCTCTGGCAAGCAGGCAGCAAAGCTTTTGGACCTGGCGGTCCATGGCCCCCTGCTTCTCCCCCACCCCAGTGGGAGCTGGGACTGGGAGGGGGGCAGTTAGGGTGGCAATGGTGGCCAATAACCCCGGTGAGGGAGGCATTGGGGACCCATAGGGGGCCCCATAAAGTGCCTTCACCTAGGGCCCCCAATTGCCTAAGGCCACCTCTTTGAAGGCTATTAGAAGGCTCATACTCACGATCAGACTGGTTATATAGGCTGTAGGCAGCCTGCACTCCAGGTCCAGTTAAAGAGATCTGAGAGGTAAAGCTGATGGTGATACTGGTAGAGGACGCAACTGGAATTCGCTCAGCATAGGCTTGCAGAGTCCGCAGGCCGCACAACCTGATAGAGGAGTACAGGCTTGATAATATAGAATCTGTGTGAAGGGAAAATGTGGTTGTAATGGAGAAAAAGAGGTTGGGGCACAAAAATTTCATGGCACATAAGAACTGGTGTCTGGCCCATGTGAAGGAAAGAACTGTAAGGATAGCAGAGAGGGGGGAACATCCTTGAAGTGATGACAGAGAAAAGAGTGGTGATGCCCTTCCTTGGAAATGCAGGAGAACTCAGACTGTTTCATCAGACAGGCCATCCAGCACCCATTCTGCTCTCCACTGCACCAGCAGCACATGGCTACACAGCTAGGATATCCTGAGGACAGAGATGCAAGAGACATCACCAGGATTTACACTAGTATAACCAAGATCAGGAGCTTGCCCCAAGTGACTGGAGCAAATGAAATGATGATGAAGCAGCCCTGCAGATTAATAGAAACAGGGGCAAAGGAAAGGAGATGTTCTAAGAATGAGATGGAGAGAACTTGGAATGAAGACTGTAATAAATAGCATTTAAAGTTAGTGTGAGACATGTATGTAGGGGTTCTAGAGGTTCAGGACTGAATGGCTTTGGAGATAGTACTATTCAATTGATAACAGAAACCAGGTACAGAGTATTGGTGTCATTCATATTCTTTTGCAAATGGTCCGTATTTTATGTAAAGTCCACAGGCCCAAATTGTGCTCTCGGCTGCCTCAGCATAAATGCAGAATGACTCCACCAACTTAAGAAGCATTGATTTAGCCCAGTCTGGGTAAGAGCAGAATTTGGGCTGTCTAATACAATGCTATTTCTATAATCTTTTCCCTATAAGCTCATGTCATGGATTCTTCATATGGTTAAATTAAAGAAAGAACTGAAGATCATATCAAATGGCTAGAAGGGACCTCATGAGATCATCAAGTCCAACCCCCTGGGAATTGAACCCAAGACCTTCTGCCTGTTAAGCAGAGATGCTAGCCACTACACTATCCACTCCTGTGGCAAATGGCTGGATCAGTACAGGGGCTATAGGGGGCTGGCACCCTGGGGCATGGCCAAGGACCCCAGGCTGCAACCTCTAAAGTCTCTACTGATCTGGCCCTACTGGCACAACACTGGTAAGACTGGGACAGGCCCTGGGGCCAGAGGCACCACTCCCCTGTCCCTAGACTGGCTGGTTTGCCCCAGGGGATGAACAGGGTAGCCTCCAACAGCAGTGTTTGAGGACCCAGAGCAATGTCAGGCTACCACCCTGCAGGGCAGACACACCAGCCTGAGCCTTGGGGGCCCCATCACAACAGCCTGATGGTGCTCTGGGTCCTGAAGGCCCAAGTCAGAGGCCACCTCATGTGGCAGATGGCCCTGCCCTCAGAGTGCCTTGGACACACACTGGCTACCCCCATTCTCTGGGATGGACCAACTGGCCCAGGGGAAGCAAGAGTGCCATGGCCTGCCACAGCCTCTTGCCTCAGGACCCCGGCCTGACCTGCCTGTAGGCCCCCGTGGTGGGCTCTGGAGCCCAAAGTGGGGAGCCGATAGTGAGGGGCAGGACACCATGGCCCCTTAATCTGGCCCTGTGGATGTGGGAGGAAGGAAGGAGAAGGGACAGGCAAGGAAGGGATGCAAATAGAGGGGAACTTGGCAAATGAGACATACAAAACAGCTGTTGGTGATGGCAGGAGCTGAGGGAGAATAGGCTGTGATACTAATCTTGATGACTCTGAGGTCATTGGAATGACTCCCTGGATCAGGTCCTAAGACAGAGAGAGCACAGAGGTGGCTGAGATCAGGTGAGCAGCAAGGTCTCTGTGAAGTAAGTGGGGAAAAGGCCCAGAGAGGGTTTGAAAACAAAAAGGGCAATTTTGAACATACTCCTGAAATGACAGTGGAGCCAGCTGGAGGGGTCTGAGGATGGTATATGGGAGAGAGTGGGCAACGGCAGCCGGATTTAGAGAGGCCATAGAGAAGCTTTTGCAGAAGGGAGTTTTTACAGGCAGAGCAGGAAGAGAAAGAGGCTTGGAGGCAGACTTGTGCGGAGGAAGATTTGAAGCAGTGGCATATATAGATGCTGTTGCAGAGGTGGTGACAGGCACATTTGCAAACACAGGAGGCGTGGGAGGATGCCAGGACTACACACAGTGGGGGGAAACAAGACAGCCTGCTTTAAAACAGCCAGAGGAGGAAGGGAAGTTTATAGCGACATTGCAGAGGTTTAAGGATGTTGCCTTTGCCCAAGAGAAGCATGTCTCTCTCAGATGTTTCGCTGATGCAGTGCCATAATATACTTGGTTAAGATAGGCAGAGCCAGTGGACTAGGCAGAAGGAATCACAATAGTATTGAAGAAGATATGGCAAACTGAATGCCATTTGCACATAGTAGCTGTTAATCTTAACTGCAGAGATCAAATGACTGAGTGGGAGCAAGTAAATAGAAGCTGGAGCCGGCAACTGTTTCTTAGCAAAAACCTCCTACTTCAGACCTGGGGCCAGTTTTGTTAATCATCTTCATTAATGATCTGGACTAGGATGGAGTGGATAGCACCCTCAGCAAGGCTGCAGTTGACACTAAGCTGGAGGGAGAGTAGATACCCTGCAGGGTAGGGACAGGTTACAGAGTGACCTATTCAAATTGAAGTATTGAACCAAAAGAAGTCTGAAGTTCAGCAAGGACAAGTGCACAGTCCTGCATTTACGATGCTGAAATCCCATGCACTGCTATAGACTGGAGACCAACTGGCTAAGCAGCAGTTCTTCAGAAAAGGACCTGGAGATTACAATGTGCAAGAAGTTGGATATAAGTCAACAGTGTGCCCTGATTGCCAAGAAGACTAATGTATATTGGGCTGCATTAGTAGATGCAATTGCCAGCAGATCAATGGAAATGGTTATTCCCCTCTATTTGGCACTGGTGAGGCTTCACTTGGTGTAGTATGTCCAGTATTGGTCCACCCCACTATAGAAAGCATGCGGATGTACTGGAGAAAGTCTAGTTAAGGCCAACATAAATGATTAAGAGGCTGAAGCACATATCTTATGAGGAGGGGCAGAGGAACTAGGCTTGTTTAATCAGCAGAAAAGCGAGAATAAGGGGAAATTTGATAGCAGTCTTTAACTACCTGAAAGGGAGTTCCAGGAAGGATGGAGCTAGGCTGTTCTTAGTAGTAGTAGACGACAGAACTAGGAGCAGTTGTCTCAAGTTGCAGTGGGGGAAGCCCAGGTTGGATATTAGGAAAAACTTTTTCACTAGGTAGATGGTGAAGCACTAGAATGGGTTACCAAGGGAGATGGTGGGATCTCTGTCTTTAAGAGGTTTTAAGGTGTGACTTGACAAAGCCCTGGCTGGAATGAGTCAGTTGGAGTGGTCCTGCTTTGAACAGGAGGTTGAATTAAATGACCTCCTGATGTCCCTTCCAACCCTAATATTCTATGATTCAATGACCGGCTGAGCCAGCAGAGGGCTGTGGGAGGAGTCGAATTCACAGAGGCGTCATTTGGGATTGGGAATGGAGAATAAAAGTCAAGCAAGAACATAGGTGCACACCTTCTGTTCTGAATAATCCACTGGCCTTGTGTACATGGCAGGTCAAACTTCTGTCTCCTGAGCGCATAGGCATCAAACCACAGGACGACACCGTAGTCAAGAGAGGGGACCTGCATAGAGAGTGGTCCAAGGGCAGAGCTATGATAGCAACAGCAAGCTACATGTCCAGTCAATCAGCTGTAACACATCTACATGAAATGGGTCAAATAAACATAAATGGGGGAGCAGCAAATTCTCACAGTGACCAGTTTGCAAGAGTTAGACACAGTCTACAGAGGCATCAGGCTACTGCCCCATATGGCCCAGAGTGTTAATCCTGAAGTGCGGCACCCTTTGTCATTCCAGGCCTGCCTCCAAGAGCTCTGTCAGAGCACCTTAATCATGGCCTCCAGCATTCCCTACTAGATCAAACCTACCACCTACTAAACACCTTCCCCAGTGCATCTCCCTCATAACTGGCCATTCTAGTCCCAGATCCTACTTCCAATGCTGCAAAGACACCTCAGCCTTGACACTCAGCAAACCTGTTGTTCTAGTTCTGAGGCCTTGCTTGCTGTACCAAAGCAATCCTCTCCTCATCCCTGCTATTCTAATACTGGGTCATGGTTGAACAGAGATGGGCCAGTTGTGAAGAACAGAAAGTGACTGCATAGTGATTTTATTTGATAGTCACAAGTCCAGGATGGAGATCTGACTCCTGTGGCTCTCAGCCTAGTTTATTGGTAGCCAAAGCCGGAATCTAAATTATTGTAGAGCAAGGTTCCCAACCTTTTCCTTACTGGAAACCAATATCCCAAAATCTTCCTCCCAGCTATGTGGGGACCTAGCAGGCACTCCCTCCCATTGAACAGTACAGGAACTGCTGCAGGGCTGTGATCTTCTGATGCGTGCTCATGACTTTTCATTTGAGACCCTGGAGGGTCTGCAGAAATGAAACATCGGGGTGCTCAGTCTCCTCGCCTCCTGCCCCCCACCTCTTCAGTCTAAGTGGAGAGGGCACTGCCACATAGCAGTGGTGAGGCAGAAAGACACCCTGTAATTCCCTTAACAGCCCCTACTCTGGAAAGATTTGGCTGGGGAAAGAGGAGAGGCAAGGGGGCTCACCGTCATGTGCCAGGTACAGTGTGTGTTGGGCGCGTAGTAACTTGGGTAGTGAGGAGTGTTGATCTTCCCCTGCTGTTCCAGGCCTCCCTGCAATGTTAGATTCACCCAGCAGTCTGAAAACACAGACACCCCCATTTCAGCTGGACATTGCTGTGGGTAAACTGGGTTGTGATGAGGGCTGGGTAAAGACTGCTCAGTCTGTTGCACCAGCTCCCATTTAGGGAGGTAAGTCAGCACCTAATGCCGGGGTCTCAAACATGTGGCCCCTAAAGCTATTTCCTGTGGCCCTCAATGACACTATCATTACCGATATTTGCAATATTGTTGTATGAAAAGGTTTTAGTGGTGCAGCCCTTGGGCTAACATACTAGTCCTCATGTGGCCCTGTACCAGTCCTTGTGCAGCCCTCCTTGTGATTTGAGTTTGAGCCTCCTGACCTAATGGGACAATGGGAGGCAGCATTCAGCCCAGTTAACTTGCAGATGTATGAAGAGCTAAAGGGAAGGCAGCAGGGGGAGGTGGGGAGTGGAAGCAGAGTGATGGCTCTTTATGCCTGGGGTCAAGCCACTTAGGCTATGTCCACACATACATCATTATTTTGAAATAAGTTATTTCAAAATAAAGTCCTTAATTCAAAATAAGTTAATTCGAATTAAGAAAATGTTAATTCGAATTAAAGAAAAGCCTGCTTTCGAAACAGCTGTTATTTCAAAATGGTTATTTTAAAATAAGGCTCTTTGGACACGTTGTTTCAAAACAGTTGTTTCGAAACAATGGTGTTGTTTCAAAACAACATGTCCAAACGGCCTTATTTCGAAATAACCATTTTGAAATAAAAGCCGTTTCGAAATGAATGGGGTTGAAACTGTTTCGAAATGACGGTTCTTATTTCGAAATAAGAGAACCCGTCATTTCGAAATAAGAAAACATTGTGCAAACACAATCTTTTTTATTTCGAAATAACCAGTGTTATTTCTAAATAAAAGAGACGTGTGGACATACCCTTAGACAGCGAGTGGTATGTGAGATGGAGTGGTGGGAGCACAACTTGTAAATAAACCTCCACCAATGGTAACAAATCAAGGGTCTCCATCTGGTTTTGAGAACAAGGCAGACACAGGGCAGGCTTGCTGACACCCTGCTACATGGATCACACCTGCTGCAGAAAAAAGGGACACCCCCCCCCACACTCTTGGGGAGAGGAATGAGGGAAGGTATGGGCTGTGCATTTGCTAGAGACACATGGGGTGTGTTCACACAGCAGTCTTATTTTGAAACAACAGAGGTTGTTTCGAAATAAGAAACGCCATGTTCACACGACGTACCATTGTTTCGAAACAATGGGTTCCGTTGTTCTGAAACAAACAGCGTTGTTTCAAAGCAACTTAAACCCCATTTGGTGACGAAACAACGTTTCAAAATGATTGTTTCGAAACAATCCCATCAGAACGTTATTTCGAAACGACGGTGACTCGTTTCGAAATAACCGTTGTCCGAACATGCTATTTCACTTTGAGGCTTTTTCCTTAATTCGAATTAACTTATTTCGAAATAACGCCTTATTTCGATACAAGTTGTTTTGAAACAACTTGTATCGAAATAACCCCCTGTGTGTGAACATAGCCATGAAGATGTTTGCTGTGCTTGTGGTCAGATACATTCTCTTTGGGAGCAACATAATGATTTCACAGCTGTGTTTATTGGGAGTACCAGAGACATCCCATTCTCAGGGGAGCTTCTTCCTGATTGGGAGGCTCCTCCAAGGCAGACAGCAGAGGGACTCAACTGCAGGTATGGATGCCAGCTCGGCTCACTAAATTGCCATGGCATGTTCCCACAGCGAGTGTATCTGGGAAAGACCTGGGCACAGTAGGATAAAGGATAATTGTGCTAAAGATTTCCAAGAGCCCAGAGCTAGAGAAAAGAGCAGTTGGTGTGAGTAAGTGGCTGAAAAATAGGAAAACCCCACTGGGCAGGGCTTCAAGGTGTGCTCTGATGAGCAAACCAGAGGTCAAGCCTAGCTTGTACTAGCTTGCGAGACATTTAAGGATGTGTCCATAGCAGTGAAGGAAGCAGTGTTGCTGCTGTAACAGATGGTGTTTTTCTCTCTGACTCAGTGCCATTGCTTCAGCCCAGCATTAAGGTTGCTGAGTTCTTAGTGTTGCTTTCTGTCAACTGACTTGGAAATCCCAAGTCCTGACTACTCATGGAGTATGTCTACTGGAGGCTCTGTTAAACCTATCTTAACAAGGTCGACTTTAAGTCAACTTAAAGTCAGAGTGTCCACATTGAAAACTGTTGACTCTCTGTGTCCACACTGGCAGGTGCTAGGTCGATGGAGGAGTGGTGCATTGTGGGTAGCTGTCCCACATTGCACCAGAGAAGTGCCCCCTGGAGGCCAATTAGGTCGACTTAGGGGCTTTCCCCATCTACACTGGCTTAAGTCAACTTAATGAGGTCGACTTAAGCATTAAGTTGACCTGAAGAGGCAGTGTTATTAAGTCTGCCTAAGGAAGCACTGAAGTCAACTTAATAAAAGCCCAGTGTGGCCGCAGGAATCTGTAGGTTGACTTAAACTTCCCTAAGTCGACCTAAGGCTCCAGTGTAGATGTACCCCTGGTTATTAGGGACCCCATGGCACTTTATGCAAATTAGTTCTAACATCCTTCTCTTGGGCAATTTCTCATACGGGGGTCATTCTGCTGTCCTAAATTCCCTGGTTGCTTTAGCTGAATGCGGTACTTCTCACTTCTATCTATCACCATCTATTCCTTGCTGCCATCACCAGACCATCTCAGCAACTCACAATCTTTAATGAATTCCTATCCCAAGCAGTTGTATGGTGTTTCGATGTCCTGTGAAACAGCTATCATGTTCCACCCCAGAAGGGAGCAGCTTGCAATGGTAGGTGAAGTGACCTGTGGCTTATGTGTGAGGTTAACTGACAAGGGAGCTGAGACATGTAAGTTGTCCTGTCTCCTTCCCTCCAGCCTTCCTCACCTTCAGAGGGCACAGCCTGGGCAGTGAGGACGAAGGGATCATAGTAGCTGTACATTGCTTTCTTCCACACAACAGACATGACACGGCCTGAAGAAAGGACTTCCACCACAGGCTCCTGCCGACTGCAACCATAGAACCTGAGAGCAAAGAGCGAATGGGAAGTGTGAAGGAGGATGGACATGAGGAAAGGTGGGAAGTGAAGTGATAGTCAGAGAGGAGACAAAGACAAGGCTATTCAGACTTTTAATAATTTCAATATGTTGCTAAATAGTAAAGCACAAATTTCAAAGGAAGTTAAGAGCCTAAATACCACTGAAGCTCTGGCCTATTAAAGCAAAATGAGACAAGTTCTCAGACCAGGGTGGAGAAGCATGCCTCCACGTTAGAACCCTTGTCCTGTCTCAAACCAGACCACCTTCGTGAAGACTCTGAGACCAAGACATCCTCTTGTTAGAATTCCAGTCCACAAGTCAAAGTAATTTTAAACCCATTCAGGGTTCTCCCGCTCACCTTAATATGTGCCAGACCCACCTCTGAAGAAATATTGGAGTCAGACCTTCAGCGGTGTAAAATCATCAGAGTTACCCTGAAGTCAG
Organism: Podocnemis expansa; assembly: GCA_007922195.1. NCBI lineage: Eukaryota > Metazoa > Chordata > Testudines > Podocnemididae > Podocnemis > Podocnemis expansa. The sequence goes on from ML681994.1 coordinate 20,904,999, forward strand.
TGCAGTTATACCACTTTACATTAGCTGAGGATCTGTCTCTAGAATGTCAGGATCCTCTTATAAGGAGTGATGCCTGAGCCTAAGTTCTGGGCTGATTGATGAGGACCCTCATATCAGGTGATGGTCTCATGAGGCACCTTGGTCTCTTTAGCACTGTAAGCGCAGTCCCTTTTTAACAAGCACTGTCACTGCAGAATTGCTGTTCTTCATAAAAATGCTTCAGCTACTTAAATTTATTATTTTACTAAGCTGAGGGCAGCGTCAATTAATATCCTGCAGCAATGAGTTCTACAAGTTAGACTGTGTTGTGAAAGGGTAAATCACACCAACCGACAGGCTCTTCCCTTACCACTCACAGTGTTTGATATAACTGTCATATGCAAGCTACCTACGAGGTGATAAGATGGTTCTCCAGTGGCCCAGCTTCATCATACATGGCCAGCCGGTCCCTGCACTCTGGGAGGGTCCACTCCAACCGTAGCTTGATCATGTGGCCCTTAGGACCACGGAGGTGCCAAAGACAACTGGAGGCCAAGTAGTCAGGGCCCTTCAGCTTCAGGACTTCCTCCTCCCTGATGTGACTGTACCTGTAGCAACCTGAATCCATGAGACAAAACAAACCCCAGAGTGATGTTAGCTTAGTGTGAGAGAAAGGGCTCTTATCAACAAATAATCATTAGGGTATCAATACATGTCCCTATTACCAGGTAAGGGTCTGTGTTATCCAAGTTCATCCCAGTGATCCCAGTTCACTTTTACACCTTACTTCTGTTCTTTCCAATGACACAGGTCCCTTTTCACTACCTAACTCTCTTATTATCCCTTCTAATTACTAAGCAGACCCTCCCTCTCATATTTCTTCTGCTTGCCCCATTTTTCTTGTTCTTGGCCCCATCCTTCATCTACTGTGTACATTTACTGTAAATGCTGCTTGTCCCTCTCCTGACATTTTTTCCACTTCTCTTTGAGTTGACACACCTCTGACATGTGGAGTGTAAGTGAACGGAAGGATGAGTTTCCGAATGTCCACATCACACATGCCTGCTCACACATAATCTGAACTCACATGTGGAGCTATTAGCCAGTGTGACACCAGGTCAAATGTACAGAAGCATCTCCGTGACTTAGGCCCCTGGGCCCAGATCCTCAAAGTATTTAGGTGCCTAACATCTGTTTAAATCAATACCCCTCAGTATCTGAAAGTCAAAGGGTTTTAGGCTGCTGAGTCATGGTGGTGCTTTTAACAAAATGTTATTCTTTGGTGTGCAGCATCAGCATTTCATGAATACAAGTTTCTTCCCCACGTTTTCCTTGATCTCACCTCTCAGGACAGTAAACAATAATTCTGACCCCTCAGCAAAAGCCCCCAAACAAAAAGAACTCCAAAAGAAAGGGAAAGGATGGCCTACCCAGAGTGGATTTCAGCACTACTATGGTTTTCACACTGGATTCTGTTAGAAAGGAAATATATAAAAGAAAATCAAAAAAACATAAGAATCTGTGGTACCTAAAATCTAAGATGCAGGAAGTGCTGCTCTCCTCTTATTTGTGCCCAATGGCCTTCTTCTGACTCTCCTTGAGAACTACACTGGAATATTTGTACCTTTCTATGCCTGTTATCAAGATTTATCTGGGTCATTTCCTCTACCTCACATTATTCTTGCCCAACCTACATGGGTTGTGTTCCTCTTATCCATGATGCCCCAGCTTGCCATGGGCCTCTCTTCTTCTTTAGTTGCCCATCAAGCGGTATTCTCCTAGGAATATTTTCTCCTTCCCACACAAGTCAGTCATTAACCTATGCCATCACTCCTTATCCACATCCCAAATGGCCTTAGGCCTTTCTCCTTCTACCCATGTTCATTGTCAAACACACTAGTACTGCAGCTTCTCAGATATTCCAGGTGGTACCGTCACTGCCTTCCTGTCACCCAACCCGCTTTCCTATTCTCATCTCTCTTGCTGTAGAGCAGTGGTTCCCAACCTGTGGCCCAGGAACCAAAAGTGACCCACAGGGGCTTTCAGAGTAGCTGGTGGTTCCCCTCCTTCCAGTGCAGAAGGGAGCCACTGCCTAAGGACCCAGGTAGAGCATGTTTCTGTTGGGCTAAATAATGGTGTGGGCTCTTTAATGCAGCCAAGGGGTGAGAGATCAGTGTTCCTCTGCCCCTGACTTTAGCAGGGAGCACAGCAAAGTGCTTCACCTAGGTCTACAGGTGCTGGGATCCCTGCTGGAGTGGCAGATTAGCACAGAGGCTTATAGGGCATGGAGCCACCCTGTGTTGGAGGCTGGGTTCTGTGCTCCTGCCTCACCCCTGGGTCAGCTGCTCGACCCCCAAAGGTAGGATGGGGCTAGCTGGCTTGCTGTATGGACTCCAGTGCAGCCTTCCAGGGCTCATGGCCCCTGGAGGGTGGCACTGGAAGCAGCATCACATGCCAGTTGGCTCTGCTACACCTGGGGGCAGACTGGTAGGAATGGGGGGCTGAAAGGAGCCACTGCCTAGCAGCTGAGGTGGCACATGCAATGATACAGTTTCTCTGCTGCAGTCAGGGAGATGGGAGATCAGCAGGGGTTAAAGTAAGCCGGAATGCTGTTCCGGGGCCCACTATTTTTAGGGGCTCAGCATTCCGGAGCCCCTAAAAAGAGAATGTGGAACCAGAGCGCTGCATTCTGGGGCCCACCATTGAAAAACAGCAGGCCCCAGAACACAGCGTTCCAGTTCCATGTTCTATTTTTAGGGGCTCGAATGCTGGACCCCTAAAAATAACAGGCCCTGGAGCGGCATTCTGGGGTGTTCCAGCAGGCAGGGAAGGGGCTGGGGGTCCAGGGGTGTTGCTAGGGGGCTCGAGCCCCCCCCCAACCCCCCCCCTTTCATGCCTTGCCCCAGCCTGGGGCTGTTTCCTTCACCCTAGCGGTGGCACTGCCCAGACCTGGGGCCTACTGCCCCCCCCCAGCCACACCGCTGGTGAGTGCAGGGGTGGCCAGCTCTCACTGGGGGAGGTCTTAGGAGCATTGGGTGGGGTGCTGGCACAGGGGGGCAGAAGCTGGGGTCCCGGGGGCCCACCAGCACTGGAGCATTCTGGGGGCCCCCAAATTATACCTTAACTCCTGGAGATTAGGGAGGAAGCAAACTGCTTTTGGGGGTGGGGGGCACAGCTTGTGGCCCCTTGGAGTTTCAAAAATGATATCTTTGGCCCTCAAGCCAAAAAGGTTGGGAACTACTGCTCTAGATGGAAAGAATGTTCATTGTGCTGAGCAGGGAGATGGGGGTAGCAGGATCCAAATCTCACAAGGGATTGGGCTCTTCTCACTCAGGGATGAACCAAAGCAACTTTAAGTCAATGGATTGTTTCCATGGTCTTCAAAAAGCTTTGAAGCTGTCTGTCAAAGTGGGTATAAACAGACAGAAACCAACTGAAAATATAAGAACAGGAAGGACTGACACAAGCGACCACAAGGGGTGTGAGTTTGGCACAGTGAATAACAATAACTGAGCAGAACACTGCAATCCAGAGGGATTCTTTAGCAAGAAAACCAGTTGTGGGGAATTAAGAAATCTGGGGCCTTCTTCTTTCTGTTGCAGAATAAAAATAACTTCCACTGAAAACAGTGCGAGTTTCTTGTAGTCGCCCAGAAATAGGGGTGAAGCGAACAAGGCCCTACTGAGTAATGATGCCTGATAGATGAGATATTGAACTGCTTTATAAAATGTACCTTTGAAAAGAAAAATAGAGGGGACAATCTACAAACCTGTTAAAATAGTGTCACAGAGCAGTGGGTTCATTTAGGGAAGTTGGTTCAGCCCCACCTGTGACTAATCAGCTGCTTCTCAATTGATGATGTGAGGCAGGGATCAGGTGATGGCTTGTAGATCACTTGGGTCTCATAAAGGCCAGCAAGAGTTTGCTGGCAAGGAGTTGGAAAACTTCTGATTTTCATGAGTTGCTAGGGCAGGGGGAAAAAACCTAGGTCATCTATGACTCCTAGGCAGATGGCTTGTTGAGAGTAATCCTATAAGAGTATAGGGAGTAGACAGGCTCCTGCAGAAGATCTTGAGTTGGAGGGAAGGATGTGATTGACACTTTGCATGTGTGTTAAATAGGTTTATTCTGGAGAACTAAAGCTGAGTTTCTGAAAGAAAAGAGGGCTGAAATCCTGTGGCTGGAGAGAGACTATGGGTTTACAAATAGCTGTCACTTTAAAAAAAAAAAAAAAAAAAAAAAAAAAAAAAAAAGTGAGCAAAGACTTGGAAGATCTGGCCACATACAAATCAGTGGGCTGAGAAGATATGTACCCTATGGTATAAAGAGAGGTAGCTAACAAATTCAGTAATATTAAGAGTTTGTTTCTGCACATAGGAACATATGGCTGAGGATTTTAAAACACTTCATTGCTGTCTAATAAATAAGCCTCACCAGCTGTGAGGCTGGAAAGTGTAAATGGATTGTTAATTATCATTTTATGCCTAATTTACAGATAGAAAAACAAAAGTGTAGATTAAGTGACTTGCCAAAACACTGTCAATCCAAGGGATAGAAACCTGGGGTTCTGACTTCTGGCCCCTGCTCTAGATAGACTTCTTCCACACTATCACACCTTACTCAGCTACAGAATGTTAGTTTTGAGTTTCATGGAGAAGCAGAGAAACCCCAAAGGATGACCATGGCAATTAGAATCAAGCAAATCTAACTTTAGATGGTAATAAAACAATGAACAAATGTGAAGAGAATGAAAAGAAAAGATTGGAAACCTGTAGAAGGTAATGATCCTAACAAACTTGATATTGACAGAGTTACAAAACTAGTGCATAAAGGGAAAGTGGAAGATGCACTACAGCTTGATTTTAGTGAATCATTAAGCATGTTTTTCATGAAATCTTAATTTAAATTAACTTGAAGGTAAGCACTGTCACATACAGTTCAGTTTTGGTGCAAAGCTGCATATAAAAGATAATTATAAATAACAATTTATTAAGCTGAGAGAGGTGGTCAGTGAGGTGCTAGGTTTGGTCTTATTTAACATCTTCATTAATTATCTGGAACAGGGAGTAAAAAGCATTTTAATACTATTCACCAAAACATGTTATAATAATGAAAATTTGGAAACTGGCAATAGTGAAAGACCCAGAAGTAATTGTGATAGCAAATTAGAGAAGTTTACAATGTGATAAGGCAAAATTTAAAAAACAAACAAAACCAGTCATTTGGGGCTCTATCCACAGAGGCTCTATGTGCATCGCAGAACAAGGAGTGAACAGTCGTACTGTGGGCCTTATCCAAATCCCAGTGCCATCAATGATATTTTTCCATTGACTTAATGGACTTTGGATCAAGACCTATAAAAGAGCTGAAATATCAAGTTAAGGTTTGAGAACCTCAGTATCAAGCAGTGATCTCTGTTTTATGCATTGATTTAAAAAAAAATCTTGAAGTCAATATAATGAATAGAAATAATGGAAATATTATAAGGATCATGCAAGATAAACAATTATAATCTAAGTATGTTGCATTTAGTTCCATTCTCTGTCTGTTGGGGAGTGGAATAGTCTCGCAAGGGATGTTATGGAAGCCAGAGTGCTTGGGGCATTTTGAACTGAATGAAATGACAAAGCACATAGTGGGGGAATAACTCTGTGTTTGCCAAAACTAAAGGAGGAGGCAGAGGAAGGGACAAGGTGTAACCTAGCCAGTCACTGCCATCTCTTACCCCAGGAGTCTATAATTGTTCAGAGGAACACTTCATGAAAAATGTGTCCTACACAAGGAGGAAACACATGTAATTCCCCTGATCTGTTCCGTGTTTGGCCTTTCCCTCTAGCATATATTCTCTTCTCCTCATCCTGCTTCTTGTCACCAGCTGGGTTTAACACAGTCCTTTCCCTTTCCCCTTCAGTAATGCCATGATCAGGTCACACCTGGAGGCCTGATACTTACCCAGGAGAACCAGAGAATCTGGGTCAACCTTGTACTCTGTCTGGTAGGAGAGCCTGCCGGTACTGTTGATGCTGGTGGAAAGCTCTCTGGAGAGAGTTGTATTCACCCTCTCAGCAGACATCTCCTTGTGCTGGCTTTCAGGGACTTGAAGAGCAAACCAGAAGAAGAAGGTCAGGGATCCCTCCCTAGCAGGGAGATAATACATTAATTTTTTTAATCCTTTTCATTCAAATGAGTTCAGCACTGGTGTGAGTCACTGCAGTGACAGCCCTGGAGACAGATGCCCTTTCTTTAGCCACAGCTCAGCTCCATTAGTGCAAGCATCCCAGAATATATGGTCCCATCAGTGTATCTCAGCCATGACCTAGTGAGACTACCAATATTGGAACAGAACAGACAGTGTGCCCATGGTCTATTGAATACTTGGTCTTTCTGCTGAGGGAGCCATTTTGTGCCACTGTTAATGGTGATTTTAATCATCTGGACTTGTGCCCTACTAGAAATTAGAATGAGATCATCAATTTTTTTTTTATAATCCACTTTAATGTGCTTCAGGTGGAAATAACTTTGGGCAACTACTGACCGAGGACTAGATTGAAAATGTTGATATTTAAGCCTCCATGTTCATCTCACAGTTGTGAACTCATTGTTAACTGATCCGTGTGGGTTTTTAATCCTGTGCAGGGGTCACTGATATATTTCAGGAACTCACAGCCACAATAGTTTGTCAGCTAAATTAGAAAGGAAATGGTCCAAACTGAGGAGCAATTGTAGGCCTGAGGAAAAAACATGAATAAAATATTTTTCCCACTGGAAGATGGGTTTTTGTGGAAATAGAAATCTCCTATGGGCAAACATCAATTCTGATGTCATTTGCCACTGGGAAAATCAAAACAAAATGTTTGGGATTGGGATGCCATTGATTTCTGCATCTGCCTGAGCCATTACAATGCCCTGTGGCAGTTGTAGTTCCAGGTCCCTCCTCCCCAGTTCTCCCATGTGGACCCTGCTCCTGGTAAGGACCACATTTCCCAGGATGTGCCTTGGTCTTTCTCTGTGGTGTTTCATTTGTATTGACAATACAAGATGAAACGTTTTGATTCAAGAATGTCTGAACTTCACTTCAATAGAAAACCTTCTGACCTCTTCTAATCTTTTTTTCTCCTGGACTTTTTGTTCTACGAGGAGTTTCAGTATTTTGACTTGTCATCTCAGTTTGGGCTGAAAACAAATGTTGAGTTATCAGAATTTCACATCAGATAGAAATTTCATTTTTCTATCAGCTCCAATCTGGGGAACATGAGGTATAAGAATGGAGGCTGCAGCAGCTCTTGTCAGATGGCAACTGAACATGATCAAAATCTAGCTGTAACTTCACATAGAACAGATGAGACAGAGTCCTCAAAAGCAAATTAACATGTGTAACACTCACCCAAAGGCATATACTGTGCTGGAGTTGTAATACGGCTCCAGGTCTGTGACACAAATAAGTTCCCTCAGCTGTAACAAGAATACCATTTGATAACTATCCACAACAGTACAACAGCAATCTTCCCATGGAACCTTCCCAACACTTCAGCCCTCCATACTTGTGACGTAACCTTCCTCGCCTTCCATTTGCAGAAGCACGCATGACCCATTCCTCCGCACACTGAACTGCCTCAGCCCCAACCCCACACATGAAAAGACACCCACCATCTTCTGTAGTTTTGCTGACTCAGTCCAGAAGGCTCTGGATTCCGGTCGACTAAGGTCCAAGGAGTATTGATAATTCAGGATCCGGAGGCTGCCGGAGTAGAATTTTAGGACGGTTGATTCCAAGTGTCGTGGTCTGTAGTCTGACAGCAAAGGACACAGACAGATTAGCTCATGGATGTGAAGGATAGAGGGCTCTTTCAGTGGGTGGATTGGGAAAACTTAGCTAGAACCTTAGGAAACCAGTCCACAGATGGGTCCTCTATGACGACCAATCCAGGACTGATTCTCTTTGGCATCTAGACTGGCTTCTTCTTTGCTAGGCCACCTCAGTGCCAGCTTAAAGAATAAAACATCTTGGAACTGTTACCTAGGAAATACCAGGTCAGTGCTCCAGCTCCAGCCAACAGAACAAGAACTACGCAGAGGGGTGCATAACGCAAGCAGTCATGACCCTTACTCTTGGGTTCATCCTGAGATGGCGTGTTCGCATCCTCCTCCTGTTCCTCAGCCTCCATCATGGCCATCTAGTTAGACAGCAGACCAAAGATCAGGACAGAGTATCTATACATCCCTTACTTAGTTTCTGTGTGTACTTTGCCACCTATATGCTTCTCTTCCTACCTATGCACAGGGTCATCCTTAGAGAGGGGTAGCTGAGGTGATAACCCTGGGCCCCATGGGGCTGACTGCCATGAGGTGCAGCCTCTGGTGCAGCTATGGCCCTGGAAAGCCATGCCCAAGATTATTCAGCATGCCAGCTCACCCCAGCCCACCCTGCCCCAGGAGCAGGTGGGGAAGTGTGGTGCCCAGCCCCTGGGCTGGCCTGCCCTGCCCCAGCCCCAGCATCAGGGGCATGGGGGCCCCCAGAACGTCCTTGCCTATGCATCCTCCTATTATCTGTGCCAAATCCCCAAGACCTTGCTGATTGCTTACATGAGGAAAACACCTGCTGAAGTCCAATGGGAGTTCATAGACTAAGGTCAGCAGGGGCCTATATGATCATTAGTCTGACCTCCTCACCCACCTACTCCTGTAATAAACCTCTAACTCAGTGTTTCCCAACCTTTCTGGCTTGAATGCCACAGCTACCAGCAAGTACCTCTGCAGCGGTAGGAGCTGGATGTGGGCTGGGGCTGCCTCCCATGCCTGGCCGGCAGTGCAGCAGCAGGAGTCAGATCTAGCCCACTCAGGCTGCTTGCCAGCAGCAGCTGGGGCTGGATCGGGCCCCTGGAGCTGGATCAGGCCTGGGGCGTGGCCAGACCCTTTTTTAGAGTCAGCAATGCTCCTGCTGCAAATCACGATTTGAAGAACAGAGAATCAACTACCAAGTGAGCCATTCACCATGCTACAGAGGGGGGTGAAAAACCCTGTGAGTCCTTGCCAGTCTATCCTAGGCGAAAGTTCCTTCCTGACCCCAAATTTGGTGATCAGTTAAACCTGGAGCCTGTGGGCAAGTCTCACCAGCCAGACATCCAAAAAAGAATCCTCTGTAATAACTCAGAACTCACCCCATCTAATATCCCATCTCAAGTCATTGGCATATCCACCACCAATAGTCAAAAACTGGTTAAATACCAAACTAGGTCATTCCATCATACCATTCTTCCGTAAATTTATCAAGCTCAGTTTTGAAGCCAGCTGGGTTTTTTTGCACCAACAGCTGATCTTGGAAGGCTATTCCAGAACTTTATTCCTCTGATGGTTAGAAACCCACGTCTAATTTCAAGCCTAAATTTCCTTATGGACAGTTTTTATCCACTTGTTCTTGTGTCCACATTGACATTGTACTCAAATAAGCACTCTCCCTTCCTGGTGTTTATCCTTCTGATGTATTTATAGAGAACAATCATATCTCCATTCAAACCTTTTTTCGTTAAGTTAAACAAGCCAAGTTCTTTTAAGTCTGCTCTCATAAACCAGATTCTCCATTCCATGGATCATCTTTGTAGCCCTTCTCTGCACCTGTTCGGCTATGTCCACACGTAGATGCTTATTTCAAAATAAGTTAATTCAAAATAAGTTAATTCAAAATAAAATCAGGAGGGGGCAGCATGGGAGGAGTGGCAACATGGCCCCCTCACTGGGCCATGCTCTCACCCAATATATACAAAATGGAAGGCACCCTGGGAAGGAGAAAGGCAAAAGTGTTATTTTGAAATAAGACGTCTGAATGGTGTTATTTTGAAATAATCATTTCAAAATAACAGACGATTTGAATTAAAGTAGGTTTAAGCTATTTTGAAATAACATCTCTTGTTTTGAAATGACAGGCTCGTAATTTCGAAACAAGAAAATGTTGTGTGGACCTAATCTTTTTTAAATCAAAATAACCAGTGTTATTTCGATTTAAAAGATACGTGTGGACATACCCTTCCAGTTTGTATTCATCCTTCTTAAACACAGGGGACCAGAACTGCAACCAATATTAGAGATGAGGTCTTGCCAGGACCTTGTAGAATGGTACTAACACTTCCCTATCTCTAGGAGAAACACCTCTTCTGATGCACCCGAGCACCTCTTTAGTTTTTTTTCAGTTGTTAGTTAGGCAGAAGCTGTGTGACACGTTTAGTATCATGCTGTGCACACTCTCTTGTTAGCTTTATGCTCCTACTGTCCTAACTTCTTAATACATTCCTCAGCAAATCTGTAACCCCCAGCCAGGGCCCCCAGAGTAATTAGGGAATCTGGGGCAAATGATGTGAGTCCCCCCCCCCTTACTGTTCTATACATACAACTCATGCCACTTCTACTCAGCCCCAGGTCTCCTCCTATCTCAGGTCACTCCAGCCACCATCCCAATTACCAAGCCTTTCTTTATTTACCCAGCCCCAGTGTTCCCCTGGACATACAGAGTCAGAAGCTGAGGCAGGGGCCATGGCATGGGGACTCCTCCTTTGTGGGGGCCTGGGGCAATCTGCCCTTGTGACCCCCGCCCCCAGCTTGCCCTGCCTGGCCCCAAATGTCACTGGGTTCAACAGCAACAACTATGCAGACCACTGAGCTTCAGGAGTCTGCAAAGCAACAGGAACTCGTTCAAATTCTGCACAGCCCACTGTAAAGTACCTCGTTGCTACCTCACTTCTCCCCACTGATGGATACAAGAGAGGGATGAACTCCTGGAGGTAATTTAGTCCTTTACCTTTCACATCGCCATCTCTCCTCCTCCTCCTCCCACAACACCTGACTGTCTGACTTCCTCCTGCCTTATTCCCTTCCTGTAATCTCCATGAGCCTTCTGCTGAAGAAGTACCATAGTCTTCCAAGACTGAATGCTTCTGGGCTGGCCTCCTTGGCCACTTTCTCTCTACTGTCCCATGAGAGACCCTGTTAAAGTCACATCAGCTGTCGCCTTTTATCACTCTATAAGAGTCCAAAGGATTTGCAAGTTTCCTTCAATGAGGAGTGATGCATATGGGAACTTATGAGAGGGTACAGGAGTGCCAGAGCGCACCTGAATGTGTATGAGCACATTCTAAAACTAATGCCTGTTTAGAGGGAGCTCTGCCTGTGTGTGTTTGTTAGTGAATTATGTGCCTGCATGGGGCTATGACTGTGTGTGTTTTAGAGTGTATGTGTGAACAGTGTGTGTGAATGGCTGTTAGAGGAGCTGCCCAAAGAGCTCAAGCGTGTGTGTGTGTGTGTGTGTGTGTGCGTGCGTGCGCGCGCACGCACACGCACCTGCAAACCTGTTTACATGCGCAAACCTAGAAGCCTGTTAACATGTTTACATGTATGATCATGTGGAAACAGCAAAGGGCAGCCAGCATTCCCTATTCACCCTGACACTGAGCTCTACCCGCTCCTCAACTTTGCCCCTCAATGCAGAAACACATGTAAAGAATGTAAAAAGTAAATAAGCTACTTAATGGAAAGATTTAACTCAATCAGCCAGCAATTAATCCATTAGTACCACCACTTCCTGTCTCCTACAACTCTCACTCACGCAGCAAAGATCAGAGTACATGGACATCACGCTTCTTTTTCACTGTGGTCTCCTTTTGGCTGATGTTCCCCAATCGGCATCCCACCCAAAGCAGGAGAGCAGCGGCAAGGGTCTCTACTCCACCTTCAAGGAACTCCTCTAAAACAATAGTTGCACAAAGAACCACAAACTGATCAAAAAGCGTCTTTCATTGCTAGAAGATCAATTCTAGGCACTGGGATTTCCCCCAGACCTACCTTTGAAACCTACAGCTCTGAGTGTGGTCAGGTGCACACGCACACATTGGTACAGATGTGTTTACTGAAGCCCAAGGTCTTCCTGGTGATCAATAATCTGAGGCCATGTCCGTTTGTTTTGGTCTTTGCTCTGTCCAGTTTTACAGAGAGGGCTGAGCGTGTCCAGAAGAGCCACAGCTTTCTGTAGCTAGCGGATGACTCAGAGCAAAGGGAGGTTTGCAAAGAGAGACAATTTGCAGGCTTGATGCTGCGAAGAGGCAGGGTAACAGTGCCCATGTCCCCTGAGAAGCCAAACCTGGAAAGCAGGTGCAGTCAGATCACAGATTCTCCCTATGGGGATAACTAGTTCCTCAGCAACTGGTTTCTGTCTTAGTTACATGAATGGGTCCCAGTGGAGTTAAAGGCAAAATAGCACTGAGAAGAAAAGACTTGTTCAGACAAAGGGTGGGATGAGGCTCTTGCTGAAACCAGTGGGTTGCACAAAGGAGGGACAACGGGAGATGACAGTGTAGGTGAGGTAATGTTTTCTATTGAACCAGCTTCTGTTGGTGAGAGAGATGAACTTCCGCTATCTGTCAAATAAAGGATATTACCTCACCCACCTTGTCTCCCTAATATCCAGAGGTCAGCGTGACTACAGTTACACTGCCAGCAAAGTAAATGGAGTCTTGTCCATGATAATCATTAACGAAAATTCTCTCTTAGCCAACAGAGATCACCGGGATATAGCTCTCTCTTCCAGTGGGAGAATTTTGACTCTGGTCAGGTATTAATTGGTGAGGAATAGCCTTTCAGCTGGAATCTGTAATCAGCATCAGGCCAGTGCAAAATGAAATCTGTAACTGTACAGTGTCTTTACCTCAGCTTTCAGTGGACAAATGCTCAAAAATTACTAAAGCTCTGTTTAATATACCAGTCTGGTCACTGTAGTATGTGAAGTTCCAAAGAGATAGCTATGTTAGTCTAGGTCAGCAAAATAAGGAAGGAGTCCTGTGGTACTTAGACTAACAAATTTATTTATCCCACAAGCTTAAGTGGGAGAAAATCCCACTTTGTCAGATGCTTTGAAGATGGGGGAACTTACAGAAGATAGTATGTGGGCACCTTTTATGCATTATGAAATTGCCTTCACTACACCCTGGGACACAGGAAAGACACATCTTCACCACCACGTTACAGATGGGAAACTGAGGAACAGAGAGATTAAAGGTAAACATTTTTTTTTAAAGTACCAGGTGATTTAGGACCCTAAGTCCCATTTTCAAAAGCAACATTGGGCCCTATTCATAAGGGCATTAAGTGCCTATCTGCATCTCTAGATGCCTCACACTTTTACAAATCTGGCACTTGGGCACCTAAGGGTACAATTTAGGAAACCCCTAAATGACTTAAGAACTTGAGTCTTACTGAATGCAAATTGGATGTAGGTTTCTAAGTGATTTGGGTGCTTTTGAAAATTGTACCCCAAAATCACACAGGAGCTTGTGATAGTTGCACACAGTCACAGAGGAAATTTGAGATAGTCAGATTGAACCCAGATGTCCTGACCCCCTGGCTAGTGCCTGAACTACAAGATCATCCATCCTTCCCTTCAGGAAACAATTGCCTCTCCTTTGCTGATAGTCTTCATAGAGAGACCAAGTACTGAATCTAATCTAACCAATCTGAGTACCACAGTCATCTCTGTGGTATCTATGAATAAAGCAAGAACACAGACCCAAAATCAGATCTGACTTCAAAGAAGTGGCGTCACTGAGGCTGAGTTTAGCCCTGAATTTCCACTTTGCCATGGTGAGGGGTGGGGCCTGGTGGTTGTGCCATTCTCTGCAGATCAGAAAAAAAAAAGCTCATTGACAGGGATGTCAGGGTAATGTGTGGGTGTAAACTTGCAGTGCTACTGTCTACGTGGTGTCTGTGCTTAAATAGAGTACTCCTCCCCAAGATAGATGACCCAGCACCTTTCATGAATGCTACAGCTCAATTTAAAATGGAAACAATAATTGATGGACATTGTCCAGTGTTGCATCTCTTTGTGGTTTTGCTCATGCTACATTCAGATCAATCCCTTTAGATCTTCATGGCACTTCCAATGAGTTTTCAGTTCTCAGCAGAGAATAGGGTTACCAGATATCAGGCAAAAGGAGGACATGTCCTCCTTTTTACCATCATGTCCTCCATCCGGCAGGCATTTTAAAAAGACATGATTTTGTCTGGCTTTTTACTTACAGGGGTTAAAGTATGCTGGAATGACCCAGAACACCCTGTTTTTAGGGGGAAGCATTGGAGGGCCCCCTAAAAACAGAAGAATACTACATTTTCTCCATGTGTCCTCCAACATCCTCTTTTTTGTACTTCTCTGTCCTCCTTTCCATACTTTGATATCTGGTAATCCTAGCAGAGAAGGACTGTGAAGCAATTAATAATGGTTCTTACATTCCACAACTCAGCTAGTCACACGTATGCAGCAACTTCAGACCACATGACCCTGGCTTCCTGGAATAAAGGTCCAGTTATCTTCAGATCTTACGCTGAGCACTTCCTGCCACAGCACGTCACACATTCACACCTCAGAGTGGCTGCAGTCTCACTTCTAGCAGTTTACATACTTGAAAACCATCAGCATTTTCAGAAGTGGGAAAATATTTAGTCGGCCAAGTGATTCTTAGTGGCCTGCAGAAGTTTCACTGCCAGCAATACTTCCTGAATCTAGCTGGAGTGGATCAAAGTGACTAACTTCTAAAACTGAATTAACATTACTTCCACTCTGCCTGCTGCTGTCTGTTACTGGGGGTTAATTCCTATTCCCCTGAAGCTGCTATCCAATTACCCCACAGTATATGACTGAAAACTATCCCTCCCCATGTCTACTTTCTAATCTCTGAACCCAGTGCTCCAGCACTCAACTGTGAATAAGGATTAATTCCCCTGAAACTGCTATCTGATACCTGACTTTGTTGTCCAAAGGTCTAATCCGCAGCCCCTTGAAGTCAGTGGAAGTCTTGCCATTGTCCTCATAGAGCTATAGAATTTAAGGCAGCCATAAGGGAGCACCAGATCATCTAGTCTGAGCTCCTGTATTTCATAGGCCACCAGCATGATCCAGCACCTGCACATTAAATCCATCAACTGAAATTATACCAAAGGACTGCAGTTCATGGGAGAGTACCTTTGGAGGAGGCTCCAACACCTGAATCATGTGAGTGAAACACCCCCTTCAGCTCCTGGAAGCCAATGTCCAACAGTCTTTGGCTAAACGCGGATCCACTTTCTGACCCTGGAACCTATTGCCTAGGCAGCAGACTCTCTATGACTAGGAACCCCCCTGTTCTTAATCCCTGAGCTGTCTGTGATCAAGAATTTGCTTCCATCCACCTAGTAGCATTGGTTACTATCCAAGTTCCCCTGACAGATGGCAAAGAAAAATTTGCTGTTTTGAAACTGCATTGATTTTTATTTTATTGACAAAAAGGCAGAATTATTTTTTTCTTTTTTACAAATTTTAGCAGCAAGAATGATTAAGCTTATGAACAGATACATAGGAGCAGAGGAACCACTATGGGATCATTGTCCATCTAGGCTAGCATCCAGTCCAGCAGTGCTTCCTCCTTATGGTGCATCTTGAGAGCATCCCACAAATACGCCAGGAGGCCTTGTCCTCACTCAGCTGGAAAGCAGTTGCCTCTTCTTTGTCCCCAGTTTCTCTGAGACAATGGCATCATAGAGCATGCACAGTGGCTTGGAGAAGATGATATAGGAAAGGGTTGGCTCCCTGCAACATTCTCAATGCTAACCAGGCCACGCTTCATTTTACAGCACGTAATCAGCAGCACTTTCATGGCAAAATTGAACCCTGTGGATACCCATTTATCTGACAAGCACATCAATTTAATAACACAAAAGAATGAAAACTGGGTGGATGATTGTGGTGCTGCAACATGAGTGCCAGGACAAAGGAGGAAACTCATCATTAGTGTGGAAATGGGGGATGTCAAACTAACTTTGTCAAAATCTCAAAAGATTTACAGAAGCATCCCTGAGGTTTGGATAAATTCCTCAAAAGTTTGGATGCTTACCCAAATTTATTTGGTTTGGGAAAAGAGAGAGATTAGGTCTTTTTAGCATGCAGCTGGTATTTTCTGTTTCTAGACTGATCTGGAAAGATGGCAAGAAAAAGATATAGTAGAAACAAAGGAGGGCCAGAGGGATGGATGGATGGATGGATCCCATGGAACCAACATTAACAACCTTCCTTCTACTACCACCCAGCTCCCTGGATTATTTCAGCAGTTCTGCCCCAAATCAGTAAATATGGGGTGCTACAAAATGTTGCCCAAACCTTTTTTGAACCAAATGAATGGACTGTGTTTTGATTTTTGACTTGCCTGCCTTAGTGCTTTTTGGGTAAGTGATTCCCTTCAAGCAAAGGGTGAAATGGGCAGCAACAATGAGATTATTTCCCCTTAATACAGAATGTGGGATGGACACCCACTATCATTTTTATCACAGTTGAATGACACAGCATTTGTCTGTAGGTAAAGAGGCTTTTGATTTCATGAAAGGATTACAGCAGGAATGGGAAATGATGTGCTCTATTTTATTGCCAGCATCTCTCTCATTTCCCCTACACTGTATAAAATGGGGAAATTTTCCCCAGCATGTTTTGCTGATAGGGAATTTTTTTATCACATCCCTTGCATGATTTGACTCATTTCTGGCTTTGAATTGTCTTTGAAGATACAAGCCCAGACCCAGATATCTGACTGGGATCTAACTGATTAAATGTTCACTTCATACAAACTGGAGTGGGAAGGATGCAGGAAATAAACTAAGCCCTGGGCCAATTAGCAGAGATCATCCTTAATCCCTTGCATTACCCCCATCTTCAGCAGCACCCTGCACTCATTAGCAGCTCACATTTTCCACCTTCTCCAGTATTTCTGTTTCCCTGTAGTTGCTTATAAATTGGTACTTGAGGAATGGAAAGTTTAGCTGCTCAGCCTGAGAGTTTAGTACTATCTTCATGCTGAGTTGCAGTCTGATCCAATTTCTCATTCTCTGCTCACTCAATGTACTTTAATGGTTGTAATGCCCCCTTCTGACTTTCTCAAATTCATCTCTATCCATTTGTCTACCCATTTGTGTATGCACTTCTCCTTCCATGGTGTCTATTCAGCCATAGGATATGCCAAGCTATCCGCTTATGCACAGTATTGGCTTTACCACAGAATCCATCCATGTACATGTCTCTCTTCTTGAGCATTAGTTTCCTAGGTTTTCATCCCTTCACTGATCATCCCTAGTCTAAAGCTGATTTATTAGGGTCTTTACTTTACCTTCAGATTGTAGGTTAGGACCATGCTTGTTCCATGTGCTACTAAAGGTCCCGTTCCCTTGAAATAGCAAAAAGTACAAGGGTCTCTTCATGCTTGTCAAAAGATAAGTCCTACTGTATCTTTTGAAACTAATGTTCAGCTTCTTGTTCTGTCAAACAGACAGTTCATCCACCTGCCCATCCAGAAAAGGGCTCTAGCTCATGGGGGTTTTGAGGCAGGTCTTAGACAGAATGATGGTTGTATTGTCTTTGGAACTCACTCAAGGATAGATAGGCTCCAGTATTTGGGACCTGGCTAGAGGAAGCAGTCTTGTGAAGATCATCAGGTTGACCTGGCCTTAGAGGTGCAGGTTGGAAAAATGAAGAGCTAGCACTGACCATAGAAGTAGTGGCACTGATCTGGGGGTCTGGGGCCTCAGCTTCTTTTGTTGTTTGAATGGCATTGTTTTCATGCTGCCCTGAGATATCTGAGAAGACCATGCCAGGCTTCTGCTGGGATTCAGAGAGCAGCAAAACTGTGACATTTTCATTCAACTTCTCATCCTGCTCCAACACCAATGATAGCAGTGAGTTCTTCGGTGACAGGGGAGCCTCAGGAAGCATTTCAAGGCCATTGGTTGTGCTCTCTTTCTCTCCCACAAAGGAACTGTTCTGGAAGCATTGGTTTCCTTCAGTGCAAGGAAGGAAGTTGGAAGAGAACAGTGGCAGGTCATCCTCCAGCAGGCCAAGATCTGGGGAGGAGAGTGCTCTGTAGGAATCTCCATCTTCACTGCCACTGCTCTTCCGGGTGAAGGGCTCGTAGGTAAAATACACCTGACAGGGCTCAATCTCATAGGAATCAGGGAAAAAGAAGTAGCCTTGATTGGTGAAGCAACTGGACAGTGAGTGCCCACTGGTTTCTGTTGGGTCACCAGTGCTGAGAAAGGCCTTGGGAAGGAGGACTTCGGAGTCCCGATTCTCCTTCTGAATTATCTCTAGCACTGAGATCTCTGGAGAGATATTGCTGACGCTGAAGAAAGATGTAGGGAATGGAGAGGAGAGCCACTTCTGATGAGAGGAAACAGAGAAGAGATATTGTTACATTCAAAGTGGTATCAGTATAACCCTCTCACAACAGTAACATAGAGGTCTTGGGTCTCTCTTCCTGCATGATGACACTCCTGACATCTCCCATACAAAATATATGCCCTTATCATCACTCCTCTGGGATCTCCTGAGAGAACAGGCCACTGGCATTCCCACACCAGGCTCTGAACCATTGTAAAGTAAGCAGCAGTCCACAAAAGCCTTCAGGAGATCTAACATGGCTGCTCCCAGCTACACACCTGGATACCTGTCTGTATGATTAAAGTTCTGTTCCTCACTCATTCAGTAGTATGGTCTTTAATGAACCCTCAAGATCATTACAGGGAGGAAGAAAGAGAAAGGGATGCAGAGATGGCGAAAGAAATAGAGTGACAGAGAGAAGGGAGTTGAAATTGGAAGGAGTGGCTATACTTTAACTGCTAGAGGAAGGAAAGAAGAAGGAATAAAAGCAGGGTGGGATGGACTCCAAGAGTCTTGAGCACTTCTGTGGGCTCTCTCAGCCCTTCCTGTCAACAGAACAGGGCGCTGAGGTTTGCGTGGCTTGCATTTTCTCGGTTCTGTAATTAGATATGCATTAGCCAAATAGCAGCTTTGAAAGGTCAAAAATAAAACTAAAGCAAATCCCCCATCAGCCAGGGCTGGAGGGTCCAGTGAGGCACGTACGCAGCAGATCTGATAGCCAGATATCTTCCCATCCCTTTGCAGCATGAGGGAAGGAGCCAGCCCCCTCCTTCCTTCCTTTTTCATTCTCCTCTGACACTCTCCCACAACAACCCACCTGCCCTTGATTGCCATACCTGAACATCACCTCTGTGCACAGTGCTCAGTGGGGGAAAGAACTTCTCTGGGTCTGGAATGTAAATCCTCAGCACCTTCTTCAGCCTTCACCAGACAGAGAGAAAGAGAAGTGAAGGGGATGTGGAAAACTGTTTCACCTCAGGGGCCTGATCCCTCCACTCACTGAACTGGTACCAGTATAAAAGATGAGTAACTCCATTGAAGTCACTGGAGTTAGTTACACTGGCGTAAGTGAGAGAGGATCAAACCCCTGGGCTTTTTGCCCCCCACCCTATACCAGTGCCACCAGTAGACTGAGAAAATATCCACTCTTGCCAATGGGTGTATTAGGGACACAGCAATTATGACAGGAAATGGCATTACAAAAGCTATTTCCCTTAGTCCGATGCCCAGAGAAGACAAAAGTACCACCATTCACCCACATCCTTGCCTGCCTCTCCCTGTTGCCCAGGTCTGTCCATTACTTTCATTAACTGCCAAGGTGGGACTGTTCCCATCATTGGCCCACATTGGCATGGTTTCCAAGGCCTCATTCCTATGAGCTGATTGTGCCTCACTCGGCTACCATCACAGCAATGCAGATTGCAGAGCCATCGTGAAATGGCAGTGGGAAAGGACAACCCCACATTTCTGTGCCTTGTTGTCAGGATGCAATGTGGAAGTGTTGTACCGCAAGGACACTGCAGCATCACTTCATGATGCCTTACATCATCATGACATAAGATGCTATACTGGGACACTGGTATGGCCAGGCCAGACCAGAGCCAAATCCTCCAATCTGCTCTCCTGTCTCTGAAAGTGGCCAATACTCAATCCTGCAGATGCACTTTTACTTTGCAATAATCTATTGGAAAGAAAGTTCCTCCCAACCCAATCAGCCTGCGACCTGGAGCAGGAGGATTTTGTAGTCCTTGTGCATTTATACTAGTCGAGTCACTGCAGATGCTGTTTTCAGTCCTGTGTGCCTAATCCTTTTTTGCACAGCATTATCCTGCATCTTTGAGTTCCATGGCTTAACAATACACTGAAGGAAGAGGATTATGTATGTTTGTGTGTGTAGTAAATAGAGTGATCCCTTGCCCTTTTATCATGACACAGGGTAAGGAGGACAGGCTGGGCTTTCTCTCTATTCCTGTAATTATTGTATATGCTTCTATAAGCTCTCCTCCTTTGCAAATTAAATAGTCTACCTCTGTAATCTGTCTTTCTATGGAAGCAGCTACTGCCATCCCTGATATGTGGATTGGTTTTCTCTGCTTCTTCCTTTTCTGATGCGTCCCTTTCTGAGATGAGGTGACTAAAACTGATGCCACTTTCAATTTCCATGATGCTGTCAGGCTATTCTCTGTATTATTGTGCTGGCTGGCCTTGTGTGGCACATTCCGCATTAAGAGCAGTATTAGGAGAGAAATTATGGGAAGGATGAGGTTTAGATCAGTATACTCCATAACATTATAGGTCAATCCAGACTGCAGGGACCTGTCCCATGACCTACAATCGAAGGGGGAAATCCAGGCCTTATTCAATGGGCCTGTATATAGCCCAAGCCCTGCTTATGTCCCTCTTTAGCTCCATTTTGAGAGATTAAGTCATGCAGAGGCCTTCTTCTGCAGTCACAAAGGTGAATTTCAGCTAGATGGTCAGATTTCTAAAGCTATTTTGGCACCAAACTCCCACTGATTTCAGTCTCCTGTGGCTGTTTTGAGCTTGGTGTTGCTATGACACACGATGTGACATACTGTCACTGCACCATGGTGAAAACACTAAATTCACTCACAGTCTGGGAGTCCCCCAGGACAACAGCTGTAGCAACCAAGAGAGGCAGAATGACTAATTAAGCTAAGGCACTCTGGCGTCCCGTGAGCAGCCTTGTCTGAGAGACAGAGTGAGGACAGAAAGACACATGGGGCTGGGACAGGACTGGAGAGGACTATTCAAGTCCCTTTTACCATTTCAGTATCCGTGGGTTGGTGATGGAGGCAATGACGATGACTATGAGGAAGATGGTGCAGGTGCTCCCTACAAGGATTGGCATCGTAGCCTGGAAGTACTTTGGGGGAAGTTCTGCAAGAGAAAAGAATGAGTTACTCAAGAGAGCCAGCCAGAACAGAATAAGTGGGAACCAAAGTCACTCCATTTGGGTTTTGTTTCACTCCTGAACATAAGAAGATTGAGATCTAGCTCAGATAAGCAGGTGGCTGGACACAGCTGCCAGCTACAAGCCTTTGTCATTAGAAACAGATCTGAGACACCCCCCTACCACCAAGCTTTGCCCCCGTAGCTCACCTACAGCCTCCCTCTGCTGTTCCCATCCTGGACTGCCACACAACTCTAATGATCATGCACTTTGTGCCTGACCTGCCACTATAGCAAACGTGGCTCTCCTGCACAGCTCTACCAGTGTACCTCAGCTCTGTCCTGCCCCGCTTTATTCTGTTACTCTTCATCTGGTGTCCCCTCTGCCAGCGCACCTTGTTTTGGACCTGCTGAACCCCCTGAACTAACGAGTGCAGAAGAGAAAAGAGGGAGAGGAAAGACAAGGGACCAGTGGGACACCTTTCTAGAAGCTTCTTTCTCAGTCTGTCCTTGAGATGTTACTCAGATCCCTTTGCTTCCTCCACCTCTGGTAACTTTGGGTCCCAGTTGCCATGACAACCAGTTGTCGCTGGACCCTTTTCACCATCATCATCATCTGCTATCACTGTTTGATTGCCACAGCAACACACATCCCTTTCTAAACATAGCCGCTGTTTATATCACCGCCAGGCTCTGTGGGAGATTTGGGGGGGAGACCTACAGTGAGTTGCCTGCTTCCGGCAAAGAAACTAAAAATAAAGGGTGCAGAGGACTCACCACAAACACCTGCTGGAGATGGTATTCTCCAAGGCTGCAGGCTGCACAGACTTCTGACTGTTTTGGGCAGTGAGGTGACCCAGATCACTGCTCTATACTGTCCATGGGCTAGGCCTGGGTAACATTTTGCAGCAGTTGTTCAAGTGGCTAACTCCCATTGATTTCAGTAAGTGACAGGCACCTGCCTACATTTAAACATCTGGCCCTACAGCACTTAGGAACCTAGGTGCCCTTGCTTTGCAGTGAGCCTTAAGCTCCCAAGGGCCCAAGCCACTTCTGGAAATGGGACTTAGGCTCCAAAGTTACAGGGCACTGTTGAAGGTGTGCCCCAGTCTCTTGCTCTACAGATCAGGGAGCTGCTCCTCTGCACTAAGTGAGGGGGGGGCTCCACTGGAGTGTTATCCTGGCCATGCTGATGTCAGTGGCAGAGCTCTCAGTGACTTCCCTGGGGTCAGGCTTTCACCCTAGAGCTCTTGCTCTTTGAACCAGCATGCTCACCTGGGCTGGGTCTAAGATTACACAAAAGGCTTCTCTCAAGCTATTTACCCGCTTTACATTGGTCTTTGATTTATGCAACCCTCCACTCTCCTACTTTTCCTGCTCCCACATAATGCCAGGTGTCGTACTCCCCTTTCCTCGGTGCCTGTCTCCCAAGGCTAATTTAGGGCCAGGCAGCCAACATGACTGCCTGAGGTGCCAGGCTCACGGAGGGCCAAGCTTGATAGGCTGCTTTTGTGGTTAGTGACAAAAGGGGAAATAAAATCTGTGGAGTGAATCCCTTTGTGGATTCATTTTTCACTAGCCTCCTAGAATGTTCTGGACCTTTGTAGAATTGCATAGGACCTTCCAGACTTTGAGAACTATACTTTTCTTAAACCTCCTTGAATGTTACCAGCCATGTACTCTCGAATATATAAGGGACAGGGCTTGGCCAGGCAGTCAGTGAGATAAACAAAGAGAAGTGATGTGAGATCCCAGCTGTGATATTATGAACCTTGTTTGATTGTGTCATTGTGAAAGTATAGTTGTGTTTTAAAACTTGAAAAGTGTAAGTAGCAACTAATAAAGGACCTATTTAATGAGATGCCAGAGATATCTACTGCAGTGGTTCCCAACCTTTTCAGTAGCACCACACACTTCAATGAGACAAACAGTTACATGGCACACCCACTTTTTTTAACTAATTGATTGCTCATAAACATCACTTTTACTTACATTTACTGTAGTTTTGATCCTACTAAAAAGGTTTGCAACATAGTGCGAACAATAAGCTAAAGAAGAGTCAAATGCATTAATATTTCAAATCTGGAAAAAAAATACACATTATCTCAGTTTTGCCCTTTGGCCACCTGCCTTTAGAATGTTCACATTTAAGAATGAAAAGACCACTATCTAGCTTTTAATTTAATGATTAATTTTCATGAGTTTTATGAGCTGTAATTTTGGTTGGCTACAATATTGTTCAAGATGGAACAATGTTTGTTTTACATTGAGTTTCATTACCTTTGTACAAAATTTCACAGCACACTTGGACAGTTCTCATGGCACACCAGTGTGCAATGGCACACTGGTTGAAAACCACTGATCTATTGAGCCCCATCTATGTCACAGTGTAAAAGAAATACTGCTTCTTCTTTTGCACTTAAGGACTAGTGTTAACATTCTAAAACTGTCACCTGCTTTAACATTATTTAATAGTAGTCCACACTGGTGGGATTTGGAGCTTGCCCTGGGGAAGGCAGCTCCACAGCTGACCTAGCTACTCCCCTTCACCATCCAGGTGGATCTGGATCCAGCCACTGGGGCCAGCTCGGTGTTCCCTGTTGCCAGCAGCTCTGGATCCCTGGCAGGGGCTGGATCCTCCCACTGGCAGTGGCCCTAGGTTGGATCCCACTGGCTCTGGGTCCTGCCTGGCACAGCCTCCAGCCTCAGCAGAGAGGGGGGAGGCAGAGACCAGCCAATCAGGGAAGGCATTGCTTCCCAGTGCCTTTCAGAAACTCCACCTGTGTTTGTCCACCCAGTGTTGGTGAGCAGTTCAGTTTCTTGATGTTACTATATCTCAGTTGTTCTTATAATTTAAAAAGTTTCTATAGACTAAGAGGAAACAATTTATTTAAAATAATTTGCTTCCATATGGCATGAATAAATACAGCTTTCCTAGTGTGCTAGTGTTCAAATCTCTTGCCTTATATGACATGGATAATCATGCATGCAGACTGTGCACCAAAGTCATGAAATGGGCTACACATGCAATAAAAAATAAGGTTTTCAAAATTTTAACAAATGGGGAGGAGACTGAAGACTCTCCTTCCTTGGGATGCCATTAGGTCTAATGCTGGCCTGCCCCTCCTCACTTATCTCCCTACCCTTCCCCAGGGGCATCGCTGGCACTGGACATTCCGGGGCACGTGCCCCGAACCCCAGCGCCAGTGCCTCGGATCTCCGGCCCAATCAGGCCAGAGATCCGGGGCCCAGCCACCAGCGGCCGCAGTGGCCCCATCCTCGGCCCAGGATCTGGGGCCTGGCTGCTGGCAGCTGTGGCAGCCTCGTCCCCAGCCAGGGATGCGGGGCCCGGCCTCCTGTGGCTGCTTCCGTCCCTGTCCCCAGCCGGGGATGCGGTGCCTAGCTGCCCGAGGCGACGCAGCGGTACCTGGCCCTGGCCCTAGCCAGGGGGTGGGGCCTGCAGGCTGGGGGCGGGGCCTGTGGGCTGGAGGAGGGGCGGGGCCTGGGGCCATGCCCTGGGTCCCTCGCCCAGCCAGTGATGCCCCTGCCCTTCCCCCTCCTCTGATTTTATTCCCTGCATATTGTGGGGGGAAAACTGGTCTGGGTTCTCAACCTGGAAAGAAAAACCACGAATCCTCCCCAAAGATGAAGGCCTGTTCCCAGCTGACACTTGAATAAGCAGAGAACGAGGTATGGTTCAGAGTTTATTATTCAGCTGAATAATAACAGGAACTGCATCAGAGAGAAGCAAAAAAAAGCTAGCCTCTCAGAGCAAGCCCCCCCAGTATAGGGGTTACAGGTCATATATACCTTCTAACGTGCAAAATACAATATACATAATGCAAGAAGCTTATGTATAATACAACAAGTTACATCATGCCTAAAATCCCTACATGGTTTTACTACTCTTAATATGCAGGTTACACAATTAGATTATACTTAATAGGCGGCATATAGTTAGCCCGCCTCTGTTGTTGTTTACAGCGTATTTGGGTAACAGTAACTGTCCTTGACCAATGAGAGTGGCAAGACTCCTGTGACCCCTCGGCTACCTGGCCCCCATCAATTTGTTTACCAGACCAGGTTGATGGCTTCTCAGCAGGGTCCAGACAGGAGGGATTGTCTTTATATAAACACTCTACCCTCTTATCGATCTAAGCCACTAGCTCCCCTGACTATGTATGACTTAATATACATCCTGTAATTAATGTTGTCTTAGCAAACACAGAGCCTCTCACACAGAACTTCCAAACCAAACTTACTCCATCTGGCAATTTCCTTTACAATTTCCAACCTTTGCCCCCTGACATACCTATAGGATCTGTCCTCCACACTAGTGTCTTGCTCCAGTTGCTCCACACACCATATTCATTTGGCATCACACGAACTTTGGCCTCGTACTCTGAGTCGGGCAAAAGGCTTTCAATCTTCACCCACTCCTGGTCCTGCCTGATAGGCAGGAGCATGGCAGTCTGGGATGGAGTAAAAATTACAGAGTGATTGCTATGTTCTCCCTCCCATAGTCCACACTGTCACACACCTCTGCTGTCACAAGCAGAATAGAGTTGGCTTTGGGCCTCTCAAAGCCAGCATATCCTATATCCAATGCTGTACCAGAAGGGCACCCCTTGCCCATGTCAAAGCCCCCTCTGCTTCACAGTGGGAAGAGGCCTGTTCTACCTTTTTCTTCTCCAGTGTGTTCTCTGTCCCCTAATGGGAGGACACTATTTTGATGTCTTTCATCCCAGCACTGGGCAGACTAGAATTTCCCTTTGCTTCACTTCCCTCACCATATGCTGCCAGCAGATGAAGTAGAAGTAAGAAGTAGTACCCTCTCTGGCCTCTCCTCTGAGGAGAAGGCATTGCAGGCATCTGTGGAAGGGTCTAGAGCATGAGTGGCAGATTCCTTGCAGTAAGGTGGCTCTGCCCTCCTCTAGTTATAGACCCATCCGCAAAAAAAGCTAGTCTGGGATCATGCACTCACCTCCCTGGGCTTGCGAATTCTGTACCACACTTCAAATTGTCTTTTATTTTGTAAGTAGTGGGAGGAAATAGGAACTCTCCAAGTCAAGTTGCAGCTGGCATTGCTGGTGTTTACTACTTGGAGGTTGTCAGGTGGCCTTAGCTGGACTAGAGAGAGAAGAGGGAGGAAGACACTGATACATACACCATGGTAAACAAAAATACCAGCTACAGTTGTGATTTGCTCATGCTCTCGTTCTCTATATTACATGGCTCCATTGGCAGACAGCGGTCTCTGGGGATGGTCTCTGGGCAGTGTCACTGAGCACTGAACAAGTCAGGTTGACTCTTTTCCTGTTCCCCAGGACACTCTGCTTCTGCCCGCATTGAAATCACTGGCAAAATTCCTGACGATGTTCACAGAGCAGGATCACACTCAAGTTATCTACAGTCTTGCTAGTACTCGTTTTGCATTAAGTACACAAGGCCAGCTGCTCAGCCGGGATAAATGCCCCATTTAGTCAACACCGCTGCATACGTTCACACCAGCAAAGGATCTAGCTCATCTTTTGCCACCAAAGGACACAGCTTTGACAAAGTTCTTATCCCTAGATCAATGCACTCAGATTGGGCACAGGGGTAGCAAGTACCACACTGCATGTTGGAGTCAATGCCCAGCAAAGCCACTGTGCAACACTGGAAGCAACAGAAGTCAGCATGCATGGTGAATTTGTGGCATGACTTGACCAAGTGAGCCTACAGCTGCAGTGCGGCAGGGACAAGAGGCAAGCCTGAGATCACAGAATCACAGAAGATTAGGGTTGGATGGGAACTCAGGAAGTCATCTACTCCAACCCCTGCTCAAAGCAGGGCCTATCCCAACTCAATCATCTCAGCCGGTGCTTTGTCAATCAAGGCCTTAAAAAATTCTAAGGATGGAGTTCCACCACCTCCCTTGGTAACCCATTCCATGCTTCACCGCGCTCCTAGTGAGAAAGTTTTTCCCAATATCCAACCTAGACCGCCCCCACTCCAAACTAAGACCATTGCTCCTTATTCTGTCCTCTGTCACCACTGAAAACAACCTATCTCCATTTCCCCTGGAACCCTCTTTCGGTTAGTTAAAATTTTCTATCAAATGCCCGCTCATTCTCTTCTGCAGACTAAACGAGTCCAGTTCCCTTATCCTCTCCTCATAAGTAATGTACTCCAGCCCCCTAATTATTTTTTCTGTTCTCCACTGGATTCGTTCACATCCTTTCTGTAGCGGGGAACGGATCAGGTGTGGTGGGTTAAACATAAGAATGCTTGGCAAGTACAAGCCAGCAGAGGGGACAGATATAACCATACATGGAAGCCTTGGAGGATCAAACACTAGTGAACACTCACTGTTGTCCATTGGTGCGAATTCCGGCTGTTCTATCACAGTTGTGCTATTTTCCCCAGTTTGGCAGGACACAGTCAGGCTGAGTTTATCTGAGATGGTGAAGATCTGAACCTGCAAAGAAATTTACTATTAGCATTACCGATCCCCCTACTACTATGTATTATTCACATTTTTAAGGCATCCCTCACCGTTGAGGCTCTGTTAATGCACTACCATCGCACTTCCCATCCTAAGGATCTCAGAGTCAACTTCAACTACTTTTGATAGCAACCTTCAACTACTTTTGATAGCAACCTTCAACTACTTGAAGGGATGCTCTAAGGAAGATGGAGCTCGACTGTTCTCGGTAATAACAGAGGACAGAACGAGGAGCAATGGTCTCAAGTTGTGGTTAGGGAGGTCGAGGCTGGATATTAGAAAAAACTTTTTTACTAGGCGAGTGGTGAAGCATTGGAATGAGCTGCCAAGGGAGGTGGTGGAGTCACCATCTTTGGAGGTGTTTAAGGCCCGGCTGGATAAAACCATGACTGGGATGGTTTAGTGGGAGTGGTCCTGCCTTGGCAGGGGGTTGGACTAGATGACCTATGAGGTCCCTTCCAACCCTATGATTCTATGAAAGTGCTTTGCACATCTTAATAAGCAGGGCAGTGTTAGATTAGCCCCATTGGGGAAACTGAGAGACAGAGATTAGATGATTTTAATACCTGAGGAGCATTATCCTTTCTACCATAAGGGATGGGGTGTAAAGCAAATTGGAGCTGGGCTGGAACAACAGGTGCTGCTCCTTAAGTATTATCTGTCCTGCAAGACCCAATAATTGCATTGGGACTGCTGTTGCATCACAGCTTTTCTGCCTTTACGTCATGAGAATGCAGCCTCAGAAATTACCAGACCATGGACACACAAGATCAGCACCTGAAGAGGCTGTGTTGGGATGCCTGACAGAAATTTGTGGGTCCTGTAACTGCCCTGTGAACTCAGGTTGCAGGACACTGGATTGATCTATGGAAACAGGCACTAGGTTCTACATAGTTAAATGGTTTTCAAACTATGGGTCACAGTGACCCACTGCTGCTGCCACCAAAACACTGGACTGCATTGCTGAAAGATGTAATTGTTGGGTCACAGGCATAAATGATCTTTTTCAACTGGGTCCTGAGGAAAAAAAAGTTTGAAAACCACTGGTGTAGTTCATGATGGGCTGTGACTGGTGAATGAAGGCATGGAGCTAAACTCACTGTAATAACCGTGTGAAACCTTCTGGGTGCTGTAACATATTGGATGGAATGGTGACTGGATTCTGACCTCTGTCATGGGCCAGGGTTTTAAATTGTTTGTAAGCGTGTCCTAAGTCAGAGATCTGGAACCAGGAAATAAAATTTAATCTCATAACAACACTTCTGTGTTGCTCCTGATACAGTGATAAACCACATAAAGATCACCCCCACCCACTTCTTTTAGCGAGTACATTTCATTTGGGTTACCTACTTGAATGTCTTCATGGAAGGTGAGGACACATCCCCTGAGTCCTCTGCCAGGCAAATCACAACTCCGCTTTGGATCCCTGTAAGAGAGAAGACCAGAATACTGTGGGACTGGAGGGCTTGTATGAGTGTAATTATTTATATAGAATGAAATACAGACATCCATCCAAGGCTCTAGGCACCCTGACGTCCTTGCTAATACAATACAGTGAAATCCCAGCAGCATGAAACTAATTATGCTAACAGTAGTTCAGCCAGCCCTCTAGAGAGACCTTTCACTGACTTGGGGGTCACACTCTCAGCCCTCTCCAGAGCCCCTCTCGAACAGATGTCTTTGGCAGTGTTCCCAGAAAGTCATCAGATTCCAAATACTATGGACCAGACAGAGAGGCAAAGCTGAAAGATCCTGGAGCCCTCACAGGCAAAGCCCTACCAGCCACCTGCACTCGTCTCTGTTTTATGCCCTCCACCGTGGAAGGGCCTTACACCATGCAGGGCCCCACATAGGCAGGGAAATAGAGTATACTTTACCAAGGCTCGAGGACCTGGGGGGGAATGGCCCAGACTGCAACCCCCATTACCATGTGATGGAGGGAGCCGATGTTAAAAGTTTATACTGGATCTGAAAAAGTTATGCTTGGGCCCTGCCACTGAAGCTGTTGCTGCAAGTGAAACTGCCTCCTGCATCCTTCTGTGGTGCTGCTGGGAGCATCAAGAAAGCACCTCACATAGTCCCTCCTACACACCCTGCCAGACACTCCAACAAGAGGAGGGGAGGAGATGGAGTCACACTGTGGCTGTACTAAGTGGAAGTTCTCTAGCCATTTTTACTTGCCTCTACTTACCCAGTTCCTGACCCAGTTCATTGTTCACAGACCTAGGATTGGGAGGGCACCGGAAACCCCATGTGCTCTGATGCACCATCATCATGAAAGGGAAACCTGCTCTACATTCTGCCTCACACATCAGCCATAGCAGACCCCACTACCACAGAGAACACACTCAGACCATTCAGGGGAAGCCACCAGCAGCCAATGGAGACCCAGAAACCCACCACAAGAACCAAAGTCAATCTGTTTCTCAATAAACACCTACCTAACTCTCAAATGAGGCTGGCTCCTCACCTGACCAACAACCTCCATGCTAGGGACAACAGAATGCTCATCGACCACCACTGCAGAGGGGAACAGGTCATGGAGGTGCTAGGGAAGGATCAGCATGGTGGATATTATGGCAGGGGAAGAATATTTTACCCAGATAATGCCATATGTTGCTCTCTGAGGAACATTTAGGAGGGAGCCCGTCCTGCACTAGAAGAGTCTAGTGGCCTATGTAAAACTATATCCCCTCTCTCTGCAGACCTGCAAGACCCCAGCCCATTTATTAGTGACCCTTACTCTAGGGCTGCAGAACAGGACAGCCCACAAAGAGGGGAGCTCTTTGTGGGAAAAAAATTACAGAAACAAGGAGCAGAAGAACCCCGGTTGGTTTTCTACTGAAAAAAGGAATAGCTGACCTAGGTGTTAGCTAGCCTAGGCATGGGAGAAGAAAAGAGACCTCCAAGGTGCAGCTCCAGAGAGTGTCAATCAATGCAGGTCTGCTGCAATCAATCATGCTATGCCAGCTGAGGACCTGGCCCTATGTTTATCTTAGAATTAGAACTCCAGGTAAACTGGACCTTTTGTGCAGAGTCATAGGAAGAGATGATGACAGTTTGAGCCTCACAAGTGTTAGCTTTACCAAATCATTTCAGTTACGTACTTTAAATCAGTGATCTTCAAGGCATCAATTCGGCATGGTGCTTCTGAGAGATTCCTGTTGGGGGCCCAAGTGCAAAAGAGAGTTGTCCGTGAGTCATAGAAGCAAGTCAGATTTGAGGGTCCTTTGAGTAGAGAGAAAATTCCATTATGTCAAAACTGTTGTGAAAAAGGCATTAATGATCATTCTGCCCAGTTCCATGCAGTGTCCAATTCATAGACTAGCTACTGTCTTTGAGGAGCATCCAAGGAACACCCCAAACAAGAATGGCAGAAACCTATGGCTCTTTCCACCCACTTCACAAGTACCCCAAGATGGGGAGTCCCGAACAGGACCCTAACTATTGCATCACTCACTGCCTTAGTGCTCTCAGCCCTATTGCAAGATATGGACAAACCATCAAGTTGTGATGACCTATCTATCTACAGCTTTCTATATCACATTAGGTTAAACAGTGTCCTATTCTTTGCCCCATCCACACAACTTCTTAATTTTTCTTCTAGGACATTGGGGGACCCTTACTTACCCTGAGTGGTTCCTGATGCCAGTGAAACAGCCAGAAGGATGGACAGCCAAAGGCAAAGCAGAAGGGGAGGAGAGGGCTTCATTCCTGCAGAACGCAGAAGGAGCCCACACTGAAAAAGAACAATTCCTGCAACCCAGGTGAGAATAACAAAGTTAACATTGCTACATGGAGGCAGTCCCTGCAGAAAGTCTTCTCTCTCAGTGCTGTTGCTAGGAGCCTGGGATACTTCCAAGGTCTTTCCTCAACTGAAGCTCTGCACACACAGCAAGCTGGCCATGCTTGATGCCTAAATGAAATCCCACTCAAGAGATTGCACCCATTTCCACAACCTCCTGTTTTGTGTGCTTTGCTCAACAGTGAAAGAATGTGCAACACTAGCTTTCAAATTGATTTCAGAGTTGATGCCTTCTTGAAATGAATGTGAAAGCATATCACTCCGAGCTATTGTTTCAGGTAGGCTGCTGACTCAGGCAGAGAGTGCTGCAGCTATCACACCCAATTCACAGTGCGAAGGGGTTCCTTTCCAACCCCGAGCGGCAGAGACTTCAGGGAGCATCAACAACTGACAGTTGCAGTTAATTTTCTTTGAGGTCAGAGGGCCTTCTGGGTCTTGGGGAGAGTTAGCGGAGGGGTTAGTGAACAGAATCTGAAGAGCCCATTTGGGTTAGCGAAAAATGAGGATTGGAGAAAGGATTTCATGTTCAGAAGGTCTAGGTTTCGCATCACACACACACTCTCAGACAGTCCTGAACTACAATGCACATGTGTCCCCGACCTCCCGCTCCACCTTGAAAGGAGCATTCACTTTCCATATCCATACAGTCCTGGGCTTCACCCATACCCACACAGCTCTTCCAACAGTTCTGCCCAGGATGGCAGTAGAGAATAGCCCCTCTGTGCTCAAAAGAAGAACCCCAAGTTTGTTGTACAAAATGAGATGGGGTCTTGTGCAAATCCCAGCCCTTGGAGGTGGAGGGGCAGGATCTGCCATGGTTTGCCAGATGCCTGTCCTGGGGCAAAATAAAGATTTCAGTTCTGATAAAATATTTCAGTTCAGAGAAAGAGAGCAAACAAACAACAGCCATCCTGTTTGTGGGAGATGTGGGACATGATGAGAGAAGGAGAGATGTGGAAACAGAGACAAAGAGAGAGATAAATAAATGATCAGACTTCCCCAACAGTTAGAAAGATGTGTCAAATTGAAACTCCTTCCAAGAAGCTTCTCAGTTCAGCCACCCCCGTGTGGGAGCCGCTTGGCATCACCCTGTTACCTTCCTATGCGATGGCCTCCTTAGCTGTATAGCCGAGCCAGAGAGATGGCCTTCGGGGACTGGTCCATTCAGTCCAGTGGAACGCAGGTGCTGGCTTTCAAATGGTGAGACGTGGCATGGGCGAAGGGGGTGGCTTCCCATTCAGTGCAAGGCTGCCAGCCGGCTGGCACTCAAAATGGGAATAAAGAGGAGCCGGGCAGGTCTGTGCGCATGAAAGGCTTACGAGTAATCTGTCGTTTCTTCACCTTAGCACAGGAAGCTGCCTCTCGCTTGCCCTGTCAAAGTGAGACAGGGCCCTGAAGTATCGAAAAGGCTAGCGAGGCCGAGAGAATAAAAAGCCCCAAACCACGTCCCACTTCCTGACAATAAAGGTGATGAGAGGGGGCGGGAAGGAGGCAGGTGTCAGGCTGCAGCTCTAGGCTGTATTGTGGACTGGTCTCTAGACATGCTGTACAAAGACAAATATAGGGGTGAGTGCCCCTGGCTGCACACAGACATGCCCCCAAAGACACATGGACACATACCTATCAGTTTAAAGCTAGTTATGCTGGGTTAGCTTGCCTCTACACATTCCCAGTAGCTAACTGGATCTAAGGCAGGTGTAAATCAATTTGAGTGTCCACACACACATTGCACCAGATTAATGAAATCAGTTTAAAATCATGCCTGTCGTTCAGCCAGTGCAACTTGGTGTGTAGAGAGGGCCTCAGCCACAGCCTCCCCATTCACACACACAGTCTCCCCACATGTAAATGCACTCTTCATGCACACACAACTCGTCTGCCCCCCACTCCACTTACACAGACTTCTTGCCTCACAGAAGTGACAGTTGTTACTCTGTATGTCTGCATTGGCTTCCACCTGAGAGTCTCTGTTAATTAAGCCTCAGAACACAAATGTGAGGCAGGAATGATTACCATTTTACAGCTGGCAGGGAGAAGTTATGAAGCAACTTGCTCACTAAACAGGTAAATGGCAGTGCTCAGAATAGACCCAAGGAGTCCCGGCACCTTGTCCTCTATAATGTCTACAGTATAATGCTCCATTCTAACAACAGTCCTCCCAGAGATGACTCCCTAAGATGTGCCCAGGCACATTTTCACCATTCCTAGACATTCCCTCCATGTCCGCCATACATTGAGGCAAACCTTATTCGCAAATGCCCCACACTTCATAAACAAACGCCCATGCACACAGATCCCCCAACACCCACTCTTCCCCCACACCCTGCATACACACAAATAGCAGTTTCTGAAGAACAGCATATCACATTTCCTGTCTGGTTTAGGGCTGCACAAACATGGCCCATGGTGTTGGACTGAAACAGGCGTAATTTGGTCACCTCTGCAGTGGTCACTGAGCGGTGAGGGCTCCGTGTGTCAGTGGCTTTGAGGAAATCACGCAGGGCTAGCAAAATGTTTTGTTGAGCAGAGGGGTCTAGGAGTTGAACCATAATGATGGACAGCTCCAGGAGAGCAATTTCAGGGATCACAGAATGTAGGGATTTTGCAGGACAGGACCTCTGTGATAGCCAAGTTGGACTGTGGGTTCAGGGTGTGTTGGGGAAAGGGGTAGCTCTTTGTCACAGGCAGCTGAGCACAAAAAGTGGGAGAGAGGTGTCACAGGGGTGGAGAAGAGAGTAGATGTCAAAGAGAATCCAGGAGTAAGAGAGGAGTTTGAGGAAGTGGGAAGGGTTATTTTTACAGAGATTGCAGGTGGTGGCAGTGGCAGGGTGTACTTGGCCACACAAGCTGAGCAGATAAATTGAGTCCTAGTAGCTGGTGACAGAAGGGGGGCTGCTAGGAAAGACTGCTTTCCCTTTCTGGGAGGGAGGAAGAATGTCTGGACTAGGCTGCAGAGACTCATAGCCCACAGTTGTTTCCTGGGAGCAGAGAGTGGTGAAGAAGCTAGCAGGCCCAGCAAAGGAAGGGAGAGCCAGAAGATTAGGTGAGAGCTCAGGGAAAGGAGTAAGGGCTAAGAAGAAACAGACTTTGGCTGCTGACTAAAGGATCCCTGAGTGCTGAGTCAGCCCCCAGAAAGCACGTGTATGTGTGTGTGTGTGTGTGTGTGTGTGTGTGTGTGTGTGTGTGTGTGTGT
>ML681994.1:20939593-21008597 GCA_007922195.1 Podocnemis expansa
GGGGGGGAGGGGGGCTGGTTCCCATTCGAGTTGCTGAGGTAGTGGCACACTGGGGCAGTGAAAGGAAAGATTGCCTCAGACGAGGGAGAAGGGATGTGATACCCCAGAAGGGGAAAACACACACACAGCCTGGCCAGAGGGCCAAGTCACAAAGAAGCAGCAATGGCTTCTGGAGCTGCAGATCCAGCGAGAGATGTAGAAGATGGAATGCAACTGAGGAAAGGGCTGTTGATTTCCTGAGCTATTCCCTGAAGTGAGCAGGAGAAGGTGCCATCCTACTGGGAAGTGGAGCACCCCTCCAGAAGGACTCAGGGGGCACCATTCCCACAAACGGGTACAATCCAAACAGCAAGCAGGTATCAAAATGCGTGTTGAAAATACTGCAGCTGGCTGGGAACACAACACATCAGCCTTGTCCAATAGAGACAGTCTGCTGTGAATGTCATGGACCACATAGCCCTCACGCATCCAACTTGGCAGTGGAAAAGGGACAATAACCAGGCAGCTAAGTATTCCTGATATAGGGAAATCTCCTTACAGCATAGAAAAACAAAGCCTTTGGCCAGCTACAACCTAGTGGAGAGGATATACCCAAGGGGGGGGGTGTAGTCTAAGTACTACCATGCTCCAGCAAGCCCTCGCTACTGTAATGGTCACTTGGGGACTCTTACTAGCCAGCATAAGTTAGATTTGTTTACTGTGGGGTCTGAAGTGTCCTGGAAATTGAAGAAGGATAAAGCTACAGTGGAGGTCCCTTAATCATAATCAAGTGCTTTAAATGTTTATGGTCTGAATATTGTAACTCTTTTTCCACTTTGAAGACTTGTATTTGCTCCAGTGTAGGGAAATGGCTAGTGTAGGTGTGCTGATCTGCATAGAGTTGCCAACCCTCCAGGACTAGCCAGGAGTTTCCAGGAATTGAAGACTCATCGTTAATTAATGGGATGAAACCTCTAGGAATGTGTTCAGCAAAAATTGACACCCCCCGCTCTGGTGTAAAGCATGAAGCCTTTGGTGCAACGTATCCTGTCGATACCAGGGATTTTGTATCAGTATATCTTACATTAGCCAAGCCCCGTGTTAGGTCCAACCTGTGATTAGTTCCATGGCTTTCAAGAAGCCTGCCTGCAGACTAAAGTACGGCTCAGTGGGAATGAAGGTAATGGAGTCTGGTCTTATGTCTTTAGACAGCACAGCAGCTTTTGCAGTAGCAAAACCTATTACGAATATTGCAATGCAACATTTATCCTAGTCACTCCCTTCCCCAATTCCTGAGTATTGTACCTGCTCTCAGCCCAGAAATATCAATAGTTTTGGAAAGCTGCAGCTCAAGGCAGTCACTTATTTTCAGTCTAGGAGAGTTGGCAGAAAACCCCTTTTTCCTCTTTCAAAGTAATGCCTAAATGTTAGTTGAACACAGATGACTCCAAAGTGGCATCCAGCTTCACCTGAACTTAGTCCTCCATGAGGAGTGCCCACTGGGATGACTGAAAAAAATACATGGCATAGCTAGAAACTTACTATTGTGCATGCCTAGTACAATAATTGAGCCCAATCCACAGGGGGTATAGTTCAATTGACTTTGATTAGCTGCACTGACTCACAGTAGCTGAGGATGAGGCCCATTACATTACATCTTTGCCTATGAATTGTGCTACTGAAGCTAAGGGATGTTTTTTATGAAACTCAGCAAAACTCCCATCCTCATAAGCCCCAGCAAAGATGTTCTCTTGGTTTCTTTTTTGTCTTTAATCAAACCAGGGAATAAAACACAAAAGCGTTTTTTCGTGAAACATCATGGCTTCACATTTGAACACAGTAATGTAAAAGTTGAGTTCTCATGACTATGTTAATTGGGTCAAACTGGGTGTATCAGCAGGAAGACATGAGCCTTTCCCTAGTTACAGGTGAAGCATAACTGCCCATTAAAAGCTTGATTTTGATCCCCGTTCTTCAGCCTGATGGAAACAAACCAACCTCCCCTCCCCTGAAATTTCACATGCACAGTCACAGGCCAGTGCAGAATTTCTTTGGAATGATTGGGGCAATTCAGGAAAGTCACTTACTAGGTATGAGAACGCAGAAAATCACCTGCAAATCTTCTGTGTGGAATGATTCTGGTTTGGGTGGCTGTTGGCTCATCATACCATTAAAAAAAATGGTTTGGCCTAGAAACTCTAAGTTTGTTTTCTCCTCTTGCCCTCGCTGAATACTGGAGCCTTGGGCTATTTTTGGAGACATTGAGTATGGCTGATTAACAATTTCATCTATAGTGAGGTTAGTACGGCAAGCACACCATTGGTGCATGATCACCACCGGTCACCTGGAAGGAGAAGCTGGAAGTGTGGAAGCCATATGCTGTAAGGGATTAACGTAAGGCTGGGAGCTAGGGACTCCCAAGCTTTCCTCCCACTCTAAAGCATTAGTGAGGTCTCCCAACACCCCTCAGGTTAGTTTTGGTACCTTCCGAAGAATGGGGGTTTTTTAAGTGTAACCTTTACTTTGAATTTCCTGCCTTTCAGACATTTACATTTCTGAAAACTACAACCTTCTGCCAAACATATTTTCCCTTAAATTGCGGTTCTACTCTGAAAAGTGTCTCTGTTAAAATGGGGGCAGGGGAAGCTCTGCTTGTTGTCTCAATAAGGTATAGAGAGCACATGTGCTCCCTTCACCAGTCAAAAGACGTTTTGGTTTGTTTCCCAATGGTCAGTTTTGCAAACTCAGCTGGGGCTTTGAGTGTCACGCTGACGTCTTTCCTTCTCTGCGTCAGCCCCGATAAGAAAGCTTCCACAGGTCAATTCTGCTCTGTTATGCTTCTGCAGGGACACATGGGCCTTGGCTCTGGTAATAAATCATGAAAGCCGATTCTAGTTCTGGACCTGGCACTGTCTCCCTCTGCAGCCTTGACCAGCTTAGAGCCAGGTTACATGCCTAAAGAACAGTTGCCACTAACAGAGTCTACATGTGAGATGACCATCAGCTTTATGCTGCAATAACTTTTTGATCTTAGCCTTAATTACCCTAATGGGGAATGGGGATAGTGACCCTCACTCACCTGCATGAAGGCCTGAGACCTGCAGATGAAATGCCAGATCCTGCATCAAACTCAGCCCCCTTGTGCTGCTCCAGCTTGGGTGTTGTTATGATTGAGTACAAACCTGTTAACCAAGCTCCTGAGGATTCCCTGCCACAGAAAACAGCATGGCTAGGATGCCATCTGGCTCATTCTGCCTACCCCTGCACCGAAGGGACCCCGCTTGCAGCAGTACTGAAGAAATGGGTCCTGTGTGCAAGGATCATCTTCATCCGACAGCCACAGAAGGTCCAGGCAGTTGACTTGCTGCACTAGGATGCCATCCTTGCACCAAAGAAACACGAGAGCCAACTAACGTGAGCATTCATTGATTTATTTGGCTGTAAGTCAGGTACCTTCATTGCCCTGAAAGGATATTGTTGCCTGGGTGAGTTTAGAAGTACCAGGACCCTGAGGTGCTAGATCCTCGTGTGTTTACAGTAAGAGTGGCTTGCGTTCAACTACACAACAGATTTGTTACGCAGTAACAAAGGGCTCCAAGGCCTAATAAATTTGGATAAATTCAAAGGTTTACTGTGCATTCAAAATGGCTTCGAGAAGATACACAGTGCTTCAGGGAAATGCAATGGAAATAAACCCTGAGGAGTTATTACACAGGCTTGTTTGATGTTTAATCACACTTCCTTTCTTTCTCCAGAGGCATTTGTAATTATAACAATAGCCCTTTCTCTGCATAAAACCTTTCTTCTGCTCCTGCTGTCCCATGCAAAGTCTCCCCCTCTGTGTGTGTGTGTGTGTGTGTGTGTTGTGGGGAGTCAGCTTTAGAGAGAGAGGGTTGATTAAGTAGTTGGTGTCTGCATATGTTTTATTATCAGTTTTTGGTCCAGAGTCCCAGTGGCTTAGCATAGGGAGGTGGCTTGTGAACACAACTGTTATTATTGTTAATGACATTAATGTGGTTGAATAGACACCATATATTTTCAACAGTGCAAGAGGCAAGCATGTGTCCCTAAAGCTCTCTGCTAACATTTGCACTTGTGGCTCTTATTGTGTTGCATTCACAGCTCCTCATTGGTGCAACCTTTAATCCATGGCACATAAATCCACATTCTTGCTCATGCAAAGGCATGAGGGCTATATCTACACTGCCAAATTAGTCTGGACTAAGAAAGCCCAATCCAGACTAATTTGGCTATGGCCACACTAGGCTTTGACTAGTCTCAACTAAGAAATTTCTTAGTTCAGACTAGCCAAAGCTTAGTCTGAATTAGTAAGTACTGGTGGTTAGTCTGGACTTACTCACTTTAAGCACATGCAATACTCGAAGTAATGGTTAGTTCGAACTTAAAAAGTTCAAACTGAGCCATTAGTTTGAACTAGCCACGTGTTCTAGTTCAAACTAAAAAGTTAGTTCGAAAAGCCGTGATTAGTCCAAACTAGACCAATGTTAGTTCAGATTAACCTCGGAATTTTTTAGTTCAGACTAGCAAGTCCAAACTAAAAAAGTAGATGTAGACATAGCTGCGCTGTCCTTCCAGGTTCTACCTCTGTTTTCAAAAGGGCCCCAGCACAGCAGGATGTGAGGGGAGGTAGGGAACTATTAAAAGGTGACCGTTGCACATCACTCTGCAGGGAGCTGGGAAGAAGACATCCAGAGAGAAGGACTGGGATATGTTCACTGATCAAACAAGAGTTGAGAGGCTTGTAGACCAGACACATCCCAAAGAGCTATGACAGGCCAAGAAATAAAGACACATGAAGTGCCCCTCATTTATATTCATAGCCTGCAGCCTGGATTAGGAAGGGGCAGTTAATGCCTTCATAGCTCTGTTAAGCTGCTGGAGCCTAGAGGTGCTGCTGCCTTGTGGCAGACTTTTCCCTTGAAGGACTCCAGCTCTCTGCTGAAATAAATGGATGTCAGGGGAGCCAGTGGAGCTGCAGCAGGGAATCAGATCCAGGAGCTCTATTGCTCACTGCTGCATGGGAAATCTGGCAGGGACAGGCACAATGGTTATTGGTGGGGAGGCAGGGGAGCCTCAAAGGAGTCTCTTGACGGGGCCTCCATGTCAGTGTCAGCCCTGTGGTGAGCATGGTGTGGATCACCCAGGAGGAAAAGAGAGACAGCAAAGGGATTATTTTCAGCCCAATATGGTCACTGAGACCAAGCCTCCAGGCTCTGCTTAAGGTGGAGAAGTGACACAGTCACTTGCAGGTAGCATTTCAGATACTTTCTGTCAAAGACCAGCTTTGGCACTCCACTCACTTGGTCCAGCTCAGGGAAACACCATGGGGGAGTCCCGGAGAAGATGAGATTTGACCTTCACTTGGAAGGGAGGCTGAGACGTTATTTAACACTTTATTGCTAGCTCCTAGGACTAAGCAGCTGGAGTAAGGGGTCTTTTGCAATGCCAACCTCCTATAAGTGCTGGCAACTAAAGAGAGACAGGCAATAAGTGACAGCACTTTGAAGCTTCATGTCTTGTTCTTCCTCCATTCCTAACTCATTAGCAGTGTGACACTGTCTGGATTTAGGGGACCATTTATGTTACTTTTGCTTATTAATATTCATAACTGCAGTAATCCATGGCTGTGTTCACACAGCACTCTTATTTCGAAACAACAGAGGTTGTTTCAAAATAAGAAATATCCTGTTCACACGACACACGGTTGTTTTGAAACAACAGCACCCGTTGTTTCGAAACAACAGCGTTGTTTCAAAACAACTTAAACCCCATTTGGGGGCGAAACAATGCAGTCCGAACATGTTGTTTCGAAACAACAGTGACTTGTTTCAAAATAACTGTTGCCTGAAACTGCTATTTCGCTTTGAGCTTTTTCCTTAATTCGAATTCACAAACTGTTAATTCGAATTAAGTTATTTCGAAATAAGGCATTATTTCGATACAAGTTGTTTCGACACAACTTGTATCGAAATAATGCCTGTGTGTGAACACAGCCCATAGGAGCTATGCCGTATTTGGTACCAATAGAAAGCTTGTAACCTGCCAGGAATGTTTACATGTAGGAATTGTATTTGTATTAGAAGTTAGGAATATGTTTTTTATATCTGTGTTTCAATTTATTTGATTTTGGGAAACTCCCCAGACTAGATGCCCACAGTCATTGTCTCCTTAATGCCCCATTAAGGGAACCACAGGCACAATGGGCCTAGGGAGAAATCTGCTCAATGAGTCACCTGGATTGACCATGTGACGACTCAACTTGATTTTGATTTGCAAAAACTCCACAAAGCATAGGGGATCCAGAGGTGATAAAAGGCAACAGCCCCAACTCCATTTTGTCTTCAGTCTCAAGTCTGCAACCAACACTCATCTCTGGAACTATACCTCAGCAACTGGACAAAGGACTGAGGCCCATCCACATGCTGAGTATCTGCCAGACAAATTGGACAATCCTGCAAATGCTATATTCTTCCAAGAACTTGCTTTGCATGCATTAGTATGTATGTGAGTCACTTTGACCCATTAACATCTCTTATATTTTGTTTCTTTTCTTTTTAGATTAAACTTTTAGTTTGAATTACTAAAGGATAGGTTGGAAGCATGGTATTTGGGGTAAGATCCAAGCCTGTATTGTTCTGTCTAATGTGGCTGGCCCTTTGGGGTCAGGAAAAACCTGTTTCTTTAAGAGAGCCAGAGGTTAGTTGGGGACCAGAGGAGCTGATGTGCAACAAAGGCGCTATTTATGCTTTGTTATGTTTCTTGATAACCGGTGTGGGGAGTCAGAAGCATGGTGTGTTACTGATTGGGAGTCTAGCTTAAATGGCACCGGTCAGTGTTTAGAGAGTTTGGCTCTCCGTTTTGCAGTTTGCCCTGATTTTTTCCCATTCAGGAGGTTTTATTCCCAGGATGCCCTGTTCACAACCAGAAAGAGCAATTCTGGCCCCTGTAGCCTCCCAGGCAGTCTTTCTATGGAATGGATCATGATGTTGCACAGCCAGGATGATGCAGCATGTCATTAAGTTCGGTATGTGGAGAAATCCTCTGGGATTCCCTCTTGTGTGTACACACGCTCACTCTGCTGGTGGGAAAGTCTTACAGAAGCTCAAAGGTTCGGCTCCTCTAAATGTTTTGCTTCAAAACACGCCATGGACAGAGTGGGCTCTTGGGATTACTCCCCCCCCTTCCCCTCTTAGCCATGATCTCTCCATGTCAGACTCATGAAGCGGGGACTGGGGGGGGGGGGGGGGGGTTAGGCACTGCCACAGCCTCTGCTGCTCTAAACCTGCTTTAGGGATCAGTCACAAACCACCACTGATCTCCACCCAGGGATATGGGACCACACAAAATCCATGCAAGATCCCCCACAGAATGATGACTTGAATAAAGCTTTCTGGGACTTTATGTTTTGTTTTGTTTGTTCTTTTGAAGTCAGAAGTGATGCTGCTGGCAGCCTGGTGAAAACTCCCCCTAGCCTGGTTCCCCTTCCGTTGTTGTAAGCCATGGGAGGTGGAGGAAGAACATGGGTGGTAGAAGGAGTTGTGCTCCCCAGATCTATGAATTGCTGCCAAGTTGAACAAAATGCAATCTAGCCACATTAACCAAAGAGAAGCAGCTCAGGTGAGAGAGCTACGTGACTGACCCTTTCCTGTTGCACTTCCTGGTCCTCACCTGAGCCTCCAACTGCTTCCCCTCCACTTCACGCTCAAAGCCGCCCTTTGAGCTTCTTTGAAAAGACAGCGCACTGCAGTGAAAAATAAAAGGAGGTACAAGTGGGCCTGCCAGAATGCTGGCCAAGCAAAGCGCAATACAAAGGATGGTGCCCTCTTCCCCCCAGTCACACCACCTCTAATGCCCAAGACTTGTTTTTGACCCTGCAGGATAAAAGAATCATCTTGTGACAAAACAGGATCATACAACAACACGGGGAATGGTGTCACAGCTTAGTGTATAGCTGCCCCTCAGTCAGAGAATGATGGATAAAGTCATGAGCATTTGCAGCCCAGCTCCTTGAGTCACATGACTGCAGCAGACTCATGGCTTAAATTTAAAATAAGAGGTTTTAGCCTTCCTGCTTGCAAACAAATACTTGAAAATGTAACCAAGGCAGCAACAAAAAAAGTGAGGAGTCTTGTGTCACTTAAAAACTAACAGATTTATTTATCGCATGAGCTTTCGTGGAAGAATATCCCACTTCGTCAGATGCTTTGAAGAGGAAGAACTTACAGAATTGGATGAAAATAAATGCCGGGGAGTGTAAGACATGGGATCAGGTCATACTGCAACAGCAAATCAGAGAACTTGTATGACCTGATCCCATGTCTTACACTCCCCGCCATTTATTTTCATCCAATTCTGTAAGTTCTCCCTCTTCAAAGCATCTGACGAAATGGGATATTCTTCCATGAAAGCTCATGCAATAAATAAATCTGTTAGTCTTTAAGTGTCACC
Source organism: Podocnemis expansa (assembly GCA_007922195.1). Taxonomy (NCBI): domain Eukaryota; kingdom Metazoa; phylum Chordata; order Testudines; family Podocnemididae; genus Podocnemis; species Podocnemis expansa. The sequence goes on from ML681994.1 coordinate 20,948,042, forward strand.
AGACTCCTTGCTTTTTTTGCTTTACTAGACTAACACGGATGCTCCTTTGGAACAAAGTAGCAACATCTGCCTGAGTCTGCAGAGAGCCCAAAACAGTAGCTCCAAGGTAGCCCATGGACCTCAATGGCTGCTGGCTCCAAGACCCACAGTTCAGGGGGCAGCACCAAGGACTCTGTGGAAGGAGCAGAAAGAATGCTGCAAACCTGGTCTGGCCAGCTGAACTGAACATACACTCCATTGCTGGGATGTTGGGGTGGGCAGTGTGCTGCTATGCCAGCTCACAGCCACCTCTGCTGTGTGTAGCGGGTGGGTCACTGTCGTGATTTACTTGGGGCTGAGGATTGCTTTAATATGGTTCAGGAGGCCAAATCTAGGTGTCACAGCAGCCAGGATAGAGGCAGGACTTCTTAATAGAGGCAGGACTTCTTAATTGACTTACAAGGTAGGCTTAACGGACAGGACAGGCCCAACACACACACACACACACACACACTTTGAACTCCAGTCTTTGTTGTGGCAGGTTTATGTCCAGAACCCGTGGAGTTTTGGGCACATCTAAGAATATGCTTGTCAGAAGAACCCAGGAGTCCTACGGGCCTGCGCATATCAGTCATTTCACTGTGTTTAAGAGGGCCCAAGCATAATTTTTGGGGGCCCAGCACAAACCTGTAAACCTGTGGGCCCCAGGAAAATGCACCTTTCCCTTTCCCCATATTAGGACCCCTTGTTTAAGAAGACAGGTCAGTTAAAGAAGGGGTTGCAAGGGAGGGCTCCCTTCCTACTCCCTAGGTGAGGTAAGTGGCACTGCACCAAAGCTCCCTGCACTTCTCAGACAAGGCCTGATTGGAAATCCAGTGAGGTCAGTGGAAAGAGTCTCATTGTGTTAAATAGATCAGGAACCCAGTGTGGCAAAAGTGCCCCCCCCCATCTTGGTTCAAGCTACTTTAACTTCTGGAAATAGAGAATGGAAAGTGCTCTCAGATCTGCAGTGACTATCCTAGCCATATGTGACGTAAGCATTGCAGAGGCACAAAAGGACCAGCCTGTGGACTGCAAAAGTTTCAGAAGCCTGGGTGCCTGCAAGAAAGGGGGAGATCAAAGTGACCTGGGGAGCCGTTCACACTGTTCATACAGATGAGGCTGGGTGCTCCAGCCCCTCCACAGCCTCCTCCTGAACTTATCACAAGATCAAGCCTGTACTTGAAAAGGGCAACTGTTTCCGTTGTTAAAAGGCAAGAGGTGTCCACATGGGTATGTTTGACAGCAGGCTGAGGCTTTGACCTAGACCCTGCAGCAATGAGGCTGCTGTGCTGTGGGTGAGTCTGCCTTTCATTACCTGGACAAGTTCTAGCCCCCCAAGATAATAGGGGGAGCCTGTGCTGTTTTATTTCCATGGTATGAAGGTTTATGCTGCTTTTGGAGAAGCTGTCTATATAACCTGCCAGGTCCCAGCTCCAAACAGCCCAACCTGGTGCCAGGAGGGGCCTCTATCTGCATCTAGAGGTTCTGGCCTTCTCCCTGCACTTTGGAAAAGGGAGGGAGCCAAGAGAGATGTGCAGCGATTAACTCCTCACAAGCACAAAGCAGAAATGCACTGGTAAGGACACTGAGGCTATTCTGCTGGCTATTTTGTGCCAGCTTTCTGTGCCGCTGGCCAGAGCATTATCCTCTTGCTCTCAGCTATAAACCTCTATTGGCTTCTGGCAAGAAGAGCCATCTCGGTGGCATCCCAGGATGGGGGATGGAAAACCACAGCACAGCACAGCACAGCTGGCTCCCAAACAGGATGCGCTGGGCAGGGCTCCCCAGCCTCAGCAGTGCAGATTTCATGGCCGCTGGACCTGGCAGCAGAGCCCATTTAAAACAGTCACTTGCAGACCAACACTCCCTTTGGGGCCTGCCTCTATGCCCAGATAAACAAGGGAGCTGGCACTAACTGGCAGCTACCTTAAAGTCTGCAACTCTTTGGTGCTTCTCTTTCCCCACCCCAGCTCCCTGCCTTGATGCATGTGTGGCAGCACCACTGGAGGTGGTCCCCTGCTGGGATTCTCTCTTTGGTGCTGGGATCTCTCCCGCTCCCCTCTCTGCTTATCCCTTGATATTTTTTCCATCTGTTTTTTTTTTCTCTTTTTGTCATGGGGGAAGGGGGAATAACACGTGGCAATGAGCTACTGCAAGGATCTCCAGCTGGGCAGGGGAGTGCGTGCCTGCCATTTCCTCCTCCAGAAAGCTTGGTAGCCTGCTCTCATGCCTCTCTCCCACTTCCCCCTCTTTACCTCTTAGACCACAAGCCAGCAGAAAATGGCAGGAAGTCAATTAAAGGGCCATCCTTAGGCAAATGTCATTGCAGACTAAAGAGTAACAAAGCTGACCTGTCATAGAGTGCTTTACAGCCACTGCTCTCAAAAGCACTCTAGAAAGGAGACCAGCATTCTTAGCTAACAGATGGGAAACTGAGGCACAGCAAATTGCTTAGAGTCAACCAACAAATCAGTGGCAAAGGCAGACAAAGAATCCAGCTCTATGAGTCCCAGACCAGGGCATTAGCCCCTAGGCTACACTGCAACCCTTACATCACAATTCATGTGATTTCCCCCAAAACAGGGTGAGTCAGATGCCCAGCCCCTGGTTATATTAGCTGAGAGTTCAGCCCAGAGACCCTGAAGTAAGTCAGTGGCTGGCAAAGCGAAATCATCGCTGGATCAAACAAGTCATCTGAGCCCTGATGTTCTATCTGGCACTAATGAGCTCCCATGGCTATGCAGCCTGGGGGGTTGTGAGACCCCTGTGAGGCCTGGAGTCACTCACTCAGCTATCTATGTCAAGTGACATATAAAATGATTAGCACACACCACACTGGCCACTGCACAGACCAGCCTTCACTGGCATGCCAGGCCTCTTCCTTAGTCAGCCAGCAGGAACTCATAGCACAGTGCCAGGTGGTCGAGTTAGTTAGGTCATGGCCATAAAGCCCCCCACGTGTGGAATGAGATGGGGGTGATTAGTGAGGGAGTCAAAGAAAGGGCTTTATCTACTCAAGTCATACAAAGGCTCCTAAAGGGTCAGAGCACAGGTCCATCTGTCTCCACATCCCTCCCTACACATGGGTTCCTGTTGCTGCTGCCCTGGTGCAGAACAGCCAGGACCAATTCCAGCAGCAGCCTCTCCACTGAATGGCCCTGGGAGGTGAGCATGCAGTAGTCCTTCGTTCCTGAGGATCCATTTATTTGTTTCATTATATTAGGGGTGGGGTAGGACAGACAAACCACAGGACTCAGAGGAGAACCAGATGTGCCATGGTCCAGCCTCGGCTCCAAACAGGCCCTGGGACCAATGGGGGGGAACTAGGGGAGAGGGGGATGGAATGTAATTTTATCTCTGAATTTGCACTAACCTCCCAGCTGATCCCCAAACTGGTGCAGACCTATTTCCCCTACTTGATACTAAACCTTCATCCCTCTTCCTACCTGATCCCTCAATCCCTGTAATTGGATTTGCATCCCACCCACCTCCCTAATCTGAGCCCCTGCTTTCTTCCCTTCTCCCCATCAGCTCTCCCCAGTCTGAGCCCTCCCCTCAACCTGGCTCTCAAACCTCCCTTCATAACATTACTGACGTCTGTAAACGTTAACTCATTTACTTCATTTCCCTCCGCTTGGGTTCAGATGTCTCATATTCGTGGAAATACCACAGGGAAAGCCCGTCCTTCCTGTAGAGAAAGGCCAACCAGGACCAAGATCGCAATGCCACAAGAAAAAAATATGTTCTTCTACAAGCGACTTCCAGCCTTTCTCCCCCCCACAATCCCCGTTCAGCTAAAGAACACTGTCAAACAATTTGTACTTTTCCCTTTGCTGGTGGTCAGTTATTTTCCAGTAACTTCTGCAGTGCATCTTGGAGTTTTGAGGGATGAAAAAAGTTCCTGTGGAAGATTAGAAATGTCCTACTTGCAAATCTCACATTGCAGTTTTCATGCATAGATCTCGAAGTCCTTTGCAAAGGGGATTAAGCATCATTATTTCCCTTTGATTAGTGAGGAAAGAGAGGCACAGAAAGTAATATGCTTAAGATCAGTCAATAGGCAAATGCCAGAGCCAGGAATGGAAACCAGGCCTTTTGGCCTCCCAGACTAGCAGGCCATGCTGCCTTGAGACAGAAAGAAAACGAACCTGCAGTAAAAACCATCTCAAAGTGCAAAAAAAAAGTTTTAATAAAACTGAAAACATATATACAAAAGTTCTTGGTGGCTTTCTGTATGTAAAGCACCATTAATTCCACAGTACTTTGTGTCTCTGCTACCCTGCCACCCCTCCCAGTAAGCACCAGTTACTCTTCAAACCTAGTATAGCACCAAGGGGTTGCCATCTTACTTAGCACCAAGGGTCCGAATCCTGATTTAGCACCAAGGGTCTGATGCTGGCCTATGAAACATACCCCATTCATTCAAAGCACAGACCAGCTGCCCTTTTGGAGAGTGTGAGTCCCAGAGCTGGCACTGGCACTCCAGAAGTAAACAATGACATTGGAAAAGCAGGCAGTTCAGAGCTCAGCCTGGGAAGTTATTCAGTATTAGAGATTCCAGCTGCTCTCTGGGAAGACACAGGGACGCCACCCACTGTAAATACACAACAGCTGTGTTGGCAGTCTGTGGCTTCTAAAAAGAGGAAGAGAGGAATTCAATTGCTAGTCCCTTCACTCTGAAACCTCATCCCCAGCATTCGGTTCCCTCACGATTCCCCCAAGCCAGGCCCTGGAGCAACTCCATTGGGCCAGGAGAGAGGATTCCAGTCTCCATCTTCCTCACACCCTGGCTTTCCATCAAACATACCAGTCCAGGGATAGGGCCAGCCACTGAGGAAGCTGTGTTAATGCACATGGCTATGAGGAACAGGTGGGGAACAGTGTGGGACTGGTTCATATCCCCACAGAGCACTTCATCTTTAGCACATGATGGGCAGTAGTATGAATGAGAGATTTCATCTTTCCTTTCTTTCTCTCTAATGTCTCTTGTGTGAATTTAGTCCTATCAAAAACTGACCCAGTGATAGCCCCAGAGCCTGGAATCTTGTCTTTGCAGTCTCCTCAAGACTCATAGGGTAGTTTTCAAAAGCACTCAGAGATGGCCACTGAACTCCACAGCTAAGCTTCTATTGATGTCAGCGGGAGAAGTTACGCTGGCACTGTTGAAAACATCATCTGTCCTGCACAGGTGGTGGCAGCACAAGCTTTGCAGTAGCAGCCCTGCCATCTCAACCCTCACTAAGGTGCAAGGGAGCATATTTCAGCCTCCAGGGGTATCCATTCTGGGCTCCTCCACCGAGATCACCCACAAGGGAGACAAAAGTCAGTGGCAGGGACGTTTATAATAATGTTGGCATCTGTTCCCTAAAAGCAGGACCAAAATGGCCAACTCATTTCATACAGGCTACCTAGTGGCCATGGTCTATCCCTCTTTCACTGTAGCATCAGGTAGGAACTGGAAGGGAGCTGACCCTGTGCATTAGTGGTAAAAGGCGTAACCTACCACCAACTCCCTGAATAAGCCAGTCCCTCCCCTCTTGGGTTTTTGAAGAGTTGGGAGGTGGGATTTTAAAGGAATGATCACTTCCCAGCAGAGCTGTTCCAGTCACTCCCATGAGAATGCAGCAGTGAAATTCAGGGGCAGATTCATTGGACTCAATTCTCCACTGACACCAACATGCACTGAGAAGAACTTTGCTGAAGTCAATCGTTACACTGGTGTGAGCTTGGTGGGGTGGGGAGCGGGGTTGGAATCAGGCCTGCTTTCAGCCTCCAGAAGCTGGGACAGCTCTGAACCTGACAAGCAAACTCAGACTGGACAGCATCCCATGGGGGGTTTGGAGGGGAGCTTTGCGGGGGCCAAGAGGGTCTCATTCTCTTTCAATGTTTAGGGCTAGATCTGCAGCAGGCATACATGGGTGTAACTCTATTGACTTTAGTGGACCAACACTGATTTACACCAGTTGAGACTCTGGTCCCTCTACCTTCCAGCTGGGCTATGATTTACATAGCAAGGGACTGTACAATCACTCCCTTGCTTTGTACGGTTGCCTGCATCCTTATAGCTGAGTTACACAGGGACTAACAATACTAGCAGTGATACGAGGCACCCCATATTCAAGATGAATGGGGCCTAACCTAGAAGTTGATGACACACCTTTGAGGACAGCTGGCCCCGATTTGGAACTTGCTTTCACAGTTCCCCCATCCACCACTCTTCAAAATATCCTGTTGCCCTCCTGGGGGCCCCTAAGTCCCTTTCCTTTCTTGTGGCTTGCAGTGATTGTGGGCAGTGAAGAGAGAAAGAGAGAAAGGACAGAGAGAAGAACAGAGAGGAAGGAGAGTGGTCACTCCAGGCTTGGCTTGATCAAGTAGCCACTGAAGGTGATATAGATGTCCACATCATCGCTGTAGATGGCGTTCTCCCGCTCCCGCTTGTAGAGGCGCACCCAGACCTCATCATTCTCCCGCAGCTCCAGCATGAGGCTCTGGCTCTGCATAATGCTGCGGTCACTGGGCTGAGCATAGAGGATGACCTCCTCCTTGTTGTTGTGCATAACATGCATGTAGGTCTCCTTGAAGTTCCAGGTGTGGACATTGAGGCTGAAGTAGTACAGGCCAGCTGTGTAGCAGTAGAACTTGCCCTTGAACATGTCGAAGTGGCCATAAAGGTTGACAAAGACGGTGTCGAAGATCAGGGCCTGGTAGCCCTCACTGCTGTGCAGCGCCTTCTTGCGGCCCACTGAGAAAGCTGCATACTGGTGCTTGCAGGCATCCCCTGGGGCACCCATCTGCCCCTTGCTGCCTTTCTGACCCTGGGGGCCCCGCTCACCTGGGGGCCCCTCTTTGCCCCACTTCCCTGGAATCCCAGGCTCTCCCCGGTCTCCTTTGTCACCTAGGAAATGAAGAAGAGCGATGCATCCCATCTGAGATGGATACCCAGGTGAGATGTGAAAGTTGCTAGGCACTGGACTATCATAAGGAGGCTGGAGTTGTGGCCAGATACAGAAGGAGCAATATATAAGGGCACTTTATTTCCTCCTCTGCAGACTCCAGCAAAGGCATCTGTGTCTTTTGTATTTAGGTGCTGTGAGGGCAGTCTCCCACATAGGCAAGGGCACCCCTAATTTGTTCACTGTTTCACTGGCCTCTTTGGGCCTTTGTAGGAATGCAAACTTGTTTGAGCACAGACCCCATGGACCCTCCTCTGCATTGACCCCTGTGCTGGCAGCTGTTGTGGACATGGTTCTGAGCTCTCCTTTAGTGTCTATATTTACTGGAGGGGGAAGCTTATGCCTAATGAGCACACTGGAGCCACAGAACAATGATAAACTAGGCCCAAAGAGCAGAACACTCCCCCTCCCCCATTCGGTGACAGGGCTCACCATGCATGCACATCCTATGCATTAGCACAGATGAGACTCAAGTGGGGACCCTGGAGGAGGTGGCTGACCTGCAATGGAGAGCCACCCCCTTATACCCTGAGCTCAGCCAGCAGGACCTGCATGGAGCAGATCTAGCCTGAGAACCACTCTTTGCAAACATGAGTGTAGGGGTGTCCATGCACGTATCTTCCTAGCTGCTTGGGAAGAGAAGTGACATTAGACTTGTGTCATTTCCCCCCTCCCTCACCCAGACGACGTGAAGTCCACAGGAATGGCCTCCCTACTTGGGATGTTAATGCTGGCACTGTGCCTTTATTAACAGCACACTCTACTGTGTCCTGGCTGGGAAAAACCCACTGCTCCCTCCCTCTGCTCTATAGGGCAGTTTGATCCCAAAGCAGGTACAGATTGGCAAGTAGTGACTGTTGATGCATCTCCCACAGTGGCAATAAACTGCAGCCAGTGGAAAGCTGGAGAAGAGATCTCTCTGGAATTCAGGGTCTACAGCAGGAAGGCTGCTGGGTTCAGAGAGAACTGGCATTCTACAGACTGATCCTACCTTTCGAGTTACATGGGCATAAGCCTACATGTACTAGCATGGGCACTTCATTGTTCATGACAGACAACTAGAAGTCCATCAGCCTGCATCAGGCACTGGGTATGCTGGGGCATGCCCTTCAGTCTGGCAACTGGGAGTCTGATGTTTTAACTGATGCACTGGCTGTGCTAGCAAATACTACTTTGCCCTTCAGTATGGCAACAGTGAAGTCACTGGTGGCACCCAGTAAGGTAAGTGTCCTTTAATAACTTAGTCATAAGTTAGAGGGTTATTACAGGAGTGGGTGGGTGAGTTTCTGTGGCCTGCATTGTGCAGGAGGTCAGAGTAGATGATCATATTGGTCCTTTCTGACCTTAGAGTCTATGGCCACTCAACAGGCCAGCAAAGAACCTTACCTTTCACTACGGTGATGCTGGTTCCCAAGCAGACTTTGGGTACCAGTTACACTGCCTTGGTACTTACCCTTCAGTATGGTAATGTTGATGTATGGACGGACCTCGGGCACTGGGTACAATGACGCATGGTATCCAGCAGGGCTGTGGGTAGCCTCTGAAGAGCCATGGGAATCCAGCGAGTCACAGCAGCGCCTGCAGCCATTTGGGATGGGTGTTGGTGCTTTGGGGTCAGACTCATCAGTGGGTGCCCCAAATACAAACAGGGGGAGCACAAAGAAGGCCAAATGAGCATGTAGATGAATCATTACCATAGTGACCTGGAAGATGCAAGCGAAGAAAAAAAAAAAGGGAATGAGTGAGCTGTGGCAGAGGCCAACACGAAAGATCAGGGCACTGCACCTCCGTTCTCTGTGGCTAACGCCAGTTCATTCATTTGAGGAGCAGAGGGAGGGAAGGAGATGGGGAGTTAGTAACTGGTCTGGAGAGAGCTGCTCTTCTGGAGTCACATATATCACTATCCTGGAGGTCTAAGGCTCCAGTCCAGTCTGCAATGGTGTCACTGCTGAGCTGTGCCTGACTCCCTGGAGCCTGGTGTCCTACCACTGAGAGAAGGTCAAACACACTGTAACCACCAGGGCACCAATGCCTGGTGATTCAATCTTCAGGCTGCAATAAGAGAAGTGGCAAATCCAAGAGCCCCTGACGCTGAAAACAAACTCAAGTCTCGATTAGGATTGTGACCTTAAAACACTAAAAACACCCTGCCTAGGTCATTTTCTCACCTCCTACAGGTGGCAAAATGAAAAACATGCCTGCTTCTGAACCCATGCCCTGCCGTATCTGGGCATGGGAAGCCATTACCAGGCCATTCCTGAGCTGCCTGCTACCAGGAAGGCCAGGAACTCTTCAAAGCAACAGCAAAGCTGTTATCTCAAGAAACCAAATGACTCAACAGCAGGCATTGGAGGCTGGCTCCAGATCCCATTAAAGAGAGTCTACTGACCACATCCCCATGGGTGCTGCTCCGCCGCCTCCCAGGTGCGCTCACCTGCCCCCCACTGATTCCTCTGCCACCGAGCAAGTCGGTGACCTTGGCCAAGTCACCTGCCCTGTTTGCCTTGGCCCCCCACTCCCACCACAGGGCAGGAGGGGTACTGGGGGGGCGGGAGGCACAAAGAGCAGACTCCAGCTGCTGCTCTCAGAGGAGGTGGGCAGCGGCAGGTGTCTGCGGGCAGCACTTGGTGGCAGAGCGGGGCAAGGAGAGGCATTTTGCAGTCGCTTGGCTTGGCCTCACCCACCTGAGCTCCAGGGCCCCCTAAAAACAGAAGAATATTACATTAATGCTACATTTTCTCCATGTGTCCTCCAATGTCCTCCTTTTTGTATTTCACTGTCCTCCTTTCCAGGCGTTGTTTCTGGTAGCCCTAGGCCTGTCATATCCGTGGGGCCCTGGAATGGTGTCCCTAGGGGTTCCCATGCAGGGCTGAAACTACGGCAGGGCAAGCAGGGCACACCAGAGCAGATCCACTGAAAAGGCACGTTCCTAAATGGGCACCAAATTCCTTAGTTATGGCTCTGTTCCCATGTACTTTAACCCCTTCCCACAGCCCTTCCTCACTGTTGGCCATCCCCTGCATTATTAGCCCTCTGCTGCCTGGCTCAGAGCTATTGCTTCCCCACTGCCCTCAGCCCCTGCTGGATGGCCAGGGCAGGCTTTTCCCAGTCTTACTTTCTCTACAGCACCTCCTGTTAACTGTAGGGATCAGTCTCTTCTCTGTTTTGGTTCCCTCTATGGCTGGGCACAGAGCCATCCCTGGTGCCTCACTGTGGTGTGAGTCACTCATGGCCACGTCCTCTGCCTGAAGTCTTGTCCAGAAAGGATGTCTCCAGCTGGGAATGCTGGACTGTAACCTCACTGGAGAGAGTCCAGCCAGATGTCCACATGGATCTTTGCTGCCAGCCCTGGGCCATCTCCTTATGCTATCCAGGGCAACCCTTATGTGATAGGCCTGGGGCCAAGTAATGGAAGGAAACATAAGAGCAAACTATCCCCTTGCACAGGAAACATAGGAAGTATGGCAAGAGAAGACACATGCTTAACCAATGATCTGAAACTAAAGAGTCCTACAAAAAGTGGAGACTAAGTGAAGTTATAAAGGATGAATGTAAACAACTAACAGAAGTACATAGGGACAAAATAAGAAAGGCCAAGGCACAAAATGAGATTAAACTAGCTAAAGACATAAAGGATATCAAGAAAACATTCTGTTAATACATTAGAAACAAGAGGAAGACCAACAACAAGACAGGCCAGTTACTCAATGAGGAGGGGAAAACAGTAACAAAAAATGTGGAAATGCAGAAGCACTAAATTCTTTTTGTCCCAGTTCCCACCTAAAATGTTAGTAGCAATTGGGCATCTAACAGTGGATGCCAATGAAAATGAGATAGGATGTGAAGTTAAAATAGGGACAGAACAAGTTAAAATTATTTGGACAAGTTAAATGCCTTCAAGTCACCAGGGCCTGATGAAATACTTCCTGGTATACTCAAGGAGCTGACTGAGGAGATAGCTGAGCCAGTAGTGATTATCTTTGAAAATTCTCCGAAGATGGGAGAGATTTCACAGGACTGGAAAAGGGCAAATATAGTGCCAATCTACAAAAAGGGGAATAAAGACAACTGGAGGAATTCCAGACCAGTCATATTAACTTCAGTACCAAGAAAGATAATGGAGCAAATAATTAAGCAACCAATTTGCAAAAAAATACCAAAAGATTACCTAGAAGATAATAAGGTGATAAGTAACAGTCAGCATACATTTCTCAAGAACAATTTGTGTCAAACCAACCTGATAGCTTTTTTTTGACAAGCTTTTGATACTGTTTCTCATGAGATTCTCACAAACAAACTAGGGAAATACAACCTAGATGGAGCTACGATAAGGTGAGCATGTAATTGATTGGAAGTTTTTTTTCCCTGAGACTAGTTATCAGTTGTTCACAGGCAAACTGGAAGGATATATAGACCAGAGTCTCGCAGGGATCAGTCCTAGATCTGGTTCTGTTTAATATGTTAATCAATGATTTAGATCAGTGGTCATCAAAGTTCAGGTCACGACCCACTACTGCGTCACAGACCCGCAGGTACTGGGTCACAGCACCAGTGCTGCTCTGGAATGGGGGCTACTCCCAGGAGGTGGGCAGCTGCCCCTCACTGGCACTGCTTCCGGGAGGGAGGGCGGCTGCTCCTTGCTCCCCAGCCAGCTGACGCTGGTCCCAGGAGCAGGGGTGGCTGCCCCTCTCTCCCCTGCTGGCCGTCACTGCTTCTTTGGGGGGCTGCCCCTTGCTCCCTGGCCGGTCTGTGCTGCTCCAGGGAGGGGGGTGGCCCATCACCCCCACAATGGAGGGGTCACCCCATGGCAGAGGGTCCAGAGCTGGGTGCCAAAGAAAAAAAAGTTTGACAACCACTGATTTAGATAATAGCATAAAGACCACTGTTACAAAGTCTGTGGGACATACCAACCAGTGAGGTGTTTCAAGTGGTTTGGAGGATAGGATTAAAATTCAGAGTGATCAGGACAAACTGGATAAATTATCTGGAGAAACAGGATGAAATTCAGTAAGGACAAATGCAAAGTGCTCCACTTCAGAAGGAACAATCAATCACAGACATACAAGATGGAAGATGACTGCCTAGGAACAGCGCCAGAACAAGGTATTTTAGCACTTGGGGCGTGCTGTAGCAACCAGTGCAGAACGTGTGCCTCTCAATCGAGCTGTCAAATGGAGCCACTAAATACGGCAACTGGGGCAAGGCCCTGGTCGCCTCACACTAATTATGGCCCTGCCTATGAAGGAGTACTGGAAGGGATCTGGGGGTCATGGTGGGTCAGGCACTAAATCTGAGTCTACAGTGTAACACTTGCAAAAAAAGCAAACATTCTGGGATGTTTTAGCAGAAGTGTTGTAAGCAACTCACAAGACGTAATTCTTCTTCTCTACTGGGTACCGATTAGGCCTCAGCTGGAATATTGTGTCTAGTTTTGGGTACCACATTTCAGGAAAGATGTGGGCAAATTGGAGAAAATCCAGGGCAGAGCAACAAAAGTGATTAAAGGTCTAGAAAACATGACCTATGAGAGAAGATTGAAAAAACTGGGTTTGCTTAGCCTGGAGAAAAAAGAGATTGAGAGAGGACATAATAGTTTTTAAGTACATAAAAGGTTTTTACAAATTGGAAGGAGAAAAATTATTTTCCTTAGTCTCTAAAAAGGATAAGACAATGGCTTTAAATTGCAGCAAGGGTGGTTTAGGTTGGACATTAAGAAAATATTCCTACTGTCAAGGTAGTCAAGCACTGAAATAAATTGCCCAGGGAGACTGGAGATTTTTAAGAGCAAGTTAGACAAACAGCTGTCAGGAATGGTCTAGTCAACACTTGATCCTGCCATAAGTGCAAGGGACTGGACTTGAGGTCACGAGATCCCATCTGGTCTTATGACTGTGATTGTATCAGGGAAGACATATCTTGAAGCACAGCACTCTTTGCCTTCAGTTCCCCACACTGCTAAGCAAGAGGAGAAGCCTTGCAGGCTCCTTCTCTAGCCAGATCTGGCTGCAGCCAAGGGGCCTTTTCCCGGGGACGGATAACAGGGGTGAGTGAAGCAATTCCCTCCCCCCCACCCCCGACCATAAGTGTAGACTCAGCAGCTTTGCTCTGCTCCTTTGCTCTGCTCCTGTAATTTCAGAGGGAAGCTGGAAAATGTTTAAAAAGCCTGTGGAGCCTCAGGGAAGAAAAGATTTTTCCGATTGTTTAGTTTGGGAGGCAGAGGTGGTTACAACTAACTCGCTTCCTGAAGAGTAGCTGGGGCTTGGCAGGAACCCCAGCACCACTGGAGAAACAAATGGAAAGTCTGGGAAAATATGTGAGGACTGTGTGAGGCACAGGAGACAGGGGGAGCCAGTGGGATATTACTGGCCTGCATGCTCTACTGGAAAGGCCACACATGGACACAGCAGGGCAGGGGTGCTCATTAGCAATTCCCAACAGTATGCCTGACTTCTAATCCAGGGTCTAACACAGACCTGCCTGTGCCTCAGTTTCCCCCATGTAAACAGGGGGTGCAGGGCCAAATTCTCTGCCAGCGGATCTGTGCTGGTTGACAGTAGCAGAGACTCTGGCTCACTGACTAAATTTCCCATCTCCCATGGCTGGTGATGACAGTTAATTTCTGGGAGCCACCCTTGGGGTATGAGAGAGAAACCCCAGCAATTAATAAATATGAAGGTAAAGCCAGTCTCTGAGTCATCCTGGCCTACCTGCTCTGGGAGCTATTGAATAGTTGCATCTTATCTACAGATGACAATTTCCTTAAAATGGGAACTGGGTGGGGGATGGGAGGATTGGCTTCCATCTTCTTTACAGCCTCCATGCTGCAATCTTGTGAGCTAACAGGGTCAATGAAAACAGTTTATTGACAAGTTCATTGGCTCTTTTACCATTTGATCAGGAGCAGAGGGGGAATCCACAGGGCTTTACACACACATGCACAATCTCTCTGTTTGGAAGCCAACCCAAGGAAGCTCTTGCCAGATTGGATTCCAACCCTTTCTGCTAAACAGCAGCTGTTTACTTCCCCACCCCCTCCACACTCTGCCACTGAAACCTGAAAGATGCAAGAAATGAGCTTCCCTTGTGTCCCCTTCATTACATTGTCCCTTTTCTCCCTCATCACGTGCCCACCGATCCAGGTCAATCTACAGGGATTGACCCCTGCCCTGTCTTGCTGTCCCGTTTGCTCCCAAGGTATCTAGGACTATTCTCCCCTCCCCTGTAGTGGCCCAACCACAGTTATTCAACTCTTTCAGTTCTCTGCAGTCTGAGCCTTCTCTGTTCCTCCCCCTCATACACATATTCATTTCTTTGTATCTTCCATAGGCATTATGCATATCAGGAGGCGGGCAAATAGCCCCTTGCCTCTTCTTCCTAATCACTTATCCTTTATCATCAAGTGATTTTGCTATGCTCCTGCCCTTTCCCACTCACCACATGCTTTGCAGCATGCCTGGAAGGTGAGGTGCCCCTTACCTCTGAACCTCTTAAGAGGGATCCTGCATTGAGCTACGTGTATCCTCAGCTGCTCCTTGTTAGTACTGCAGAAGGGAGGGTGAAAGGAGGCCCAGCTGATTGGAAGCGGATGCTGGCCAAGGGCCCTTATGTAATTACTGTCTTTTCCATCCTGCCTTGGAGGAGGGTCTGGTCCTTTTGGATTCCCTCCCCCATACTCTGGAGTGGGCCAGGCTGAGTGATCTCCCTCCCACTCCCATTATTATTTGTTCAACTCAACAGCTGATTCCCCTGCTGGAGCAGGGCCTACACCTTCTTAGGCTGACAGCCAGCTCTGTCAAGGGAATGTGTGTTTTCTCCTAGTCAGCAAACCAAACTGTTAAGATTTCTTAGTTTTCTTCTTGAGCCTGGTATTGACTCACTGTGTTGCAGAAAAGTCACTTAGTCTCTCTTGGCCACGGTAAAATGGATTGATAGGAAAAGTTATTGGAAAATGACCGGTGGGTTTAGATGCCTGAATTTTTTGGTTTCCAAAAGATACTGTAAAAAGGCTGGATTGTCAGCAAGGGCTGAGCTCCTGTCCTCTGACAGCCAGGCTTCTTTAGGGCTGATAATCTTGGCCCAAATTCCTACTTTGCAGGGGTGTTATTAGGCTAAATTAATTTATTTGTAGACCTCAGAGGCTCCTGCTTAATTACCCTGTACAGCCAAAACAAACAAGCCCTATGGCACTTTTAAAGATTAACAAATTTATTTATCACATGAGCTGTTGTGGGAGAAAATCCCACTATATCAGACCCTTGAAAGATGGGGGAGTTTACAGAATGGGAGGAAATAAATGCAGGGAAGTGAAAGTCATGGGATCAGATCACACAGTAACAGCAAATCAAAATAGTTGTTGACAAGGAAACAGCATGTGAAGGAAGATGAGGTCAAATCACCTGTTGTAAAGAGCAAAAAATCCAAAGTCCCTATTTAGCCCCGAAGCAAGTGTCAAATTTGCAAATAAATTGCCCTTCACACCCAGAGCAATGTCAACCACAGTTCTGTCCATGAATGGATTAAGGCTAGATGGACCCTGTTTGTGTTCAGGAAAAGGCTGAAGTACTGTACTCAATGCTTTTTTTACCTCAGTCTTCACAGGCAGGGTCAGCTCCCAGGCTACTACACTGGGTAACACAGAAAGGAGAGAAGCAGAGCAGCCCTCCATGATGGAAGGTCAGGTTAAGGACTACTTAATGAAGTTGGATGTGCACAAGTCTATAGGGCCGGATGAACTGCATCCGAGGGCACTGAGAGAGTTGGTCGATGTGTTTGCAGAACCATTATCTTTGAAAATTCATGTGGGGGGGGGGGTAGGTGGGGAGTAGATAATTGGAAAAAGGCAAATACAGTGCCTATCTTCAAGAAAGGGAAAATGGTGGACCAGGGGAACTATAGAGTATAGACCAATCAACTTCACCTCAGTCCCAGGAAAAATCATGGAACAGTTCCTGAAAGAATCCATTCTGAAACCTTGGAGGATAATAGAGTGATCGGGAGCAGCCAGCATGGAGACACCAAGGGCAAATTGTGCTTGACCAACCTGATTGCCTTCCATGATGAGATGATGGGATATATGGATGTGGGAATAGCCGTTCATGTGATATATCTCAACTTCAGCAAGCTTTTGATGTGGTTTCCCACAGCATTCTTGTCAGCAAGTTAAGGAAGTATGGTTTGGATGAATGCATTGTAAGGTGGACAGAAAGCTAACTAAATCATTGGGCACAGCGAGCAGGGGTGAATGGCTCAATGTCTAGCTGGCAACCAATAACTAGTGGAGTGCCCCAGGGGTCAGTCCTGGGACCAGTTCTGTTCAACATCTTCATTAATTATCTGGATGATGGGATAGACCGTACTCTCAGTAAATTCATGAACAACACCGAGCTCGGGAGAATGGTAAACCTACTGGGGGTCTGGGATAGGATTCAGGGAGACCTAGACAAATTGGAGCATTGGGCCAAAGGAAATCTCATGAGGTTCAACAAGGACAAGTGCAAAGTCCTGCACTTAGGACAGGAAATATCTCGTGTACTGCTACAGGCTGTGAACCAATCGGCTAAGTAGCAGCACTGTAGAAAAGGACCTGGGGGTTATGGTGGTTGGGAAACTGGATATGAGTCAGCAGTGTGCTCTTGTTGCCAAAAAGACCAATGGCATATTAGGCTGCATCAGTAGGAGTGTTGCCAGCAGATTGAGGGATGTGATTATTCCCCTCTGTTTGGTGCTGGTGAGGCCACATCTGGAATACTGAGTCCAGTTTTGGACTCTGCACTACTGAAATGATGTTGAAAAATTAGAAAGAGTCCAGTGGAGGGCAACAAAAATGATTAGGGGGTTTGGACACATGACTTATGAGGAGAGACTGAAGGAACTAAGCTCATTTAGTCTGCAGAAGAGAAGACTGAGGGGGGATTTGATAGCAACCTTGAAGGGGTGCTCCAAAGAGGAGGGAGGTAGGCTGTTCTCAGTAGTAACAAAGGACAGAACAAAGAGCAATGGTTTCAAGCTGCAGCTGGGGTGGTCAAGATTGGATATTAGGAAAAACTTTCTCACTAGGAGGGGGGTGAAACATTGGAGTGGGCTCCCTAGCAAGGTGGTGGAATCTCTACCTTTGGAAACATTTAAGGCCCTATTAGACAAAACCCTGGCTGGGATGATTTAGTGAGAGTGGTCCTGCTTTAAGTTGGGGGGTAGGATTAGATGACTTCATGAGGTCCGTTTTAACCCTATGATTCTATGACCCTGAAATAATTGACAGTGTGATCAGCAGACTGGTCCATGTTCTTCACAGAGCAGAAGCTGGATTTTAGAGCCCTTCTGGAAAACGTAAGGGGCTGCCTGAGCCGATGTTTGTTTCTGCTTTAGTCTGCTCTTCTTACACAGCAGCTTGGCGTGATGGCACTTGCTTCACAGTGCACAGGTGGTGACATTGCTGGCTGCATCTGCCACATATGCAGTGCCTCATGCCTAGGGTCCCTAGCAAGGAGCAGATAAAAAGACACCTTGAGGAGAAACTCTCACAGGTGGAATCAGTTTCTCAGCTGAGGCTGGAGCTAGAGCTGCTTTGGATTCCCACCTATAACATTTGCTCTGTATATGAGTCCCATTCTGGGGCTCATGTGACCTACTCCCCACCTGGACACCTCATGCTCAGCCCTAAAACCATCCGGAACACTCAGCTGCCCTGCAAAATGCCATGTTCTCTGAGTAGAGAAATTTGTGTCTATCCCAGCATGGCATGCCCCAGACTGAGAAAACTCTACTTGTCTAGGACAAAAGCCCCACTTCCAGCCCCAACGGTGTCAGATATTCTGTTTCTTTAGCAGGGTCAGCATATTTCCTCAGAATATCAGCTAGTGGGATGTCGATCTTTCCACTGTGCAGTGCTAACTCCACCAGTTACCTCCACTAGACAGCCAGACCTTGGAGCAGCCTTGACTCGTAGCTTAGTGACCCAGGGTCTTATCCAAAGCCCATTGATGCAGAAGGCCATCTTTCCATTGACTTCAGTGCACTTTGTGTCCACAGCTGGTGGTACTAAGGGTGCAGGGAATGCTCCTGCACCCCCTGGCTTGTAGTGTTTCCTATTTTATGCAGGATTTACAGTTTGGTTCAATGGCTTTAAGCACATGCCCCCCCCCCCATATTTTTTTGGCCTCCCTGTTTTGTCCAGCAGCACATGTGAATGCAGATGATTGTCTGCACAGGAGTGATTGGAATCTCCTGTTTGGGGCCAGATCACCCCTCTTCTCACATTCTCAAATCTTTTTTTGCCCTGTGAGTTGGGCTGGACAGCCCCAGAAATGGGTGGGGGGAACTTGTGACCAGGCAGGATGGGACCCAGTGTAAGTAAACAGCTCCCCCTGAAGGAGGAAGAGGGAGCAGCACCTACAACCTCTGTTTCAAGACTTACCCACTTTTGCAGGTCTGTGCCCTGTTGTGAGCCGGAAGTGCAGCTGTCTGTGTTGGCAACACTATGTCTTCTTCATGTGGGCATGGGGCCCAGACCAAAAAACCCATTTAGGTCAATGGAAACACTACCAATTAATTCACTGAGTTTCAGATGAAGCTGAGATGGCCACAGGGACAGTCCCAATAATTGAGGTTTTCTCTTATCTAGGCACCTATTACACCCCAATATTTTACATTTGCTATCTGGTCACCTTAGATGAAGCCACGGTGCCCAAGTGGTTTAGTCTTGTCTACTCCAGTTACAGGAGCAGCTGCACTTATGGCTGGTACTATAGTCTCATCTGCATACAGCCCCTTACTTCTAACTTAACAGGAGAACCCTAATATAAGACCATTTGAAGGAAACAGGATATTTTGTAAGTCTGTTTATAAATGTCTGCACAGGTCCCATCTATGAGTCAGTGGTGTTGCTGGGGGGGGGGGGCTTTTGGGGGCCTCAGCCCCCCTGAAACTCAGGGCCAGTCCCTGAGTAACCCCTCTAAACTGTGCGGAGGTGTACTGTTGTGCCCCCACGCAGGGAACACTGTCTGGGCAGCGGGCAGCAGGCAGCAACAGCTTCTACCCAGCTGGAAGACAGACTCTTCCGGCCAGTAGGGAGCTGCCCCAGGCTGGGCTGGGTGTTTCGCTGCCTCGCTCTCCCTCCCGTGGCCAGGTAAGGGAGCTGGGCGGGAGGGAGTCCGGGGGCAGGCACACCAGCGGGGAAAGAGCACAGAGGAGGGGGTCGGCCCAGGGCAGCGGGGACCAGCAGTGGGACCAGGGGATTAGGATAGGGCTTGGGGGGCCACAGGATGGGAGGGAAAGGAACAGATCGGGGACCTGGTGGTCGGTGGGGGCTGGGGCCCCCCAATATTTATGTGTAGCGATGCCCCTGCTATGACTCAGTCAACATGCACCTACACATTTTACATGTGTGCATCTTTGTGTATATTTTAGGTTTGCATTGTGTATTACACAGATGGAGTGCATACATAGTAGATGGTACATGTTATATTGGGTGTGCGTGTGTTTAGGTAGGAACTGTGTCTATATTTCTGTGCTGAGTGTTTTGTGTGTCTGGATGACAAGCTGGATGTGAGATCTGTGTGATGTGGGTGCCTTATGTGTGCGTTTGCATATTTTACGCTTGGGAAGGCAAAGAACACTAGGTTTTCATGAGCAAATATTTGCATATTTTCCACTTGTTCAAGCAGATAAAGGGTTTCAGTTTGCTACTGCATCCCCAGGAGAGAAAGACACATCTATCTGTTCACATCTCCCTGCATTTTTTATTTTGGATCCCCTGCATTGAAAACTGTTTTGAAGGCCTGCAGCCTTGATCCATGCTCCTAAACAATTTTGAAGCAAAGGCATAAGTCATGTGCCCTGCGTAGGTTTGCCATTCCCCTTTCCAGAGCTGCTGCTTCATCATATGGATCATATAAAACAATGGCTTTTTGAAAATAGCTGAGAAGGATGTCAAGGGCAGGACGTCTAAGCAGCACAGCCTTGTAACGTGCCTTCCGCTCAGTCAGATTTATCCCCTCCCCTCTGGTCCCTTTCATCTCTGCAAAGTTCTCTTCAGGGAAGTCACAGCAGCAGATTAAGGTCAAGCAGAGCAGGTACAACTGAGTGATTGTGTGGGTGTATTTTGTTTCTGGGGGGCATATAGGGTGTTGTGTTGTGAGCATATTTGCAAGGTAAGTAGTAAGACCCCTGTTTTAAATATGTATGTACATGCAACACACGCTCACTTGTTTGTAGAGGCCAGAGGAATAGGGTTCTTATATTTCTAAGCACCCTGGCTGTGATCAAACGCAAACAGGGAAGAGGCATTGCAGGGGCTCCTGGAAGCGCTGTAGCCTCTGTTAGACTTGCAGCTCTGGCGTCTACGTGATAAGAATGAAACCTTTTGTGTGGCAGAGGGTTTGACGGTGGCACCCTTATCTTCATGTCTCTGAAACCAGAATAGAAAAATCCATTTCCATGTCTGATTGGAACAAATCCCCCGGAATGTGTCCAGAATTCAACTAGCTGCTGCACATGACTTCAGCCCTGCTTTTCCCAGAGCCAGTCCACTGCAGGGCACAAACCAGAAGGGACACAGAGGGCCATCCCCACAGTGCCGTTTACATACAGCAACACAAGCAGACTGCAGTAGTGAACTCACCATGGGGAAGGTGGTCAGAGATGGGGCTGTGGGACAGAGGTAGTTTAAAATTTTCACTCCACTTCCCACTCCCCACAAATGAAACAGCTTTTTCATCAACAGGGAAAAATTCTGCAGAAAATTTTTGGCATTAAATTTTTTACTGACTTTATGATGAAAAAAAGTAAACAAAAAATATTTTTTTCATTTCTATTTTCTATTTGTTTCCCTGATCCTTTTTTTCCATGTTGCCATTGGAAAGAAAAAAAGGCAGAAGCAGAGAAGGGGCACAGGAAAATCTGAGATGGCATGCTTTTTTCAATGCAAAAATTAGAACACAATTTTTCATGAAATATCTTGAAGAAATAAAACCTGTTGAACATTTCCCTCCAAATGTATCTTTTTCCAACAAGCTCTGCCATGAGGGCTAAAGAGTTGCCTTTCCAATAGGCACAGCCTAGTGAAATCAACAGCACACAGAGTCCTGTCTGCACAGTTGAACAGCCCTGCATTTCTGCATGTAGGAGTTACAAGCAGAAAGATCTTTGGGGTTTTATTCCTAATCTCTTGTACCAGAGGGAGCTGCAGAGGCTGACTGTGAGATTCCCCCTCAATCCATTAACCTGGTAAAGAGTTTTTCTACTTCATCCTATGGTCAAGAAGGCATGCATAGCTTATTATTAATATAAATGACAGTGAGGGATCCCCATCTCTTGAAGGCAGGAGCTAGAGCAGCCATATAGTAAGCCTAAGAGGAAATGGATCTAGATTCTGTGCCCTTTCCTCTCCAGTACCTGTTGCCTCTTGTACCATGCAATAGATGGTTGCTCTGGAAGTTAGTCATGGGTCTGTTTAGATCTCACGATCTCTTCTCTTGCTGATGACCAGATGACCGCTGGAATTCCTTCCACAATCAGAGCTAGCTACTGAGATTGGGTAACTCTCATTGCTGTGGGCTTCCTCCTTAGACTACAGACCGCAGTAGAGTCCATGAGAGGGGATTTCTGCATGAATTGAACCTCTGAAGACATGAGAGAAAGCAGAAGACATGAAGAGAGACACTACAACGTGTGATTTAGGAGGAGAGAGTTCAGATAGTAAGGCATTGAAATCTTTCCTCAGACTGGGATATGTACCCTCATCTTTTTATGTGTCCATTCTTCCCAGCCAAGCAAAAGGAATACATTTTGCCAAAGAGAGACATGTCATATCTGGTACAAAGGTGGATGCTTCTGGAATCAAAAAAAGGGGATTAACCTTTGCTCATGGATTGTCTGATACCAGGATACTGGGTTCAGGGAGAAGAAATGGGGCATGATGGGAGTCTTATTACTCACAGAGAATCCAGTGCTGGGACAGCAGAACCAGTATTTGTTAAGCCTTCTCGAGCCAATCTAATACTGGCTCACCCTTGCTCAGTCTTGGCTGCTTTCCTTGGGCTTGGGTAACCCTACCCTGACCAACAGGTTCTTATTTAGGCCCACATTGATTCTGACTGAACTTGCGTCTGTGACCATCTCCTCAAGAATATGATTCTGTTATGCCATGGATCTCATCATTAAAGCCATCTCATCTTTCTCATTTTGCTTCAGATCCTGTCTGTGCTTTCAGTTCTGTGGCTGCTCCCTGAGAGGATGCAACTCACCCCTCCCAGTCTTGCCCCCTCCCTCTGAGGGGCACCCCTTGACCTGAAAAGTATTACTGCCCCAGAAGGACAAAGGATCCTTCCTCAACCTTAGGAGCACTTTCTCCTCGTGGCTAGTCTTTAACCCTCCTTCCCACCCCCACAGCCCATCCTATTTTCCCAAGGCCACCCTTGAATGAAGGTGTCCAGAACCTTGCCAGAGCAGAGACTCTGGTTTCTAGTCACTCTTACTGATCACTGTAGCTTAGCAACTACATTGATAGAAAAGTTCAAGGTATGGGGAGAGGCTTTTAGCAGAGCCTGCAGGAATAAGCAAGGCAGAGGGAAAGATGCTTGCACACAGCTCCCCTATGCAGCCACTTCTTCACCACACACAGACAGACCAGTCCACCTTCCTACACATGCACACCCAACCCTAAACACATACCTTACAGACACTGGCTGAGACAAATCAACCCTCCGCACCTGTACAGAAACTCTCACAAAGACAAAGTCAGTCCTGTACCTGTACAGACAGCTCACATCCACATACTCACAGACAAACCAGGTCCAAACCCATCTGTACACACATGCAAGCCCCCCCCCATAGACATTACCATAGTCACAATGATTCACACCCTCTCTCCCACAGAGTTGCCCCCACATGCATACATGATCTTCTCCCCATTTTTCACACACACACACCCCTTCGTCCTCCCAACACAATCACACTCACACAGAGTCTGAATCTCTGAAATAGTTCATGGAGTTCTACATCTTTATGTTTTATTTTATTTATGATAAAATCGAGGAAGGCAGTGGAAAGAAGACCTTGCAGAAAGCCCTCTCTGCAACCCATGGCTTCTTGGTCTTCTATCCCCCAGAAAAAAATAACACCATGAAACCCCTGGGATCTAGAGACAGGGAAGAGCACGTCTCATACTCTGCTCCACTGCCCTAAATGAGCCCTCTCAGACCTGTGTGCCAATGGGACTTAAACCTGTCAAAGAAATTGGATATTCTGTGCAGTTGAGATGATATCAGGTCACACAGGGGGTGGTCCCATGGACACTGGGACAGCTTCAGCAGTTGCCCAGGGCATTAGAATAATTAGCTGTCACTTTTTAACTCTCTGTGGGGATACAGCGCTGGTTTTCTCTCTGCACCTCCCCACCCCTTTCCTTATCCCGTCCCCTTTCCAGCCCCACCCAAACGCTGTCATCCTCCCGTAGGGATTTCCGAAGTCACAGGCAGCAGTTCTATACACTCGTTGAGCTCGTCCCATCTTCAAGTGGAGCCTTGGGCCTTTCTACCTCACTGTCCATGACCTCACCACAGAGACTGGCTGGACTGGAGTGTCCTGGAGACAGAAAGACTAACTGCCCCTGCACACACACCTCCAAGCACTATAAATAACTGATGTGCAGAGTGCTGGATTTGTCACAGCTCCCAGGCTCCTCAGGGAGTGGCTTCTGCTCACTGCCTCCTCCGCCTCCACTGGTTAGGAGACATTCCTGTCTGCCATTGCTGTTTTGGGCAATCTTGCTGACCTTGCTCTCCTCTGTCTCCTCCTCCTCCTCCTCTTCCTCTTCATCTTCAGTCTTCTCTGGGGGTCGTGCCACCACTTCCTGGTCCTGCACTCGGCGGGAGGGCCTCAGGATGGCCCTGCGGAAGCCCTGCTTGAAGCGGTAGGACAGGAAGCCGTAGATGATGGGGTTGGCGCAGCTGTTGGCATAGGGCAGCACCACAACAAGGAAGTAGATGCCAAAGAGAGAGGGCTCCACTGGTGATGGGCAGACGACACTGATGATATTGAGCACGTAGAATGGCAGCCAGCAGAGGACGAAGACAGTCACCACAACCACAACCATGCGTGTGACCCTGCGTTCTGACCGCTTGCGCTTGGACGACAGGACTCGCACCTTCCTACCAGACGACCGGACCTTGACAACAATGAGCAGGTAGCAGAGGCAGATCACCAGTAAAGGCCCAAAGAAGCCAAGTGTGGCCGTGTAGATGATAAAGCCCGCACTCCACACAGAGGCTGGCTCAGGCCACTGGATCTGGCAGGTGCTCATCCGCCGGGGGACCTTGGAGAAGACCACCACAGGCAGCACCACCACGGATGACAGCACCCACACTGTGGTGCTAACAACTTTGGCCACATGGGCTGTCCGCCATTTTGATGACTTCCCAGGGTGGACCACAGCCAAGTAGCGGTCAACGCTCATCACGGTCAGGCAAAAAATGCTGGTGAACTGATTTATGGCATCCACAGCCATCACCAGGCGGCACATGAAGGAGCCGAAGGGCCAGTAGGACAGCGCATACTGCACAGCCAGGAAGGGCAGCCCCAGCATGAAGAGCTCATCTGCCAGTGCTAGGTTGAAGATATAGATATTGGTCACAGATTTGCTCACTGAGTGGCTCAGGACCACGTAGATGACAAGAGAGTTCCCAACAAGCCCTACAATGCAGACAATGAGGTAGACCAGGAGGATGAGAACTCCACTAAAATTCACACCTAGGCTAGAAGCTGTGGATATGTTCCCTGGGATGGAATTTGCCCAGCTGATGGAAGAGTTCCCCTCCTCAAAAGCCACAGAAGTGGGGAATGTGAAGTCAGGAGCATTCATTGTTGAGAAAGGCTGAGCTGAGGCAATCTCCCACTGTGTCAGCTGGAGAGTTGGGGGCAAGAAGAAGAGAAGAAGAAAAGTATTTACACTTAAAAAATCATAACTGGACAAATCACATGTAAAATAACAGACTTAACTGCATGTGAGCCCAGACACACCTGGAGGGAGAGGGAGGTTTTCAGATGCTGGAGTGTCTGGAGCACATGAGAGAATATGAGACATGACCAACTGTTTAAGAATGACCATTGGGTGAATGGCACCAGGGAGGAAATGGCCCAATGTATGGACAAGGGACTTCCCGGCAGGAAAGAGCCCAAAGGAGAAATCACAGGCCTCTGTTTCCTATTGAAAAGGAAGTTGGGGGGGGGGGCTGATTCGCATTTATGCTAAAGCCTCTTTACACTGGCCCAGGACCATGTCCCTTAAGTACATCTTGAGGAAGATCTCCCCCACAGGATCTCTTAGTGAAGTTGCTCCACCCAGATCTTGCCTCCACATTGCTCTAATCCAATATTTCTGCTTGGGCAATCGGACTGGATCCCGGGGTAAGTTGCCCTGACATTATTGTCCACCCTCTATTATTGAGGCTAAGAAATCCCCTAAAAGTTCATAGCAAAAGTCAGAGGCTTGGCTTAGTACCCTGGGAGGAGAGACAGATATGTATCATCCCTGCACAAGAATAAAGGAAGAGACAGAGTATAACATCTCACTGGAGGCAGATGGAGTTATACATCCAGATACCACACACTCCCCCTTTCTCTGCATCCCAGCAGCCAGCAGCCTTCTTGAATGCAGGTTGCTAATGGAAGGGGCAGTCTCTGCCTTACCACAAAACCAAAATAAGCTTCAAGCCCTCCTAATCTTTTGGTGCCCAATTCCCATCACATCGGACTTTGGCATGGAAATGGCACTCAGAGCAAACCCTGAACAAACAGGCAGCTGCACGCACCATCTCTCCACTGACAACGGAAAAAATTTAATGGGAGGTGAGGATTCCTGAGCCTCATCCATTGCCTCTCTGGGGCAGGGCTGGAGCCGTGTAGGAGCTGCAGCCCAGCTCAGGGCAAAATTTGGAGACCCAGTTCCTTTCTCCAGCCTATGCCGGGGTGGTGAGAATCTATAGTGGCACGTCTGCAATGTTCTTGGATTACCAGGGCTCTGGAAAAGTCCTGCTGAGATTTTAAATGGCAGCCCCACACCTTTGTCACGTCTTGGTGTATTTAATCCTACTGCTCTATTAGGTCCTCAAATAGTCATATGTAAGTAGGATCGACTTTCCCCAAAAGGGATGCTTCAGGAATAAATGGCACCTTTCCCACCCCAATCACCCCTGAGGGACTGGGTCAGGAGAAACCTCAATGTTTCAGATTTTAGCCCAGCTTCTTTTGCCTGGCCATGAGGGCTGGGAATCTTCAAGGATTCAATTTTCAGTCCTACCTGTCTCCAGCTGCCCGGTAATACCTTGAGAACTATTTGCTCTTGTGGTGTCTTTCCAACTGTACAGAATCAGAACTCACAAAGATTTGTCAGTAACAAACCTAAGATTTTCCAAACACAAATCAAACCTCTGGAAGCCTCAGGCAAAATCTGAAGTTCAGATTGGTTCTTAGAAAACCAGAACAAGTTCTGATGAGCCACACAGAGATACTTCCTCTAGGTCATCACAGACCTCCCTTTTCTCATACCTTCTACTTGTGCCCACATTCCAGTGGACACCCTCTGCCCTGATTCTCCACCTGGGACGTCTTTATGTTGTCCTTGTGATGTGTTGAATGAGCATTTGGTTTATGCAAAGGGTAGGGTGAAGTGCCAAGAGAGGGAGCTGAATTGCTTAGGCAAGTTCAGAGGAAGTGAGGGAAGGTTGATGGAATGAAATTTAACTGTGGGAAATTCAGGCTGAGTATCAGAGATCTCCAGATGGTGAAGTCCACTGGGCTCTGGAATAGCCTTGCAATGGAAGCCCCATTACTTGAGGCATTTAATATGAGGCAGGGCAAAACCCTGAGAATATACTGTAGGGGGCCACACTGCACTGGCTTGGAAAGATGGACTGAATGGAAAGTGCATTCCACATCTTGGCTGAGGGTTAGAACAGATGACTCTTGCAGTCCCTCCCAACACTATGGTTCTTTGGTTCTGTCATTCAACACTTTCCAGTATCTAAGGTCTATGACTCTTTGTACAATACTCCAAGCTTTTCCAAAGCCATCTAAGTGATGCACATACACGTTAATTTTTTCAGGGGAGTGACAGGCAGGTAGCGTGACAGAGGTATATCCTCACTGCATGGGAAAGCACAAGTTTGTGGGACATAGGTTTGTGGACTTAGTATTTCCAAGCCTGCACTTGAGCATCCGCACTGTGTTATAAGTCTAGGTTTACAGTTGCTGACTGCTGACCCCCCCAAGTTGCACAGCTATGCTAACATGAGGTCAGAAGGAACAATATGATCATCTTCTAGTCTGACCTTCTGCACAATGCAGGCCACAGAACCTCACCCACCCACTCCTGTAATAAACCTCTAACTTATAACTGAGTTATTAAAGTCATCAAATTGTGATTTAAAGACTCTAAGGTACAGAGGATCCCACCAGCAAGTGAGCTGTGTCCTGTGTTACAGAGGGAAGGTGAAAAAGCCTGAAAGCCCTTGCCAATCTGCCCTGGGGCAAAATTCTGTCCTCACCCCATAAATGGTGATCAGTTAAACCCTGAGCATGTGGGCAAGACTCCCCAGCCAGCCACCTAAGAAAGACTTCCCTGTAGTAATTCAGAACCCTCCCCATCAAAAGTCATTGGCATATCCACCACCATAGTCAAAAATCGGTCAATTGCCAAACTAGGCATTATGCAGCCCTTCTGACTCAGGTCTGCAGCTCGACCTGCCTCCAGCCTGCAAAATGTGTGCTTGGACCTGAGTCGCACTGGGTCTACACTCTGAGCCTGACTGGTTGCTGACTGGTGTCAGGCTGATCTGCATGTGGACAGAAGACGTGCTAAGTTAGGGCTCAAACCTGAGTTAGAGCCCAGGTTTAAAGTGCGGTGTAGACATACCCATAGCATAGGAACAGACTGATTGCAGGAAATGAAGAAAGGTGAAAAGTAAGTCCTCTAAAGAATGACAGGTAGAGGCAAGGGATCTCTGATTGTATGCATGGACCCTCCTGGGAGTGTTGGTGGGGATGGACCACTGGGAAGAGGTGCTGATGTGGTGGCTCCAGTGAGGTTGAGGAAACTATAGGAAGATACCTGGGCTGTAGGATCTAGATCCTGGTTTGGTTCCTTAGCGTTTTGGGAAAGAGACTTTTTGTAAGTATATGTGCAGTGCCTAGCACAAAAGGACCCTGATGGGGCCTTGAGATGCTTGCATAATGCAAATAATAAACAGTAACAATGGTGTGTGTTTGCACTGAGAAATTGGGGTCCCAAGGTGGTAGAGGTTGTTTTTCAGTTAATTGTCAATTTCTTTCTTTAGCTAAGAAATCCAGATTCTTTAAGAGTAAGAAACCTTTTTGCCCCACTTTGTCATCAGGAAATAAGGGGTTGGAGGGAGAAAGGCAGGAGCAGGGTAGAGCAACAAGGGAAATCATCAAGGCACAGATCAGATTATTAAGTGATGGGAAGCCTACATGGAATTTCCTGAGGCATTCCCCTTGAAACCTGCACTTCAACTGGTCTTCCCATTTCATCTGGCACCCATTCATGCCTACTCTAGTTCATGACTCTGTCACCCCCTTCATCAGCTAAGGACACCATGATCATCGTCAGCAACCTATCTATGGGGATAGAATGGGGCAGGGGAGGTAGCAGATTCCATTCTAGGGGAATGCCAAACCAATTTCTGCATGCGATGGCACCTGGAGGAGGGGATGGAAAGAAGAGGCAGACCTGCCTGGTACTCACATGTCAATGGGATTTACATTTTCCTCCATGCGCTGGGAGAATGTGTGTCATATTGTTTCCTCCCCTTTACAAAAAAATCTTCAAACAATGAAATCTGTGTGGTTTGAGTCCTTGTGGGGCTGAAATTCCTTGTCACACTTTTCTTCCGAGATGTCTGCTGCCCTCACCTCTTCTGCTGCTCCAGAGGTGGGACTTTTCTGTCTTCCTCCAGCACTGCCACATCTGCCTGATTACATTCTCCCATCTGGTCTCCAGTGTGCGCCTGCTGCAGGGACCAGACCCAGCTCCTAGCACTGCTCAGTGGAGCCAGGACTTTCCACTCCAGCTCTTCCTCTGCTGAAGTGGGGGCTTGGCTGACAGGGTTAGGTAGATCAAGCGTGTCAGTTACTCCTGGGAATGATCCCATCAGCCAATCAGAATAGACTTGGGATGTTGGGGGGGGGGGGGGGGGGGGCAGAGAGCGACCCTGAGAATAAGAAAGAGAAAGAATGAATGGTAGGGGAGTGAGAATGGGGGGGAGGAAAAGGGGGGGATGCCAGAATGATTATGATGGGAGAGAGAGAGAATAGGAGAAAGGGCTGAGAGAGAAAATGAGAATGAGGGGGTGGTGGTGACAGATGGTGACGGACTGAGAGCAAGAGAGGGAGAAGGAATGAGGGGGAGTGGAGGAGAGTGAAAGCTGGAAAGGAGAGATGCAGAGAGTGGCTGCATGCTCTGAGAATGCACTGCAGGGGAAACAGGCTGGATGGAGCAGGTGGCTATTATTATTTGGTGAGGGAGGAGATTATGGATACACAGGAGAGGACTTCCCTGTCCTGAACTACTTATAGTCTAGGCAGGCATAAGTGGTGTCCCCAGGGCTGCATCATGAACCTGATGAATTGGTATTTATAGGGTTCTGGGAGGGAGGGGTGAACATGGCTTCCACGGCACCCTTCTCCCTTCCTCTGTCCCACAAGTATCTGCAGTAGGACAAGGGTGGCTGAATGGGGGTGTAGGATCCTTCCACCTTTACCACCTACCAAGTTTCACAATCCCATTTCCTTGGAGTACACCTGGGGAATGAGTCAGTCTAGCCCTCTGCCCCTATTGCCTCACACATCTGTATCCAAGTAATCTGATTTCTGGCACAGAAAAGGACTTAATTGAAGGGGAGAAATCTGGTCCCCTCTGCAAACACTTCCCTCTAGATAAAAACAATCCTACCTTGCTAAGTGTTATTCCTGCTGCTATCCTCCCACTAACTACTCCATTGCCCCAGCTTCCTTCCCCACCTCCTTCATGAGAATGCTGTCTCTTTGTTCCTCACTGAGGGTGCACTTCCCTGTCACCCAGGCTCTGAGGTTCTCCTAGTGGTCAGTTCTCACCTTCCCCACTCCTAGAGCCAAATTCAGACCTGATAAGATCAGGGGCATCTCCATAGACTGAACATAGAGATGTAGGGCTGGACGGGATCTTGTGACCTTGCCTCCTGCCCTGACTCAGGGCCAAGTAAACCTAGACCATCCAACAGATGTTTGGCCAGCCTGTTATTTAAACTTCCTATGATGGGATTCCCACAACCTCCCTGGGAAGCCTGTTCCAGTTTAACTGCCCCTCTAGCAGGAAAGCATTTACTATCTCTAACCTAAATCTCCCTTGTTGCAGATTGACCTAATAACTTCCTGTCGTACCTTCACTGGATCTGGAGGACAACTGGTCACAGTTTCTTTAGAACAGCCTTTAGCATATTTGAAGATTGTTATCAGGTCTCCCTCAGTCTTCTTTTCTCCAGACTAAACATGGCCAGTTTTTAAAAAATCTTTCCACATAGGTCAGGTTTTCTAAACCTGTTATCATTTTGGTCCTCTCCTCTGGACTGGCTCCAATTTTTCCGCATTTTTCCTAACACCTGGTGCCTGGAACTGGACACAGTACTCCAGCTGAAGCCTCCCCAGTGCTGAGCTGAATGGAACATTTACCACCCATAGCTTACATACAACACCCCTTTTTATATACCTCAGAAGGATATTAGCCTTTTTTGCAAGAGTTTCACATTGTTGGTTCATATTCATGATCCACTGTTGCCCCAGATGCTTTACAGCAGTGTTTCCACCTATCCAGTTATTCCCCATTTTGTAGTTGTGCATTTGACTTTTTCTTCCTATGTGAGGTAATTTGCACGTGTCTTCATTGAATTTCAGCTTGTTCATTTCGGACCAATTCTCCTATTTATCAAGGTCCCTTTGAGTTCTAACTCTGTCCTCCAAGGTGCCTGCAACCCCTCTCAGCTTGCAACACCTTCCAACATCCTTGCAACTATACTGAAATCCCAGTTCTGGGCTCTGCTGGAATCCTTTGTGACAGCTTAGCTGCAGGAAAAGGACTGCAGTTCTGGCTTGGACTTGGTTTTCACTTAAAATGAGGATCAACGTAGCTATGTCGCTCAGGGGCATGAAAAATTCACTGTTTAAGTTACAAAACCTCTTCTGAGGAAGTGAGATTTTCTCCCACAAGAGCTCACACAATAAATAACTTGTTAGTCTCTAAGTGCCACAGGACTCCTTGTTTGTTTTGCTGAACTAGACTAACACAGCTGTTTCTTTGAAAACCTCTTCTGTTACTAGCTCAGTTGGGGACAGGGCCTCAGATTTTAAGCCATTCACATGAATTGAGGTGGGGAGGGGGCTTGACTAATGAGTTTTGAAAGCTTGGAATTGGTGACAGATTCTGGTCTTTACATCCCCCTTTACATATGTCTGTGTAGGAAATCTGAGACCAGACTGCTGAGTTGTGTTGACAGTGTTCACATTATCCTTGAATTTGCCACAGCCATCGCGTCTCCCAGCCCATTAATGCTTTAGGTAACTGTGGAGCCCACTGCCACAGAATGTTATCAGGCACAAAGGCATGAAACATGGTGCCAAAGGCTGTCACGGAGGTGAGCTTTAGGCCTCTGAGCTACCCCTAAGGTTAGCCTGTGGAACTCACTACCACAAGGGTTTGCCCATGGAATTTTTGGTTACAGGCCATTGCTGATGTCCCCCAGTAGAACAACCTGAAGCAAGTTAGAACCTGCGGAGTTCAGACATAGGGTTGTGTTGCGGCATAGGAAGCTGGCTCAGTCCAGCTCCCCCTCCCCCCGCCCTCCTATCACTGACTCTGGATTTTTTTCCTTGCCATTTTCTTTGTCTTGAACTTTCCTCTAACTTGTGAAAGTGCGGAAAGGCAGCAGGGAACCCTGAGTGAGCTTGTGAGCCAGGATCTGCAGTGCAGGGGGGAGGAGGAGAAGAGAGTAGTGCGCTGGAATCTGCCCTAACAGCTACCTCGTAATGTTGCTTTCTCTATTCTTAGCAGCAGCCAAAACTCCTGGCAGTGCTTCTGCAGTGAATCAGTCATCCAGGTGCTAGCAGCTGCAGATTCCATTGCCCCTCTGAACCAGCTCTCATCTGTTTGATTTTAGCAGCTCCTGGGCTATTTGTCTTGCTTGGTGACTCACTCCCGCCCCCACAATCTTCCTGCTCTCCGACTCTGGCTACGTAAGTGAGTGCCAGTGTATGAGTAGGTGTGTGTATAGGAATAAGTTATGGTCCATATAGGTCCCTGTGTCTTGGGGAAAGTGTACATCCTGAAAGCTCTGGCAGG
Organism: Podocnemis expansa; assembly: GCA_007922195.1. Lineage (NCBI taxonomy): Eukaryota > Metazoa > Chordata > Testudines > Podocnemididae > Podocnemis > Podocnemis expansa. The sequence goes on from ML681994.1 coordinate 20,980,397, forward strand.
CAGCAGCAGCAGGTGCTCTCTAAGGAGCCAGGTGTTCAGGTTGTCCTAGGCACCTTTCCTGTGCTCCTCATAACAGGCTTGTTGGCCTTAGCTTTCCTCTGTGTAGGAGAAAAACAGGCTAGTCTGGGCTTTGCCCATCTAGGCCCTTTGTCCAGTCGGTTCCAAAGGAGAAGAGACGTTCTATCGCATGCAAGCAGATCTGCAGGAAGGTTAGCAATAGCTAAATGCAGGCACCTACCACCTCTGCCTGTGATGGGGGCTCTCCGTTAGCCAAGGCCAGGGCCGTAACTACAGATTTTGGCACCCGAGGCAAGCATCTTGAAAAGCAACCCCCCAGCCCAGGGCCTGATCCAGCCTGGGGCCTGATCTGGCTCCAGCCGCTGCCGGAAGCTGGTGAGGAGCTGGATCCATCCCTAGCTGCTTTCCAGTGGCAGTTGGGGCTCCCTGCCACCTTGCTGCAGCAGCTAGGGCTGGATCCACTTCCCCCCACTGGCCTGCCGCTGGCTTCCCACCACATCCCGGGAGCACCTTCCCCAGCCACCCACCAGCTTGCCTGATCTCCCAATCCCAGCCCGTCCAACCCTTCCCCAGTCCCACTCTAAGCTGCCTGCTCTGCTGCCAGCTCTCCCTGCTCTCTTTTTATGGCAGCTGCCCATCCCCGAGCTGGCCTCCCACACAGGGCCACCAGCTTCCCACCACATCCAGGGGCACCTTCCCTGGCTGCCCACCAGCTTGCCTGGTCTCCCACCCCCAGATAGACCAACCACTCCCCATTCACACCCTAAACCGCCTGCCCTGCTACCAGCTGTCCCTACTCCCTTTTCCCAGTGGCTGCCTGTCCGTGAGTCGACCTCTCCAGGGTCCCCTTATCCAGCCACCAGACCAGCCACTCCACAGGCTGCTCCTCCTGCCCCAAGTCTGCTCTGAGCCGGATCAGGGTGGTAGTTTTAAAAACTCCCACCCTGGCTGGGTCAGCTCCCTGCCAGTTGGAAGTCTGTGTCTTCTGGCAAGGTAGGGGCTGTTTTTGCACATCCATGCCAAGCTGGCACCCTCTAAAATTCAGCACCTGGGGCTTTGCCCCATTTGCCCCACCTTAGTTATGGCCCTGGCAAAGGCTGCCTCCAGAACCCCCAGCTACCACACAGAATTTGAAGCTCAACTGCAGTGATGCCTTGACAGTCTGAGGGCTGCAGGAGGGATTCAGATGGTCGGCTGTGGTCCTATTAACTGTCCAGAGATGCAGCAGCCTCAAACTCAGACAGCCAGGCTTGCAGTGAAGCTCCAGAGAAGGGATACAAGACACCAACAGCAGAAATGTATTGTTGGTTTATTGGGTCTCATTCTTTATACAGGGATTGACAAGTAGAAGAGAGGGAGGTTGTGCAAATGGACAACTAGTGCTACAGTTCCACACTGGTCCTTCTAGGTAGCAGAAACAAACAAGCCCTGCAACTAGCAAGTGGTACCCAGGCCTTCAATCTGTTGCCTCAGCAGAGCCTGGTTTTGGGAGTGAGCTGAGGGACGGGGCTGGAACCTGTGTCCAAAACAACAAGCAAAACCAGGTCATGTCCTTCCCCTGAGGCAGTTCTGGAGAAGGGAGATTTATTAAGGCACCACAAGGTGTTGAACCTAGGATCTCCTGATTCCTAAGCAGGCACGTTGATAGGGAAGAGCAGGGGAAGCAGGCAGCAGCTGCTTGGCAGCCACAAAACAGTCCCTACTGGCCAAGCAGGACAAATGCAGGGGAAGGGATTTTTTTCCCCAGTATTCTATGAATGAGGAGTTGATTCTTTAAAGGGATGGGCTTAAGCACCACAACCCCCACAACCAGTTGGTTCACCATTGCCTGGCTCCAGGGCAGCTTCAAGGTCCCAGGTCAGAGGCAGGTTTAGGGGTCCGAATTCCCATTCAGGGACACTGGTGGCAGCAGCCTCTCTGGAAGTCCAGGAGGGGAGTGCTGTGGCAGGAAGGGGTGCCCTCCATGGGTCTTTCTTCAGGGCAGAAGGCCCCCACCCCAGGCAGGATCAGAGCCCTTTCAAGGGAGAGAAGGGGCAGGTTAATACGCTTAGTGCTGGTAGACTGGGACCTGGAGGGGAGCCCTTTCTCATGTATCCCCTAGAGGAGGGTGCAGCCCCGTTTTTTCGGTCTGGTGGGCTGGGGGCAGAGAACCGCTCGGATCGCCTCGTCAAACACCGTTTTCAGGCCACGCTGCGTCAGCGCTGAGCACTCAAGGTACTTCACAGAATCTGCCAGGAGAGAAGATGGCACCATCACAGGGAGGAAATTGGGGAGAATTCTGCAAGTGTGAAGGGTCCTCACTCCAAAGAGATGACATCAAGGAAAAATCTCAGAGGCCATTGTCAACTAGAACTGATGCATCATCTCTCTCTCTCTCAGCTCTACACTGCATCTCTGTAATAGCTAAGCACCTCCCAAACTGTAACGTACTGATGCTCCTCATAACCCTGCCAGTGAAGTAGGGCAGTACTGGTACGTGCTACCCCCATTATGCAGTTGGGGAACTGAGGCCCAGGGAGACAGACTTAGCCCCAGCTCTACCAAAATTACTGCACAGCCATGTGAGATGGATTTGATGGATCCCCAAACCCAGCTGGGCTGTCAAAATATGGGGCCAGGCTGGTGGAGCTGAGAACACTCCTGATCTGAGAGGGGACGATGAGATCCCTGCGTGGAGAGAAGGAGGTAGGGTGGGGCTGAGCACTTGTGACTGGTCTCTGAGGGAAGCTGTGCTTCACTCATTAGCCACTTCTCTGAAACCCCAGCTGAAACCATCACATTTCTCCCTAGCCTGTGCTTCTCTCAATGAGCTGCATATTGTGTTTAGGGATACACAGTGCAAGGAAGATGTGCAGTATGGTGTGGTGCAGGGGAAATAGGCAGACGTTCAGAAATGAACAAAAGGGTGGGACAGAGCTACCATCTTCACCACTTGCACAAACCCCAGATCATGGGACAGGAAAAGGAAGCAGCGGTTACGTCTCTCAGAGGCAAGCTGAGGACTCATTGTCCCTCCTATTTCCGGACATGGAGAACGGGTTTCTGCCAACAGAGCAGCTGTGACTTGAGTCTGTCACAGCCAAAACTGACCAACTTGAAGAGGCTGGGGAGGAATAACTGTTGGGGGATGAATCAGCAAGAGATCCTGGCCAGAAGAGGGACAGAAGAGAGGGAGTTGAGGGGTAGGACTCCCTTCCACAGGTTGTCTCAAAAAGAAAAGGCCAGGCCTGTCCTGCAAGCCCCAGGGCCCTGTTCTGTCACACACCCCTCGGCATTTCTTCCACACTCCCCAGAGCTAGCCCAGGTATCTGGTACCATCTCTCACTCTGCTTCAAGTGATCCTGCCAATGTTCCCCATTCCCTGCTATGAAGACACATGCCAGACTGGCAGAGGGCAAGCACCCACTGCTCTTGCCCCCAGCAGTCTCATTATGGCTTTTCACCTACCAATCTCCTTGGCCAGTGCGAGGCCTTGTGGGTACGTGATGGGCGACAACTTCTTCTCCTTCAGCTTCTCGATCGTATCTTTGTCATCGCGAAGATCCAACTTGGTCCCCACAAGGATGATGGGAGTGCTGGGGCAGTGGTGTCGAACCTCAGGAAACCACTAGAGGGAGATCAAGATTGGGGCAGGTGGAAGAGAGACAGACACACAACCATGGGAGAAAAGAAACACATAAAGACCAGCTGTTACTATTTCCTCCCATACTGTCCTTTGTGGTAGTGTGCACTGCTGCAGCCCAGACTCAAACGAGCTCCCTTGTGGGACCCAGAAGCAATGCCCTGAAAAAGGGAGCCCAAAGAGGGATCTTCTCACCCCAAGAGCTGAGACACCAGAGCAGTGGAAGGAAGAGACACTGCACAATGGCCTCAGGTTTCACCCCCAGTTGCCACCCTTCCCTCCTTTTTAGGTGGGAGCTGAAAACTAGGGAGAACACACTGTTGGTCTCTCACCATCTCCAAGCTGAATGCTGGGGGAATACATCCCCACAGCCCATAAATTACCCATGTGGAAGAGCTGTGCCGAGCTGGTCTTGGCTGAAGTTGCCCTCTGAACACGCTGGCTGCAGCAGTGGAAAGCTGCTGTGGCCAGAGGCGTGAAGGGACAGGAGTGTGGGGCTGCTAAGGAAGCCCCTAGGTGGCAGGGGAATAGGGTGTTGCACACTCTTGTGTTCTGAAGCAGTACAGCTGGCAAGCCCTAGAACCTAGTCTGCTTTGTTCTGTAACCTCTCTTGTATTCTAGCTATTCCTGGGAGATACAAAGGAAACGGGCTCACTGGCTCCAGATAATCCATCAGCTATTTCCGCCCACACTCACTGCACAATTGTTCCTTTCTCAAGGCCAGGGCATGTTCGTGCTGCTTTCCCTGGCTCCTTGAGCTGCACATGACGAGTCAGATTGGCCCCTATATCTTCATCCTCCCTACAGTGACATCTCCACACCAACCAATAGGCTCTTACCTTAGCACGAACGTTTTCATAAGAGGCTGGGCTGACCAGAGAGAAGCAGATCAAGAAGACATCCTGTAAGTACACAGCAGAGTTCAGGGATTATAGTGGACTGTGGGCATTACATGAGCAAAGTGCTATGCATGGAGCTCCGCCACCCTCCATATGAGGTTGGAGTGTTCTGTCCAGTCATTGGAGAGGGATGTGCTGGTGAAAGGTGCTGGATACAGTCCTGGAGACTCAACCCCCCCTTTGTTCTCCCTCCTGAAAGGTACAGCGCTATGAATGTTCTCTCCATCCCTCCCCATCTATTTAAGTCAGCCCCAACATTTGTGAGCTGCCTGGAGGGGAGGAAAAAAAACCAAGGAGTCTTGTGGCACTTAAAGACTAACAGATTTATTTATCTCACAAGCTTTCATGGGAGAAAATCCCACTTCATCAGACACTTTGAAGAGGGGGTACTTACAGAATGGGATGAAAATAAATTCAGGGGAGTGTTAAGACATGGGATTCAGTATCCTGGCCCAGCCAGACTTTGGTAATGGCTCATGCTATTGCCAAAGGGACCAGGCATTTCTAAGTGTGGTGGTGGATCTTTAGTGATTCGGACTTCTGCCCTACTGGGAAATGGACTGACACCCTTGCACCCATTTCCCAGAGATCACCAAACAGTCATCAGCTGGGAAAGGTTCTGGTTTCTGCCAAGGTGGAACAGGATTCAAACTAGTCACTACAAACGCCCACAGTAAGTCCCAAGTCTCCAGCACAGGGAGGAGCTGTGCTGTTGTCAAGGGAGTGCAGCATGGGTGAGTGAGTGGGGGTGAGGGGCACAATGGAGAGTGACCCACCGTCTGTGGATAGGAGAGGGGCCTCAACCTGTCATAGTCCTCCTGCCCAGCTGTATCCCACAGCCCCAGGTTTACAGGCTTGCTGTCAACCATCACGTTGGCAGAATAATTATCGAACCTGTAAGGCAAAGAGAGAAAGTTGGCTCCTCAAACTAGGGAGAAGAGAGTTCAGGTGGCAGGAGGCCCTGGCCACAGGCTCCATCTTCCTCAAGCACACAGGGGGAAGGGATAGAGATACTCTCTGTCAAGCACTCTGGGCTGCTTTCTCACCAGGTGCCTCCACCCATCTCACCACAACCTCCCTCCCCAGCTGTCCTGAATTCCCTCCTGGATCCAGCTTCTTCCACTGCCTTTGAAGCTCCATGCTGTCTTTGAAATCCCAGTCTCTTTCTTCCTTTCAAGCTTCCTTTCCCAAACCCTCCCCACCCTCTGCTTCAGCTTGGTCCTCTCTCTGTCTTCCTCTGTACCCTCTGGTTTTAGAAGCTAGATTGCTCTCTTAAATAGCTTCATACCATCTGCCTTCTCCAAACCACTCACAACTCCAATCCCCTATTGGAATTGGGCCAGGAGGCCAAGGTTTGAACCCCTACTCTTACAAAAGATGCGGTGGTTTCTCTAATGTTTATAATTAGTGAGTTTTTCCTGTCTGGGAGCAATTCAGAGAAAAGTGCCACCCATGCAGGGGTTCCTTGACAGTCTCCCATCCTCATCTCATTTGTTACATTTTGCCACATGCAGAGAACAAACAGAAGCTCTCAGTCATGAAGAACAAGAAAGAACCAAAGTCAAGTTCCCTGAGGCAGCACAGCAGCTGCACATCTCCTCTGCACCGGGCTGCCTCAATTCGGAGAACAAAATGGCTGCCTTTCTCTGCACAGGGCAGGGGTCTCAGAAGAAGACCAGCATGGCACACAGCTAGTAAAGGTGCTTGCATGGCACAGTGACACACACCACAATGTTTGGCACCTGGGAGGTGACACCAGGAGTGCCGCTGTCCCAAGGAAAGACCTAGGAAACGGGTCCAGGCCCCACCTCCTACGTCTCATTCGGCACCTGAAGCCCAATCCACTCTCAGGGCTCCACTAGCAGCCTGACCCCAGATCCCTGGCCACAAGAGGCAGGCAGTGCAGTGGGCAGCCTGGCCTGGATCCAGGGCTGAGCCACCTGTGGCGGCACCTGCCTTTCCCAGCCAGGGATCCAGAGGAGAAACGGGCTGTGCTGCACACATGAGGCACTGGTGCCGGGACTCAGGGCATATGCCCCATGTGCCAGATGCCAGCGACACCCCTGGGTGACACAATCACAGCACAAGCTGGGTGTCGAGAAGAAGCAGCTACTTGCACCCAAAATCTCTGGTGCTTCGAGCCCAGTCTACACAGTGATTTACAGGCAACGTCCCAGGATGCTTCACTTTGATACTATGGTCTAACAACAACACACACCCATCTCTTCCAGACAGCTGGACCCCTGAGGACCAGATTGTGACATCTTCATGCCCTGCGTGGCACAGCCTCAATGACTTCAGTGGGACTTCTTGTGCAGTATTCTCTGTGCTCATCTTGGGGCACATACATGCCAGAAGTGGTGCAGAGAGAGAGGAATGTCACCTTGCACCATCTGTAATCAAGAACTACCAGAAGCCTGCACTTGGGGGCCATCCTAAATTGCATCCCTGCTTCAATGGCCCCATGGCAGTTTGGAAAGATGTAATTTTGTTGCAGCCTTGACTCCACCACCATGTCCCCTGCAACTCAGGCTCCACTGGAGGGAACACAGAATTGGCACTGCACCAGGGATGAGGGCTCGCTCTGCTGTGGGTACATCCTTATGGCTGCCTTGCTGTCACTTTAGATCTAGCTCACTATAAGTCATGGGTCAACGATAAATTAGGCTCCTTGTCCATTTCACACCTGGTGAACTGAAGACTGGGCCTACTCAGACACTGGCCTAACTCTTAAGGTAGGCTTGTAGCCCACAAATGAACAGATTTTTGGTGTCAAGACTTAACCCAGTATTGACTTGTGGGTGTAGAGAGCTGGCCCTCCTGATGCCCATGTGTTCCTCCAGTCCCCTGCTTTCCCTTTGCGCTCCCCACCCCTGCCCTTAGGTCTGCTGGATACTCACACAGTGGGGATGTATTCGCCTGGGAAGGCATTGGTGGTGTAGCTGATGAGGAGACAGGTTTTACCCACAGCTCTGGAAGACACAGAAAACACACTCAGGACCTGTTACTCTGATTCCTGATGGAGAATATCAAGCCATCCCTGCCAGAAAGCCAGACACAGCAGAAGGCTGGAGAAGAACAGATTCTCAGTCTTAATCACAGCATAACCAGGGTTAGAGTGTTGGAGGGAAAAGGAAGGAGAGGGGCTGTCACACTGCTCTAAGACAGTGGTTCCCAACCTCTTCCCTGCTGTGGCACACCTTGATAGCTTTAATTTTTTTGAGGCACACCACCATGTAGTTTTCAAATGAACTCATAAATATTCACGAGCCAATCAAGAACTCTGAGTAGTTTTTCAAAATTCTGTGGCATACTTGCTCAGGCCTGGTGGCACACCAGTTGGGAAACACTGCTCTAAGGCCTTCCCATCTGGAGGTTCACTAGACATTTTACAGACTTTATGCAGGGAGCATTCAAATGAAGTGCAGCTACTCTGGGGTGGAGCACTGCAACTCTTTATCAGCACACTGCTGCACACTGCAGAGCAACCCAGAATTTCAGAACAGAGGAGGAGCATACATACCCATTCGGCACCTCAGCCACAGTGCTGGGTAACCAAGTGCAATTGCCCTGATGGCATCCCAGACGGGACAGCAACTTCTAAAGCTGCATGGGGATATAGCATCAGTAGCCAGGGAAAGAACATCTCATGCTGGATGAGCACAGAATCATGTTGGCTTTCCTGGGGCTCCCGCACACTCCTCCTAGCTGAAAGGCCACTTGCAAGAAGGTTTGCATGCAGACAGGCTGCTCTTGGGGCTTCTGAGAGGTAGCCAAATCTTCCTCCCCCTCCTACCCTCATAGAGTCATATGGTTTAAGACCACAAGAGGCCACTAGATCATCGAAATCTGACTTCCTCAATATCAGGGTATGTCCACACAGCACCTGTAGCCAGCCAGCTCGGGCTTGTACGGCAAGGCTGTTTCACTGAAATGCAGATTTCCAAGCTTGGATTTAATCACAGAATCTAGGACCCTGCAGTGTGGGAAGTACCAGATCCTGGGGGTATAGCCCAAGCCTAGAGGTCTAAACAGCAGTGAAACAGTCCCTGAGCCTGAGCCCATGTAAGCTGCAGGTTCTTCTTCAAAGTGTAGACATACCCTCACAGGCCACCAGTACCAGCTGGCTTTCAGTGTAGTATGATGGTGCAGCAGGTGACCAGAGCTGCAACACATTTCAACCACAGAAGAAGGAACTGTGAAAGAGATGAGGCCAATGGCATCTAAAAGAAGAGCAGGAACTTGAACATATGTCCAGTTCTGTGCGTAACTGACGGCACAAGCCACTAGACTATGGGCTACAGTCATGCTCTTGATGTGTCTCATTATTCCATCCTGAACCAGAGATACCAGTTCAACGAATTGGCATTCTTGGTCAAAAAAAGGGTTTCACAGAAAAGTTTCCAACCATCTCTAGTGGGGGGACGAGGGCACCAACTGTGAAGGAAATAAGACATTAAAGAGAAGAAAAGGGATCACAGCCAAGACAAACAGGGGAAGCCTTGTGGCTAATGTACAGACTTTTCCGAGCTCCTCCTTGACCTTGGAAAAATCATTTGACCTTACAGTGGCTTAGTTTCCCCATTTGTAAAATGGAGATAACAAAACTGACCTGCTTCCCAGATGGGTGGCATCCCCTTAAGAGGCCTGATGAGATGATGAGCAATTGGGTTCAATTATTAGGTAGGGAAGAGGGGCTGGATTGTGCATGTGTGCACACATACGCACACACACACATGCAAGAATGTCATCTGAGTTACAGTTTAGCATATGCCAGTGTCACCCATGAGCTTTCCAGTCACTGTCCAAGAGTTTGTACCCAGCCCTTGTGGCTGCACCCTGCAAGGCGGCAGAGGGGATAAGGGAGCATGCGTGAGTCACAGTTCACAGCCCCAATTATACGCAGGAGGAACTGGAGTTTCTCTGTGCGTCTCCTGCACACATATCCTCCTTTCCACCCCAAACCCTTCCACTTCTTCCTGTTCTCAATCCCTCCCTTACATGCCACCACCTTACCCCTTGCTCTCGCACTCCAGCCCTCTCAGCAGAGGTTGAATGGAAGCTTACAGGGCCAGTGAGGCTATACCAATGGTTGGTGTGGTCCCCAAACTTTTCTCGGCTCTGGCACACCTTGATAGCTTTAATTATTTTGAGGCACACCACCGTATAGTCGCTAAATGAACTCCTGAATATTCATGAGCCAGTCCAGAGCTCTGAGAGGTTTTTCAAAAAAATTCCATGGTGAACCTGCTCAGGCCTGACAGCACAGCTGTGTGCCACGGCACGCTGGTTGGAAAACACTGCTCTGTACTGAAAGGAGGCCAAGCAGAGTTAGGGGCAAGGTATGAGGTTAGAAGAGGTGAGCTGAAGGACAGCTATGGACAGAGCTGGATTAACACTCTTGTGGGCCCAGGGTTATATGGTTTTGTGGGGCTCCTGGCTGGCCACCAGCCATCCTGGGGGCAGGAGAGTGAGGTCTCTGGCACACAGGGGGGCCATACTTAAACTGGCACCCCCACATCACTGGCAGCACAGCATGTGAGGGATCTGTGGGCCCATGTCCCTCTCTCCTTGCCCCTGTCAGTGGGAGCAGCAGCTCCTCATGGCCTTGCGGAGCATCTGTGGGCCCATGTCCTCTCTCTCCCTGCTGTAGGGGCAGTGAGTCAGCCGTGACAGGCTCTCCATGTGTCCCTTTTTACGCCCAAGAGAGGGTTGGAGGACACTCCAGCTGTCTGTGAACTTTGAGAGCCTCGGCAAAGGGGCTCCTGCCCTAACATTTCCCTCCAGCCTCCCCTCCCCACATTCCCTCTTCCCTCAGAGTGCCCCCCATCCCTCTCTGGCCCAGCATCCTTTCCCTCAGCCTCTTTGTCCCCTGATTCCCCTGCATTTCCTAATCCAGTGGTTTTTCAAACTTAGGGTTGGGACCCAGTACTGGGTCACAGACCCTCGGGCACCAGGTCACAGCAACCCCTGCTGCCTCACCAAAAGACTGGAATGTATTGCTCAAAGATGTAATTGTTTGGTTGCAGGCATAAATGGTTTTTTCCAACTAGGTCCTGGAAAAAAGTTTGAAAACCACTATCCTAATCCATCTTCCAGCCACCCACAGCCGCCTGCCCTCCTCCTGCCCGCCCTACCCCCTTCACCTCCTGCAGCCCCTCACACCCATTTTCTCCTGTAGCCCAGTACCACCCCCTGCCCTCCTACAGCTCTGCCTCCCAGGAGTTAAGCCCAGAGCAGGCTGCGGCCCCTCTGCCCTGCAAACAAAGGCCACACGGCAGCAGTTTGAGGATTGGGGTGAGGGAATTGCAGTCAGCTCCAGCCTGCAGTCAGTCAATCCTCCCACCGCAGCTGGGGGTGCGTAGCAGGGGGGTAAGAAAGTCTCTCCTACATTCCCTCCAAGCAGTGCCTGCCTGGGACCGGGAACTGCTAGCTGGGGTTGGATTTGCCAGGGACCCAAAGCTTCAGCCCCTAAAGCCCTTGCATTAATCTGGCCCTGGCTATAGAGCTGATGAAGGTATAGGAGGAGGCAATGGATATTCAGAGTTGTGGGGAGGCAGTGGGGTTCTTGTACTGTGGGATAGAGCTGTTGAACAGAGGGAGGGATATGGGGCTTGCAGAGCTATGGGGGAGGATTATGGAATTATTGTTTTGGGGGCAGTGGGGAGGGTTATGTGGCTAAACAGAGTTTCTGGGGAAGCAGTTATGGGGGAGGCTCTGGGGTTATCAGCCTTATGGGGCAGAGCAGTGATATTGTGTTGGGAGAAGGGTTGTGGGGCTCGTTAAGTTCTGCGAAGAGGTGGGGAGGGCAGCTGTGGGGTTAGTCTCAGGGTGTTTCCTGTGCAGAAAGTTTCAGGCACAAATCTGCGGCCCTTTGTGGCTATACGGTGCTTTCCTGGCAGGTACTAGCAAGCATTTTCAGGGTTTACTCTGCTTTGCTTTGCCCTCCCCCACACACCCTGCCTGCTCCTGCCCCACAGCGAGGTGGTTTTTGTAATGCGATCAGTTGTTTGCAAACTTCCTCCTCTGGGGCCTATCGGAAGGAGGAAGTGACTGTGGGGAGCAAGAAGGACTCTGCAGTTGTCACTTCAGCTATACTGATAGCTGCCCAGATAACAGCATCAGTAGCTCCTCGCTGGGAACTGGCTTAACCCTCACCACACCAGACACTGTGCCTGCACCCACCTTCCCGTAGTCTCTCTGGCCTCAGAGGGTTGTCTCCCAGCTGCCCAAGACACCCACTGGCTGTTGCCTTGAGGAAGCCCCTGGGCTGTATCCACCGACAACAGGATGCACACTGTCCAGGTGGTGGATAAGCCAGGCAAGGATTATTCTGTGCTCGAATGCCCAGCAGTTCCTCACCTCACAGACCCAAGGCAGAGGGAAGACATTGTGCCTTGCTTGGGGGCATTTCCTGCCTGCTGTGTCCATGAGAGTGCCTTTGAATGATCCCACAGAGAGCACGTGGGTCCTGAGACCCAACTAAGATGACCCCTGGTGCTATCCATGCACCACTGCCATGTGTCCTTCGCTGCCACCAATGGCTTGTGGTGTGGCCCAGTAGGAGGGAAACCACAATCAACCCTCCTGTGTCTCAAACCTGACCCCTGTTCTACCATCTATAGCTACAGCAGGGGAGGCACCACAGAGGCGACAGTTTCATCTAAGGGAGATTGGTCAGACCTACAAATAGCTTGTCTTTCAGTGGGCTCTTTACACCTGCCCCGGAAATTGCCCTTCCCCCTCCCTATTCCATCATCATGCTAAATTTCCATCAAGCTGACCCCTGTGCATCCCTTGCCTGCCACAGAAAGAGATGGAAAGCAGGTCAGGAGCATCAAAAGCGAAACGGTGACATTTCACCAAGAAATAACCTTCTCTGCCCCCTTCCCCCCACAAAAAAGAAGGGTACGTACCCATCTCCCACCACCACACATTTGATGGCCTGCATTGCTCTGGCCTCAGGGAGGATGGCAGCTCCTGGGGCAGGAGTTGTCTGGCAGAACTAATGCTCTCAGGTGGTCTGAGCAAAGACCTGTACAAATATAGTGTCAAACCTAGAGCTGAAAGGAGCAGCCTGTAGTGAAGAGGGAGGAAGTGGAAGAGAACACGTTACTCAACCCCCCCACACCCGTTAGTTCCTCCCTCTCCTCTGTAGTTCGTGCTGCTTACTGAAGGCGGGGCATATGCATAGCCTGCAGAAAGAGGGTATCATGCCCCAAATGGCTCAAGCAATTTCTTTTCTTCGCTTCCTGCCCCCTGCCCTGCTTTCAGCAGCAGGAGGTGCTGTGTTGCTTCAACCCTGGATCTAAATTAAGGAGCAGAAAAGGGGAACACCCTTCCCCAGCTTTTGCAGAGACTTTCCCCAGAACTCTTTTTTCACTTGGGCACCTGCACTGAGGCCACTAGGCAGGGCAACCTGCTGTGGGAGGCATTCTAGGCCTCCCACCCTTCCTGTCATCAGGTCAGAGGTAAAGAATCACAAAAAAAGCTGAACCAGGAACTTCACTAGAATCAGGGAAGCAGCATTATCCCATGGCTACTGATACTCTACCTCTCCCTCTGATTTACTGCTAGGAACTTCCCCTCTCCCCCCTTCTGCCCAGCTTGCTACTTCAAAGAAACAGCACACATATCCTCTTACTCACCTGTAGGTAGCAGCTTCTAATGGAAGAAGAAGAGGTGTCTCAGCCTGGACAAGTCTTCTGTCCACTTCCTTTCTCCTAATGGAACATCTATCTGTCCTAGCTAAATTCTTTTACTGTGTCCATCACTGTGGTTATCTAAGGCTATGTCTACACCTAGAATTGAATTTGAATTGATGACAATCAATTCAAATTCAATTAAGTGCATGGCCACACTCGCTTTCCAGAATTCGAACTGAGGAACTCCTTAGTTCGAATTGATGAAAGCTGACTTCAGAGTGATCAAACCTCCTTTGACTTCGAAGTCTCGGTCAATTCAAACCCAGTAGTTTGAATTGACACAGTGTGGCCGTGTCAATTCGAACTCACTGTGAGTTGGAATTGACATGGGCTGACCTTCCTCCAAGGGTACATGGCACCCTGGAAGAAAGACCAGTTCTCCAGCACCTGAGGCCAGCTGCTCCAAAGTTGCCTCCCTCAGCCAGATTGGGCTGGGGGGCAATGGGGTTCCTGTTCCTTGGCTGGGGACAGGGACCCCTGCGGGTGGTTCCAGCCCCACTTGCCAGCTGGAGAAGGGATCCTTGCCAGGCTGGAGCCCCACTCCCTTAGCTGGGGAAGGAGCCCCCACCTGCAGCTCTAGCTCTGCCACCCACACACTGGGATGGAATCCCAGTAAATGGCTGGAGCCATGCTGGCTGTGTACAGGGGTCCTGTCCCCGCACACAGCCAGTGGAGCTCCATCCGCGCAGGAGGTCCCATCCCCGTGCACGGCCGATGGAGCTCCATCTGCATGTGGGGGTCTCGTCCCCGCACACGGCCAGAGGGGCACCAGCTGCATGCAGGGGTTCCTATCCCATGCATGGACAGTGGAGCTCCAGCCCCATGTGGGGGTCCTGTCCCCACATGTGGACAGTGGGTCTCCAGCCATGTGCAGGGGTCCCTATCCCCAGCTGAGGGAGCGCAGCTCCAGCCCAGCGTGGGGATTCCTTCCTCATACTGGCAAGCTGGGTTCCAGCTGCGTGTGGGGCTCTTTTCCCCTTGTCGGGGCAGCCCTGCTGGAACCGGGTAGGGGGAGTCCCTTCTCCCCCAACCTTGCCTGGGGAAATCTTCCTTGCCAGGCTCTAGCCTTCTGAATCCGGCTTGGGGAAAAGCATCTTTTCCCTGTGCCGGGCTCAGAGTGCTGGAGCCCAGCAGGGGATTGGGTGGTGACATGGCCCTTTTGGGGGGCCATGTTGCCACACCTCCCATGGTGCCCCTCCTCCAATTTGAATTAGCAAGTCCAGTCCATGAACATGCTAGTTCAAATTGGAGTTTCTAGTGTGGCCATGTCCATTCGAATTGTAATTATTAGTTCGAATTGACTAGTTCGAATTCAGTCAATTCGAATTAACACTCTAAGTGTAGACATAGCCTAAGTGCCTCCCTGACTGGCTTCCTCTCTCTTTTCTTACAGTATATGAAGTCACAGTCCATCTTAAAGAGAAGACGTTTATTAAACAAGTCAGCTACAACTACAGCACAACTTGACTTCTGCTTAGCTTGAATCTCTGCATTGTCTCCTTTGGTTACCAGGGACCACCACCTGTCTGGAACTCTATGCAATCCACAGAGACATCTAGTGGCTGAAAACATAACTACAAGTGAACATATTACAGTTGCCCTTCCAGTCAATGTGCCTTGTGCTCCTGAGCTAGATCTCCCTTCAACCCACTGTCAGCTTGCATTTTCCCTGAAAAAGGGACCTCAGCTGACTTGTAGGGATAAAAGGGAAAATTGCTTAGGCTGTGAAACACAAACACCCTCCAAGGAGGGCCAAAATGTAAAAATGCAACAAATCAAATAATGAAGGGGTTTGCAGTTCACTAGTTGTATAAGGAGCTCAGACCTTCTGCTATTGTCCCACTCAGTATCACATGCCAAGTCTCCTGCCCAGGAGGGCAGGGCAAGGCAGGCCAGGACAGACCTTTGGATGCTGTGTCTCAGAGGGTGCTCTGTGTCTCCCTCCCAGTCAGGGATTTCTCTAACACCTTCCCTACATCCCCCTAGAGCCCCCCTGACTCTCCCAACACACCTCCCCCTACATCCCCTCTAATTTCAAGTCCTAGGAAAGCTGCTGCTCTATGAACAGTGGATCCATTTGCTCTCTGCTCCTCACGCTACCCTCTTCATTCCTGGTGCCTCCAAGATCTGGAAGGGGCCGTGGGAATCCTGGAGCTGCAGGAGGAGCAGTGGTACATGACTGGCAGGGGTGTGTGTGACTTGAGGCGAGGGAGACCAAATTATTTAATTAGTATTTTGGGGCACCACCAAGGACCGCTGCAAAGGGGATAAAGTTACCTTGCTGTGTAAATGTACTTGTACACCCCCCCCCAACCTACGACTACACTGGGGCTGAGCAAGGGGAGTTAAAATATTATCAGACAGATCAAACCCACCATATTAGCTAGACAAAATCTCATGATCTGAGGGTTCATCTCCCAACTGTTGGCACATCTGAGTGATAATCATTGACTTTTTGTAGCTAGTAAGACTGGGCTTCAGAGGAAGTGGGGTCCTTGGGAAGGTATTTCGCCAGTTTTCTGCCTCCCACAGTGGCCAGTGGTGGACCTTTCCATGGGAGATGCAAGAATCTGTTAGTTTTTAATGCCACGGGACTCCTTGCTTATCATCCTGCAGGCAGGCAGTTCTGCGATAACCTGCCCCAGGAGAAGTTTTTGCTTCACCTCCTGTTGCTGGAGGTTGGCATTAGTGTTGAACAATAAATCCTGGTATGGTCTTATAGGTTAAGCTCCCATCTGCAGCTATGTCTACACTTCAGCTGACTGGTGTATTTCCCAGCTCAGGCAGACACACCACACCCAGGCTCAGTTTAGGTCAGAGAGATGAAAATATCCATGTGGTTGCTGCAGTCCTGTCAAAGAGATTAGATGTCTATCAGCAGGCGAGTCCAAGCCACTGCCATAGCCACACTCGAGCTGAGATAGCACATACGTGTAGGACATCCAGATGTCCCGATTTTATAGGGACTGTTTTGATATTTGGGGCTTTTTCTTATACAGGCACCGCCTAGCTCCCCACCCCCAACCATAATGATTTTCCACACTTGCTAGGTGGCCAGCCTTTCTATATGCCTACTTGAGCTGGAAATGACCGCTCCAAGCTGCAGTGCAAATATACCTTGTGGCTTCATGAACAGGAACTGAGAGCTTGGATACTGTTCCTCCTCTGCTCTCAGTGCTCCCTCTGCTGGCACCTAGGCAGGATGGAGGAAAAGGAGAAAGCTGCTGGTCTCAAACATAAAGGGGGTGGGGCATGCAGGAACAGCAGCAGAAGGGTCAGAAGATGGAGTGGGGACAGGAGCAAGAGTGAGGAGTGTCAGGAGTCAAGGACGGGGGAGGCTACAAGCATGGTGGAGGGAGGAGGGACAGGACCCATAGGAGATCTGAGGCTAAGAATGGAGCTGGGAGAAGGATAGGAGCCTAGGAAGGACCGGAAAGAGAGAAGAGGATTTGAACAGAGGGAGAGCAAGCAGGAGCTAAGGGACAAAGGTGGGAATAAGGGTAGGAGAGGCTGGGCAAGACACATCTATAACCACTAGAGAACACAACCCTACAGAACCTGAAAGTTCACAGAAGCCAGAATTCCAACGACAGGATGTGAAATCCCCAGTAAATTCTGTGGCTCCATCCCCCTCTAGTGGCATGTCCACAGAGACAACAACAGACTTCTACTACTGCTCGTACTCCCATGAATAGGGCTACCAGATACCAAAGCCTGGAAGGGAGGACAGGGAAGGAGGACATTGGAGGGCACATGGAGAAAATGTAGTATTAATTTAATATTCTTCTGTTTTTAGAGGGCCCTGGAAAGCTTTCCCCTAAAAATAAGGTATTCCATGGCATTCCAGGATACTTTAACCTCTGTAAGTAAAAAGCCAGACAAAATCATGTATTTTAAAATGCCTGCCAGACGGAGGACATGAAGGTAAAAAGGAGGACGTGTCTTCCTCTTGCCTGACATCTGGTACCCCTACATGTGGATCTAATCCCAAACAGCTGATGACATGTGGATGTTCAGTACAGTTCCAGATGATGGAATTAGTAGGGGTTTTTTTAACTTAGAAAATTACATTAAAAAAATCTGTGTTAAAAAATCCATTAAGGTTGCAGAATCGAGCACTCCAGTATTAAGAAAGACCAACACTAGACAAGGTGAATTGGTGGCACCTGCCCCTTGACACCAGCAAGTATGAGTACCTATGGCTTAGTTTCCCATACTGAGACAGGCTTATGGCCTACTTGACACTAGCATCCTTCGCAAGCTGTGATTTGCCTTGTGCCCCGCTCCAGCCACCAAGGGGTGCTCTTGGCCAGGGCTTCCCTCCCTATATGTGAGGGGAATGGAGGATGAGTGGTTGGCTTCAGACATTTATTTGGTTCTCTCATAGAATTTGAGGAAGAAACTGGAAGAGGAGGAAGAGGAATTTGTCAGTGTGAAGGCTCTACTCTGACAGACTGACAGAGGCCTTGCTGCGCTATTGCTGCAGCTTTGTGACCCATGAGAGATGGGGTTGCTGCTGCAGAACCAAAATGAGAGCAGGGGTCAGACAATGAAGGAGTTAGGAGGTTCGAATATGAGGCTTCCACAGCCTGTAATCCAAGGGAGGGAGAAAATCTGAATTACCCCCTTATTCCTTGGCTGTTGTCAGACGAGAGTTTTATTTGGAAACAGCCGTTGTTTTGAAATAAAATTTCTTATGTCCACACGACATTCCGTTATTTCGAAACAGTAAAACCTCGCTTGAAATTGAAATAGCCGTTGTTTTGAAATGGCTGTTTCGAAACAACGGCGTTCGGACACGTTGTTTCGAAACAACACCATTGTTTCGAAACAACGTGTCCAAACAGCCTTATTTCGAAATAACAGCTGTTTCAATAGCAGCCTTTCCCTTAATTCGAATTAACTTATTTCGAAATAAGGACTTTATTTTGAAATAACTCATTTCAAAATAACTTATTTCGAAATAACAGTTTACGTGTGAACATAGCCTTCTTTCCTGTCATCCCAGCCTGGCCCAATTCCTAACTGTCATCCCTTCCCTTCCCTGTTATCTCAGTGTGCCCGGTTCCATCAGCCCCGACAGCTCTCCATGCCTGGGAACAGCATCCTCTCAGCAGCGCACCCCTGGCAGAGCAGAAGAGCTCTTTGGGAAGGGATCATCTAAGAATGACTGGGAGGGGGAACAGAGTCTACCCCAGCAGTACAGGGATGTGGGGAACAGATGGGGAGGCCAGGGGAATGGAAAAGGGAATGGGAATAGATTAGGAGGAGCAGCTTCCCCAGGACTTGAAGTGGGGGTGGGAGTAGGGGGAGTTGTATAGAGGTGTTAGAGGTGCTCACTAAATTGATATATCAGTTACTAACTGACAACTGGGGGTGTTCAGAAATTCAAGGGGGGTGTAGTGGGAGTGTATGGCAGGGGGAGGGGTGTTAGGGAAATCCCTGATTTTTAATTTCTGGCATCCCAGCACAGGGACATGTGGGAGAGGCCTCTCTCTATCTCTCTTTCTCTGTCCATCATGGGGAAGACATGGGTACCAAGGGCTCAAATGGCAATTTTCTCATGAGAAGGGATGCAGCTTTCCCCCATCCCACCTTGTCCAGGGGGACTGGGCCATCCCTGACTCTGTGTGTTGGGTCCGTGCAAGAGGACAGTGTGATGGCTTCCAGTCCCAGCTCAGGCCAAGAGTAGTCCCAACTCTCATCCCTTTCTGCTTGCCTCATTTCCCCATCATCTCCACTTCCCATCCACTGCTTCCTGCATTTTGTTCTTTTGTTACTTCCTCCAATCCCACTGCTCTTGCCTCCTCTGCCTCTCACACTCTGTGGTCTTTGCGTGACTGACATATCTGTTTTGGAATGCAGAACTAAGATCACTAGTGAAATGAGTGCAAGGGGTTCTCAGACCAGTCATTCCTGGATGTTTAGCTGCATCACAAAGATTTCAGAGGGTTCCCCAAGACTGGCAGCCTTCGCTCAGGAAAGAACCTGGAATATGGCAAAGCTGATGAAGTGGTGAAGAGCAAGAGGAGACACAATACAGAACTGAGAGGCAATGGTAGAGCTGAGTCAGACCAGGGCAGAAGTGCCTCTGAAGAGCTGTGTGGAGATCCCAATAGGCAGGGGTGCTGCAGGACAGCAGGGCTGTGGGAGGGCCAGAGAGCAGAACAGAACAAGGCTTACACTCAGAACTTGGCAAGAGCCTCTCGGGTGGAGTGACAAAATGTGCTGAAGTTCAGGGCTAAGCTGCCTTGCCTTGTGTGGATCTTGTGCAGGGTCACCTCACCTGGTTTGGGGACCTAGACATCTCAGTTTGCCTTGAATACAAGCCCCCACCAGGAAGTGTCTATTCTTTTGCCTTGTGAAAATGACCTTGAACACATAAACATGAGTGGAGCTGGGATTTGTCACAGCTTTGTCCTAAAAAATCCAGTTATTCATCAGCACCCTGCTATGACTGCTTGGGTTTAGTCTAGGGATGCTGGTAATCCACAACCATTGGACTCTGGATTTTTGGGGGGGACCCCAAACCAAATTTGGGTCATATGGGAACAGGCTTATGCCAACTCAGCTGCCACAAGGTCCCCTTCCCCCACGAGCCCCAACTCTCCAGTATAATGAGACAATTTTCTCTAGAAAAATGATTTTAGATGGTGGTGACTAGCACCAAGCCCAGCACAAGTGGCCAGGCTGGGGCTCTGCAGCAAGCGGTTGGGGGGTGAGTTGCAAAGCTTCCCTGTCTGCCCATTTTTTATCAAATGACCTAGTTAGCTTTGATGGAATCATCTTCAAGACTCCCCTCCCAATCCTAAGGCCAGCCTTGTGCCCAGTGCAGTAAGCAGGGCCGACAGGGATTGGGGAAATGGTTTTACCGGCTGTGCAAGAGAGATCATGTAAAAGCAGGAGTGTGGGTGCTTCAGGATGGTGGGGCATGGGCACACAGCTGGGGGCGGGGGAAGAATTGAAATAGCACAGGGTCCAGCAGTGTGGTGCATGGGCAGGACTTGGGTGGGCTCTGGGGCAGAACAGCAGGGGGTGCTGCAGGGCAAGAGTGAGGTGCCCTGGCAGAGCTGTAGGAATGGCTGGAAGAGCAGCCTGCCAGGCACAGGTCCATATTCCGCTTGACTTCAGGAAGTGTGGCATTGTCTCATCGTCCTCAGCCATAAACCTAACAGAGAAGTAAGTGAGGCGTCCTGTGGCCAGGCAGCCAGATTTCTTCTACAGCGACCTGTGTGTGTCCTTGTGAATCCCTTGCCCTGCTTCTTCAGGCAAGAGGTTCTTGGAATGCTCACTCGTGCCAGCTGCAAAGCTCCTCCTTGGGGGCACCATGCCCTCCCCTCCCTCCACTTCAGAGCATGTAAGGGCCATCACGTACAAGAGCTGTGCATGGCAACCAAGCATTAGCTCAAGGGGAAGTGTGCAGCCTTCCGGGGCTGGGGGAGGGGAAGAGAGAATTTGGCACTATCTGTTAAAAGTCCTCTAGTTCTTGGCAGAATTAATAGACACATCACAGGCAGGACCAGGGCAAGCACTCCTCCCAGTCCCACTCCACACTGCGGCTTCCACAAGGGAGGGACTGAGTCTAGGAATGAGAGGTGAGCTCACTCTCCATGGCCCAGTCAGTCCTTGATGGGGGCAGTTTGGGATGGGAAGAAAGGACCCTGACTTGGCTACAAGTACCTCAGCTGTCAGCAGCGGGCAGCGTGGAACCCAACAGAGATGGATTTTGGAATTCTAACTCACACACCACCTATTGCTGGTTTCTTTCAGGAGTTTAGAGCTGGGGGTGAGGGAACTTTTCCCCCCAGCATAAAATCATCCCATAAACAAGTTGCCTCTTTGAGATGCTAGCCTGCCTGTTCCTCTTTCCCCCAAGCATGCTGGGTAACCAGAGGACAGGTGATTCCTAAAATCAGCCCCCAGCAAGGAGCAAACTGGCTGCCTGTGTTAAAACAAACTGGCTTTTGCTCGCAGCTGTGTTAATTTTATTTTTAGGAAGTAAAAGGGGGTTTGCATGTTCTTAGCAATATGAGTTCATCCGTGCCTTCACCAATATGAGCAGTAGGGGGGAGGAGATGGGGGTGGAGCCGCTAGGCAACACAGTTCGTCCAGCTGACACGCTTTTAGTACTGGGCTGAAGTAGCACTAATTTTGGCAGGCACCCACAAGAGCAGAAGGGGAAGAGAAACTGACGACTGTTGAAAGAATTCTCCTTTCAGCGGGTCTCAGGATGGACATTTGTCCCTCCGGTAAGTCTTTCCTGTCTTATTGCTGCAACTGCTGCTAACCAACTAGGCTCTGTCAGGGCAGGTTGATTGAATGTGTCCCTGCAGGAGTAGGGTTCAGGGGAAAGGGGCAGGGAGTTCCCCAAGTGTGCTGCATGGGATTTATTGCTTGCAGATGTTGGGCTGTTTTCACCTTCCTTCATCCCTACCAGTTATATAGGACCTGACCCAGCTCACTAGGAGCTTACCACTGACATTAATGGGACCTGGGTCAAACTGGTACTGAGCTTTGTACAGACAGGGAGGTTAAAACCCTCTTTTCAATGACTCTCAGACTATCTAGGTAACAAAGATGCATGAAGTGCGTATGGCTCAGTCTGGGGCATCCAGAATACAAGGTGTTTGGACTGGGGCTGGGGTCAGCATCTGACTGTAAACAACGGTTTCCTTTGATGCAGCCTCAGTATGACAGGAACAGAGATGCAAAAGCATGGCTTGCATGTTCAACAGCAAAACTGCAAAAGCCTTGACTCTTTGCCCCAGCTGGGAGTGGGTCCTTCACTGCACTGCACCTCCTGCATGTGCAAAATGAGTGCATATAACCCCCTCAGCATTCCAATTTGGCAGTGCAAAGCGCTGATGTAAATGACAGTACGTGGGACACAGTAATAGTAAGTCGGCTCCTTGAGCAAAGGAGAGAGCATGGTCTACCCCCATTGCCCTCTCCCCAACAGTTGGAAATGAGGGTGGGAGAAGACGGAGTACGTCTACCCGCAAAAGCAGAAAGAAAGGCAGAGGTGGTAGAGAGGAGCAGAGTAAGATCAAATGATATTTCCCACTGATGGGCAACAAGGTGGGAGCTGACAGACAACAGAGCTTCTGACTGGTCTTCCACTCACCACTCAGTTGACTTGGGGCCAGACCAATGCTAACAAGGGAAAAAGTGTGTATGCATTTGAGAGTGGACAAATGGGGGAGGGAGACACTGGTGGGGGAAAGGAAGAGTCTTAACATGAGGACACTGCTGCCACCAATCCTGGTACCAACACATATCCTCAGAAATGACCTTATTCAGGACAGCAAGCAAGGAGCACAAGACAAGGTAAACATTAGGAGATGAATTTTCAGCCCAGTTACCAAACGGCCAGCATTCCATATATGCACAGCTCCCATTGAAAACAACAGAAGCTGTGGATTGCTGAGTGCATCGCAATATCTGGCCACTTCACTCAGGTGCCTTCATGGAAGTGGAGCTGTCTGGCAGATCTGGTCCTCAGTGCTTGAAACAAATTGCCAGTCACTCATGGAGATCAACTGCCAGACCCAGGGGCTGACTTCCTCACTTCTCCAGGAAAGATCAACTGACCATGGATCTCTAAACTGGTTGTCTACCCTGAAAATATGGTTGCTCTAATGTTATGAATACCAAAATTGAGTTGCCTGATGTTATGAAAATTGTTATTTACAACAATAGTGCATGGGGCTCCACCCATAAACCAGGGATCCATGGTACAGAGTGCTGTATAAACACACGACAAAAAGGACATCCTTACCATGAGCAGTGTCATTGCAGTAGTTGTGTGGCTGTGGTTCACAAGGATATGTCCAGGCCTATGGTTTTGTTGCTGAGCTGAGCTATTGGTCTTGGTGCTTGATTTGACGGGGGCAGACATTTGGGGAAGGGTCTTCATGGGCAGGCCATCTGACCTGAGGCCTTCAGAGTAGTGCCAGGTGCTCACCAGCTCCACCTGGCCTGGGGACCCACAGCTGGTTGGTACTGATTGAAGAGTCAGTTGTGCTGCATGGAGAGGAGACATAGTTGGGGGGCAAGAGGTTAATCTGGTTGAGTGTATCCCTAAGGAAGCTTTCAATGGTGAATTTAAGGTCACCCACCCAATGACATGACCCACATGGCGGGTGGAGGTGGAAATACTCCCTTGTCCTCTGCCTGGAAAGAATCCCCCAGGGGTACAGCAACCCCTGGTAGTGCTAGACAATGCCATTTGCACCTCTCTGGACCAGTTGTGATCTGTTTTTATGGAGAAATTGTTTGACCTCCTGTCCTCCCTCACAGTCCATGGACAAATGACAGGGGAGCCCTGAAAGGCAGGGACCCCACCCCTTCCAATGGGAGTGAGCTGAGAAACTTCTTGTGTGTTCGTAGGCAGAAGAGAGTGACACAGAAAGGGCCCTGAGCTGCTCTGTTTGTCAGAGCCTGCGCTCATGGGCTGGAGTATGGGATGGAGATGATCCTGTCAGAATCAAGCCAGCGGTGATGATGGGAGAGGGATCCATTCTGGGGCTGAGGAGCTCAGGCATCTGTGGCTACTTCTCCTTGACTGGCAATCCAACCTCTTGCCAAAGGAGAACAAAGGCCACTGTATTGTAAATCCTCAGTTTAGCCTGGCATCTAGCATCAGAACCCATTACTAATGGAGGGAGGAAATTGCAGATGCAGCTGTTCATGTCTGCTGCTGCATTTATATGCCTAGCTACAGTATATGATTTTAGGCGTGGCTGGCTAGTAAAACCATTGTATTCGTTATTTTGTATGTGTGTTGTATAGTCACCAAATTTGCACTAGCCACACTGGAGGTCACTTTTGAAAATACAGGTCTGAGAATCTCTGGGAGAATGACAGCAGATCATGAAACTTTTCGGGGTGTTGACCGTGTGGTGCAGTGGACTTGACTTATCTGACACTTGTTCAGCATGGATGAAATTTATCCCTGCACAGAGGGTCTATACAGGGCCTATGCATCATTTATGTCCCAGTCAAGACCTCAAAACAGGGCTTATGTGGAATTTAGCTGCTGCCTAGACATTGTGTGTGTCCCCTATACTGACATGAATTTCACCTTGTGATTGTATTGCCAGTCACAGACTCAGCTTTAAGGTTTTAGTTTAGACTAGTGGGAAGATCCATGGGCCTCTCCCTTTCCAACGTACCAGGCTTCATTTTCTATAAAAGCAGAAAAGGAAAGAAAGGGGAATCATCCAGGTCTCAACAAAATGTGCCACACTCATAGGGACCGATTCAAAAACTGAGGCCTTAGGTGTGTGCACTTTAGAATGCCCCCTGCCACCAAAAAACTGCTGCCACTGGTGAGGAGTGAAGAACCCCCCACCACCCCCACCAGAAAAAGCTGTTGCTCAGAGCACTTTTGGCAGCAGGAGGGCAGGAGGAGAGGCAGTGCTGCTGGAAGTGTCTGCACCACTGACTCTTTTTTTAGGTCCCGGGGCATTGAGCTCCCTGAGTACTGCAACACAGTATGGCACCACCATCAAATTCTTGGGTGCCATGGCAATCTGTCACCCAGGATTTGTCAAGCCCTGACCTACACACATTATTAACATTCATGATACCGATGGTACTAAACATGGTCTGGTACCCCATTGTACTAGGCACGGCACGAACACAGAACAAAAAGTCGGCCCATGCCCCAATGGGCTTACAATCTAAGCAGTACAGCTACCCTCATTTAGCATGGTTTTCAAGGGGCAGTTCTCCAAATAAGCTGCTAGGTTCAGGCTCATTACAGGACTTCGAGGGCAAAGAGGTGAATTTTAGGTTGTTTCCTCTGCTTCTCTCAAAGATGTAATTATAGAATCCAAAGCAAGCAACAAAGAACTCAGAATAATCAGCTTGTGTCTCTGCTATCCAAATGCAGGGGTTTGGAATGTCTGCTAGGGAAGCACAATGCTAGAAAAGTGAATAAATTAAATTCACTCAGTGCAAAGTTACTGCCAATGGAGTGAGGCACTGTTCACTTGCTTAGGTGTTTTGGAAAAATCCCACTTGGAATCTCACTGCATCTTTAGGTACCTAAGTCCCTTGGTAAATCTGACCCATACCCATCATTTTTTGCTCACTCCAATTTTTATCCCTCTTTTCTCCCCTGCCGTGTCTGACTCAGTCTGCCCATCACTTTCTTTCTGCCCTTGTTCTTGTCTTTCCTTTTCTCTTTCAGTCAAGGAAGGCAGGGAGCTTGTTTGTTGCTTCTCCTGTTTGGTAGTATTCACAAGGAGAGGGAACCCCCATTTTTTTCCAGACTTAGGTTGGCCCCATCCACATGGGACAGCCAATGTCTTCAGGGGCCACATCCTTGGGTTCCCTACAGATACCTCACCAAAGCAAAACAGCTACTGGCCAATGGAAAATAACCACAGCTAAAGCAGATCCTCCATAGCAGCACATCAGCTACATCACTGCCATAGCCAACAGGGTATGGAACATAGTGGGGGCAAGGCCAGGGAGTATGCCACCTCTCCTGCTGCTCCCTGATGCCAGAACAGTCCCAGGGTGGAGGTGGGAGGAAGACAGTATTTTGTATCAGCCCTGTGGCTGGTCTAGCACACATCAGGGGCTGGCTTGATCTCCTGATGACACTGGAATAAGCAGGCATACAATTGATATCAAGCCACTTTTCCCTCCTTACTAACATGACACAGCTCAGCCACAACCCAGATTGGGGCAAGGAATCTGATGTGGAGTTAGGCAGCCCATTTGCCAGGGAGTAGGTCGTCATAATTCACTTGTCAAACCTGCACATCTGGTTGTCGCAGGTTGCTAATGCAGTCGTAGGACACAGGAGCTGAGGTAATTCACACAACTCCTTGTTTTTTTAATTCCAGCAAAGACAAGTGCTAGTACTGATATACAAGCACTTTGGGGAGCCCTCATCTGGAATACTGTGTGCAGTTCTGGTCCCCTGTATTTAAGAAAGATGGATTCGAACTGGAACAGATGCAGAGAAGGGCTACAAGGATGATACATTGAATGGAGAACCTTCCTTATAAGAGGAGATTTAAGGAGCTTGACGTGTTTAGCTTAATCAAGTACTCTCTATAAATACATCAGAGGGATTAGCAATGGGTCGGGAAAGGAGTTCTTTAAGTTTAGGGCTTATGCTGGCACAAGAACAAAGGGATATAAACTGGCTGTCAAAAAATTTAGGTTAGAAATTAAATGACAGTTTCCCACCATCCACAGAATGAAGTCCTGGAACAGTCTTCCAAGGAGAACAGTAGATGCAAAAGACCCAGCTTGTTTCAAAACTGATCTTGATATGTCTATAGGGGGTGGTATGATGAGATTGCCTACAGTGGTATATGGCCCATCTGTGATTGCTGTTAGTGCATATCTCCCACAGCCAGCAATGGGACACTAGATGAGGTGGGCTCTGCATTACTACAGAGGATTTGTTCCCAAGTGCCTGGCTGGTGGGTCTCACCAATGTGTTCAGGTTTTAACTGATCACCATATTTGTGGTTGGGCAGGAATTTCCCCCTGGATCAGATTGACAGGAACCCTGTTCTCTGCAGTGTGGGTCACGGGTCACTTGCTGATTTGAATTAGAGTAAATGGTGGATTCTCTGTAACTGGAAGTCTTTAAATCATGCTTCGAGGACTTCAGTAACTCAGCCAAAGGTTATGAACCTACTGTAGATGCGGGTGATTCAGTTTTGTGGCCTGAGGTGTGCAAGATGGCAGACTTGATGGTCATGGTGGTCTCTTCAGGCCTTAGAGTCTATGAGAACAGGCATCGCCCAACATACATTGTGTGGGAGACTGGACAATCCAGCTTCCTTCAGGTCCCCACCAAGGAAGCCTCCAGGTTTGGGGGATTATATTCCTTCCCAGTCCTAGATTCCAAGCTCTGGTCCACACAGCTGTCTCAAGTCTCTGTGACCTCAACCCAGTCAATGCAACCCAGTCAATGCAATGCTGTCTTCACGAGGATGGACAAGGGCTAACTCTTGGGGTCACTCTGCCCCTTTACTCTGTGTTGGGCATCCCCAGGGCATGTGAAGTCACTAGAGTTCAGTGAGTAGCACTGAGGGTGTCAGAACAGGTGGTGAGTCTTTAATGGGGCTGTCCTGCCCTAGTCTTCAGGGACACTTGCAGGAAAAGCACCTGTGCTCTGAGGGCACTGTTCTTTCTCCCCCTTTTCTTTTCTCTCCTGCACTGCAGCTGATGCCTTCCCCTTTTCCACCATATTTTTAGAAATAGTTCCGTGGGTGCAAGGCACACTAAGAGAGTTTCCAAGGCAGCTGGTGAGACTTCCCCTTTCCCATCAGACACGGGAGGCTCAGGGGATCTTAGTATATGCACCAATGGAACAGGACATCTGCTGGATTGCCCTGATTCAGCAGAAGGGAAGTTGTTTGAGAAGGGTCTGACCTTGGCCTTAGATTGTGAGTTCTTAAGAAGCCAGAGAGTGTGGGTTGATCTGTGGCACCCCTGGACTCCATTCTGTCCCTGGCTGCTGACGTGGACTCTCAGTTTCTGCTTCTGCAGCTTCCTATTTCTCCTCTGATTCTTGCTGAGCACTACGCAGTTGGTTGCAGTATATTTTAG
Source organism: Podocnemis expansa (assembly GCA_007922195.1). Lineage (NCBI taxonomy): Eukaryota > Metazoa > Chordata > Testudines > Podocnemididae > Podocnemis > Podocnemis expansa. Next base: position 21,008,227 of record ML681994.1, read on the forward strand.
CTGCTCTGCTCTCACTCCATCTCTCCCTCTAGGTCTTTTATGAATCACCCTGTGGTCTTCTCGTCTCTGTCATCACTTGTCTTCCGGTGAAGAGGGGAAGCAAGAGCTGGCCTAGTTACATCTGTGCAAAACCTGTGGTCATTGAAGGAACCGCTCCCAGCCCCATTACTCCTCTTCCTCTGACGACCACTCCCTTCCCAAATTCCATCTCTTCCAAATGGAATGAAGCTAGACTCTCTCCTAAACCATCTTTATTCCCTTTTTGCATTTATTTTTTGCACCTGTTTCTGCATTTAATAATATGGCTTTAATTTCTGATAGATAGATAGATAGATAGATAGATAGATAGATAGATAGATAGATAGATAGAT
>ML681994.1:21027990-21167452 GCA_007922195.1 Podocnemis expansa
CAGTCCCTAACCTGACCTTCTGTCACCAAGGGCCTCTCTTCTTCTCTGTTCTGTATTTACTTGTGGAGCATCTGAGCAATTCAACTCTAACTCAACAGTGCTATGGTCTGGGGAGCATGAAAGGCAAAGCCCAGGCCCCAGGTCACAATCAGACAAGCCCACTGCCACCTCTTCCTTCTCCCTTAGCCTGGCCTCTCCAAGCTGGGCTACTGGAACAACATATAAACTGCCCTGACCTCCTCCCCCTCTCCATGTCTCTCCTTGCAGAACTGCTTTGAGCTTTTCAATCCCAACTGCAAGGGGCAGAAGATCAAAGCCTGCAAGACAGATGGGGATGGAAAGGTGGTAGAAGGCAAACACCAGTCCTACAAGATCTCAGCAGCCACGCTGGAGGAGCGTGACCTGTGGATTGAGGCCATACGGTAAGGGGACAGACTAGATGGCTTCCCCATGCAAGGAGAAGTGGTGTGGAGTGAGTTCAGGTTAAAGAAAACATGACAGCAGCAGAGGAAAGCTGCAAATGCAAGGGAACAGAGGGGCATAGCCCACACAGTGACTCAAGAGAGGGGCCCTCTGCAAGAGAGATAAATACTCACCCTCTAGCACCTGTGGGTGTCCCTGACACCATACCTCTCCATCCCTGTAGCCAGAGGTGGCCTTAGGTAATTGGGGGCCCTAGGTGAAGGCCATTTATGGGGCCCCCTATAGGCCCCACAATGCTGTGTTCACTGGCCCCAGGCTCTCACTGCCACCCTAACACCCCCTTTCCATGGGAGGGAGCAGGGGGCCACGGACCACCAGGGCCAGAGGCTACACTGCCCGCCTGCCTGCGCAACCCATCTGCAATGGGGTGGAGCAGCCCTCCCCGCCTATCCACAGCTGGCCGTGCCTCCCCAGAGGGAGGAAGGAGAGCAGCCGGTGGGGTGTTGCAGCTTGTGGGGGTAGGGCCATGGAGTGGCCCGCTCCAAAGAGTTCAGGCCACTTTGCCCCCAGCCACCCCAGGCCTGAATAGAGGCTGCTTCACCCCCATGCCCTGGATCAGGCCCATTCAGGCCTGGAGTGGCCAGAGGCAAAATGGCCTGAACTCTTCTGAGTGGGCCACTCCAAGGCCCCAGCCCCAGCAAGCTGCAGCTCTGCACTGGCCACTCTCCTCCCTCCCCCTGGGGAGGTGCAGCCAGCTTTATGTACACGGGGAGCACTGCTCCACCCCCACTGCTGAGAGGCCAGGCAGGTGGGCAGCTCAGCTTCTGGCTCCGGTGGTCTGCAGCCCCCCACTACCCTGCAGGCACAAGGGTATGTGAAGCTGGTGACCACTATGAGGCCCCCTTACTGCTTGGGGCCATAGATGGCCGCCTGCTTCGCTTACCCCAAAAGCTCCTCTGCCTATGGAAACACTGGCTTATGGCCTGGAGGCCCTTGCACAGGATCTTCAGGCTGTTACTATGGCCTATAAATCTGATGTTGCACTAGATGGAGGTGCAGGGTGCTACGGAGGGGCCTGCAGATACCCAGTTCTGTGTTCTGGGGAGAGACCCATTTGTGGCAGTTTCAGAGAGACGCTGTTCTTTCCCATGTCATTTCCCAGCCCTGACTCTCTCTCACTCTTCCTCTCTCCAGGACCAGCATCACCCAGGATCCTTTCTTCGACCTGGTCTCAGCTCGTAAGAAAAAGATCGCCAGCAAAAAGTGACCCAGCCACCGGACCCCTTGTTCATGCCCGGGTGATTTTTTAATTGCTGGACCATATTGTCACTCACTGTGCTCTGCCAGTGAAGACTGACACTAGGGGACCATCACCATCCCCTATCTCCTGACTGGCTAGAAGATGACTGACAGGCTGACAAGCCACATTTGCCCCCTCTTTCCAGTCTGGCAGCTCAAATCTGGAGGGGAGAAGGTTGAAGTGGACATGGATCTAGAGGTCTGGCATAGCCTCTCCCACACTTGAATGCACAGAGTGGCCTTAGGTATGCCCCACACTCACCTCCTCACAGGTGTTGCAAGTGGCAAGGGTCTCCAGCCCCCAGCCTTGTGCAGGACAGCCCTGCAGAAGTCTGGTTTCTCAGACTTCATCACCAGCCACTGAGCTGGGCCGTGGGCCAATGGACTCTTCAGTAGGAATCCTGAGATGGTTCCCTCCTCCCAGTATCATCCAGGCCAGCAGGAGATTTGAAGAGCCGGCTGCATCTCTTCCACAAAAGTAAACCAGAGATGTGAGAGGCCTGTGACTATTGTTGAACCCCGGGGGTTCGTGATATAACTGCGATGGACCGGTGACACCCACTAAGGAGATGGACACCAATTTTCAATAGAAAAAATTTTATAGTGGTCGCATAAAGGCATACAACGAAATAGCAACAAAAATGCCTATGAGGGGGGAGTAAACAGCTACACAGTGAAAAGGACTATGCAAGATACAAGTGGGGTAATAAACAGCTATGTAGTAAAAGGACTATACAAGGTACAAACGAAAAACCACACTTATAAGCAATGCATAAATGGGAAAAGACTACACTTATAAGCAATGCATAAATGGTATTTTAGAGAAAAGGGGGAAAAAAAGGGGAAAGAAACAAATTGATACGTAGAATAACTGTATCAGTTTACAATACCGGTCCTAGCACCATAGTGGAACCCAAAGCGAGGAGGCAGACCAGCTGCAGCATCCCAGTACGTAATCGTTCAGCCGGCAATTCGAGTACAGCCAAAAGTCTCGCAGGTGGGAGCTCTCTGTCTCAGTTGGGGGATCAGTCCAACCGGTTCATGACGTGCCCTTTAGAGTTTGAGGGTGGGAGAACACTCGAGCCAACCGAGGCAGGGGCTTAAATAGTGTACTGCACGGCCAGAGTATAAAATAGCCAATTGGAAGTGAGGTGCAGGTCAGGCCCAATGATAAAACTGGGACCCCGGACAATGATCCCTCCTTTGTGGTGACGGGGGTGCAGAGAAACTGTTCAGGGGGATAGATACTCACCCCCCCCCCTTGATGACACAAGGCTAGGGGTGTTGAAACTCACCCAGGAAATCGAGGCCCATCAGGGGAGAGCGATACTTAACATTCTTCCCCTTGAGCTGAATAGCCCGGAGATGAGACCCATCAGGGAGATCGATACTTAACATTCCTCCCTGTGAGCTCCATAGTCTAGAGGGCTATGTTGGGGGGGGTGGAGGGGGCCATTATGTCTGCCACCTCCGTTAACAACTATGAAGAGGGCATCAATGGGGTTAAGAACCCAGAGCCCAAGGGCTGTGACTCCAGCACTTGGGAGCCCCTTCTCTACCCTGCCAGTCCAGGGTCCCTCCAACACTGTGTCATTAAAGAGAGTGATAGCTTGGAGTCACCAATGCATATATATGTGTAAGTTGGTAATGGGTTGCAGGAAGCCAAGGGAATTTGGTGGAGACAAAGAGACATGATGAACGTTGATACCTTTTGGTCACCTTTGCTCTTCTACCTCCCTAGTTCCGTCCTACTCAGGGCCTGGCAAACAGGTCTCTGTGAAGGCTGAGCCTTAGGCAAGAAGCCTGAATGTTGACCTCTGATCTTTAGTGTCTGTTGCCAGGGGTCACTCAGCTCCACCGTTTCGGAGGGGGCAGATCTCTGCAGTCTAGGCACCCCCAAGTAGAATTGAGGAGAGCAGGAACTCCACAGCACGTACAGTGCCCAAGTATTTTGAACTCTGGTCTTTTGAGTGTAACTCCCCTTGGGTTTTAAGGAGCATGGTTCCTTTAAATCTTTGCCCTGTGGGAGAGGGTTTATGGAGCTGAGGAGGGGGCCGGAGCTGCAGCCAGACGGCTGGGAAGGAGGAAGAGGGGGAGACGCCCTGCCTGAAGCCAGGGAAGACAGAGCAGCTGACCTGGGATGCCAGGCCACCACCCACAGAAGGACACCGTGCTGGGGAGAGTCACCCAAGGACAGAGCAGCATCCAGTGACTGGCCATCTGGAGCTGTGGGGCCGTGAGTGCAGCACCTGGGACTCATGGGGGAGGTTGTAGTTAGTTAAGTGGGGAGGGTGTTGCTCTGGGTTCGCAGAGAGCTGTGGAAGAGACATCAGAGGGATTTCTTTTGCTGGGAAAGTGCTGGTACTGAAGACTAGGAGTTGCTGGACTGAACTCTGGACTGGAACTGTGCTGGGACTCCTGAACTCATGGTGCAGAAGCAGAGCTCATGTCTGCCTCCAGCCTGCTCTATTGTTGGGCCTTGCATAGGGTTACCAGATACCAAAGCATGGAAAGGAGGACAGGGAAGTAAAAAAAGGAGGACTTAGGAGGACACATAAACATGCAGGGCCCCGCCTATGCCCCCTTCATCCACTGCCCCCCCCCCCCAATGCTTGCCCCATTGATCATCCAACTCCAGAGAAATCTGTCTAGCCCCTAGTTACTGTGTGAGATGAATTAGAAGAACAGCAGCTCAGGGATAAAAAATACTTAAGCCATTCATTTGATATCTTCACATTAAAGTAACCATAAAGCCAGCCACTTTAAGGCATCACAAAATTAAGTATTTAATATTTATATCAAGGTGCAAGGAGAATCACACTGCAGAACTCCTATCCAGATTGATATTTTTACATTATGAGTTGCAAATGGAAGCAAACCTCCAATAATTTAATGTAGTAATTATGGACAAGATTAAAATCAGTTTTAAGACAGTAAGTTCTTCACAGAATTCACTCTCATTGTTTGGCACACCGAGGGGCAGGCCCTTGACTCCATGAAGTCTAGCTGAATTTGAGTTGTTGGCTTCTAAAGGAAAAGTAATCTCTGTTGGCAGCATTCTCTCCAACACATGAAATTAGGGGGTACAGGGGGAGATTTGGGGGTGTAGGGGGTGCTCACTGATTTGCTATAACACTGTTACTAGCTGACAACTGGGGAGGGGTGTAGGGAAATCCCCATCTGCCCTCAGTTTTGAGCCTCACTGTGCAGTATTTTAAAAAAAGTCATAGACAAGCTGTTTAAGTTTTACACCCACAGGCAAGGAAAAATCAGAAGTGAGAGCTGCTGGGTTTTATGTGCAGACCTGCCTGAAACAAACTTTTACATAAAATGTAAATTTCTAGACATCATGTCCACCATACACCACAGATGGAGATATATTTCTTTTATGACAGTTGACATTTTCTGTTTGCTTTTATGTGAAATACATGTCAAATAGGGGGGAGTATAATTAGACATTTTTGACTATCAAATGCTCCCCACATGACAACAGCACCTATTCTTAGACGCCATGATCAGTTTTTTCCTAAATGTACCAAAAGAAACTATCCCTAAAAGTAAGAATAGAATATATAAGCAAAAGGCAAAACCAAACTGCTTGTTTTCTGTTATTTGATAAAGGGACAAATATTGAAATCCTTGCTCAGTCAAATTTCTCACTGACTTCATTTAAACTGCAGGATCTGGCCCAGCTCAGCACCTGCTTTAGCATGTATAATACTTGCACATCAGTGCCTCTTAACAAAATTTAAGGATACATCTATAGTGGACAAATCTCATCTTGGAAAGGAGAAGCAAATTGAGAAAAGGAAAATCATATGCATTCAAGCCTCCTCACAATCCAAAGTGAACTTTCCTTGACCTATAAACAAAAGATTTGTTACAAAAAACCAACCCCCATTAAGAGGAATAAAGATATGGCTCAGCTGAGCCATTGGAGAAAGAAACCTCCCCCGAAACTTTAAGCCAAGCAGGGTAGCAAAGCAGAAAGTGAAGCAGCAGCCACAGGGCACCAGAGAGCCCCCATCAAGCTGTAGAAAAGCCCCAGCCCCTGCGAAAAATAAGATCAAGCCTTCCCCAAAATCCAGGGGATGGAAGGTGAGCAGACCTGAGCTGGAGCCTGGAAAGAAGCCGGGGGTGAGGAGGGGGAGGCAAAGGGAAACTACATCCCCCACCTGCAGCTTATTGATATGCAGGAGCCAGCAAGGGAGCATCTCCAAATTCCCAATGCCACCAGGCGCTGCAGCTGCTGGCTGACAAGCAGGGGAACTCCTTTGGAAGCTGCAGGCTGGTGGGCTCTTGTATTTTTACAGTGCTGCCCCAGGTGCCTGGCTTTTACAAATAGCACCTTTTCTAAAATGCCTGGAGGATGGAGGACAGCAGGGCAAAAAGGAGGACATGTCCTCCTTTTGCCAGACACCTGGTAACCCTAGCCTTGCAGGGCCCCCGTGTTAGCTGTAACTCTGTGTTACTGCTGCCCCATCTCCCCTGTTGGTTTCCCCTTTGCACCTCTGCAAATAAACCTTCCCCATTCCCATAATCCCTGCGCTATCCCAGTGTGTGTGTGGTCACTCTGGGGGTTTGGAACTGGTGCCCCTAGGGCAAAGGGGCTTTCCTTGCTGTGTTCCCGCACACTCTCTTTGCTGGCCAGAGCCGCCTGCAAGGCAGACTCAGTCTGGCCACATGGGTGTTACACTTGGTGGCCTGTGTGGGGAACTCTTGCAGACACAAACCTCTATGTCACACACCCCGGGTGCTCCTTCAGAGTGAAAAGAGACCATCTACAGAAAAAAGAAAGGGGGGGGGGAATGGAGAGAGAATTACTAGAAGATCTTTGCCAAGGGGCACAGATCTCAGTAGCCCAGGCTGTGCTGGTCGCCGGGTTCCCAGAAGAGATGGAACCCAATGACATTGTGGAGAGCCTAGATGCAGTGGGAATACTGGGGAGAGTGAAGGTCCACACTCGTATTTACAGTCGTGCATTGAAGGGCATGATAGCACTATGTACTCATTCCAAAGAAGCAGATCTTGATAAAGTACCCAAAGAAGTGCAAGGCGGAGGTACCCCCTGGACAATTCTGGGGCCAAGAAAGCCCCCTGCTAGCACACCTTGGAGGTGGACTCATTAGCTCAGAAGCTACAGAGTCTGATGGCAAATGAGAAGTGGACGCGAGAGGAATTAATATTGGCATTAGGAGGGACTCCAACACCTGCAGCACCCAACCCAGTGGAGTGGGCAAAAGAGTTGGGGACTGCCCTCTGAGATGTGTTGAAGCCAGTACCTGAAAATGCACCATACAAGCAGTTACCTTTGTTTCTCTGGAGTCACACCTGTACCCTCAGGGGAAGATGATTATGAGACCTGGAGGGAATCTTCAGTGCCCCTTGTCCAAGAGTGGCAATGCTCTGATGCTGAAAAGCGGAAACGGGTGCTTGAGAATCTGAGGGGACCTGCTATGCAGATTGTCTGAACCCTGAAAGACTCCCAACCAGCTGCCACAGTGCACGACTATTTAGCTGCTCTTGAGAGTGTCTATGGCACAATGGATGGCGGCGAAGACCTGTATTATCGATTTCATCACACCTATCAAGGGTCTCCTGAGAGGTTGTCAGATTTCATCAGGAGGCTGGAGGATTTACTGCAGCAGGTAGTGCAGAAGGGAGGAATTCCCACTAAGCGCATTGATTCTGCTAGGTTAGAGTAAATCCTTCAGGGAACCCAACAAGATGGGTTGATGCTGTGGTGCCTACAGCTGAGGGAGCGGATCCAAAACCCACCCCCATTCCACAATCTCATTCGAGAGATACATGAAGAAGAGGAGCGATTTATGCAGGCAGATACAGTGGCACCACCAAAGAAGGTAAGGAGTTACACCACCACAGTGCATGGAGTAACAGAGGAAGTCCCATCAGTAGCAGCAGCCCTGAGAGGTTTGACCCAAGAAGTGGCCATGCTGAAGGTTTATGCTGCACCATCTGGAAGAAGGAAAAATAACCAGAGGGGTGATAGCCCAAAAAAGGGGTTCTGTTATAATTGTGGGAGAGATGGACACTATGCATTGGAGTGCCACAACAGGACAAACCATGCAAGGGTATCTCGGAGACTGCAGGAAACCCGTAGGGAGCTTCAGGGAAACACCAACGGGGCTTGGAGAAGGAGCGATCCAAGACCCTGAAATTCCAAGGCTCCCCCAAAAAGAACACAGATCAGGGTTACCCTGATGGGCTAATAGGGCCCCAAGCTGTCGTACCCATCCACATAGAGGGACGTTTGTGTGAGGCGTTGGTGGATAGTGGATCACAGGTCACCATAATTTATGAATCTTACTATTGAGAACACCTGCAGCATTTGCCCATGCTGCCCTGTCCGGCTTAACAGTCTGGGGAATTGGTGGTGACTCATGCCACTATCTGGGGTATATTCTGTTAAGGGTCCAATTTCCAAAGGATGTTGCTGCGACAGCCCAGGAAATAGAAACATTGGCATTGATCTGCCCAGATCCAAAGGGAAGAGAATATGCACCTTTAATCCTAGGGACAAATGCAAACCTGTTTCAAAGATTAGCATAGAAGTGTCGAGAGATGGCGGGGAATAAATACCTGCAGGAGCTACCAATGCATGCTTTATGTAAAGCTGCATACCAGCGAGTGGGATGCCCTACATCCCAAGAGGAGACCAAGGCTAAGCCTTTTGGGAAGGATAGTTTCCAGTTTGGGGATTCCCCCATTCCTGCCAAGTGGAAGGACTGGCTGTGTGAGGAGTTAGTCAAAAGGAAGGCTGTTTTCTCTATGCATGAGTGGGATGTTGGGTGTGCTCAGGGTGTGGAGCACCATATCTGAATGCAGGATGGTCGGCCTTTTCGAAAGAGATCAAGACGATTAGCCCCTGCAGATATTGAAGATGTGAGGCAGCACCTACAGAAACTGACCCAAGCAGGTATTACTGAGAAATCCAGGAGCCCTTATGCATCACCAATTGTTGTAGTACGAAAGAAAAGTGGCAAGGTGCACATGTGTGTTGATTATCACACTCTGAACAGGCGAATGATTCCTGACCGATATACAATGCCCTGAGTGGATGATGCTTTGGATAGCCTGAATTGCAGTCGCTGGTTCTCTGTACTTGATCTCCGCAGTGGATACTATCAAGTACCCATGGCACCAGAGGACCAAAAGAAGACGTCATTCATCTGCCCCTTGGGGTTTTACCAATTTAATCGTATGCCATAAGGAGTATCTGGGGCTCCAGCCACATTTCAGCGACTCATGGAACAGGTTGTAGGGGATATGCACCTGTTAGAGTGCCTGGTGTATCTGGATGACATTGCGGTCTTTGGGCGCACTTTAGAAGAACATGAAACTCTGCTGTGCAAGGTCCTGGATCGGTTGGAAGAGGCTGGTCTCAAGTTATCCTTAGACAAGTGCATCTTCTGCCAGACATCTGTACGATATGTAGGACACATTGTTTCTGCAGATGGTATAGCGACAGACCCAGAGAAGGTAAAAGTAGTTACCACCTGGCCAAGGCCTACAACTCTCAAGGAATTACAATAATTTCTGGGATTCTGTGGCTATTATCGCAGGTTCATAAAAAATTATTCCCATATTGTGCATGCCCTCACAGAACTCACAAAGGGATACCCTGCCATAAATAAAAAAAAAGGGCAGACCACCCGGCATCGATACTTCAATGTGAGCACACCATTCGGAAAGCGCTGGACTTCTGATTGTGAAGCAGCTTTCCATAACATCATTCAACAGCTTACTCAAGCACCTGTTTTGGTGTATGCTGATCCCACTCAGCCATATGAGCTCCATGTTGATGCAAGCTACACTGGTTTAGGAGCTGTCCTTTATCAAGAGCATGAAGGCAAACTTCGACCAGTAGCTTTTGCAAGTCGAGGCCTCACATCATCAGAGAGAAACTACCCTATTCATCAAGTGGAGTTCCTGGTGTTAAAATGGGTTGTGATAGAGAGGTTTCATGATTACCTGTATGCAGCAAAGTTTATTGTAATGACTGATAATAACCCTTTGACATATATCAAGACAACAGCAAAATTATCAGTAGCAGGACATCGGTGGTTAGCGGTGCTCTCTGCTTATGATTTCACCCTTCAGTATTGTCCTGGTCGAACACAGAGATGCAGATGCCTTGTCTCGTCAGCCTCACATTAAAGACTTGTCACCCAATAATTGGACGAATGTGGGTACCCCTGAATTGAGAGCTTTATGCCAACAAGCATCTATTGTGGAGGAACACTCCACGGCCAATGGGGAACGAGCAATTGACTGCTTGGGGGTGCCCCCACAAGCCATACCCATAGCCTACTCAAGTTTTAGTAGAGTACAGGATCCTCAGTTGCTCAGACTAAAAGATCGGGAGGTGGAACATGCCCAGAGAGCTGATCCACGAATGAAGGCTGTCCTTTACGGTTTGGAAAGGGGAAAGGATCCCAAGAGTATTCGGCTGAGTCATCCAGAGGAGGTCCTCTTGCAGAAAGAATGGGATCGCTTATTGGTTCGAGGTGGGCAACTTTATCGAGGGAAGAAGCATTCCCCGAGACTTCACCCAAAGCAGTTGGTACTACCACAAAAGTATTGGCAAAGTGTATTGGAGGCCTGCCATCATCAAATGGGTCACCTGGGAGTAGAACGATTAGAGGCCTTAGTTAAGGCAGGGTTCTATTGGCCCCAGATGGGGCGCGACATTGTCCACCATGTACACACTTGTACCTGATGCATCTGATGAAAGACTTTGCCTAAGAAGACAGCCCCTCTTGTCAATATCACAAGTTCAGCACCCATGGAGCTTGTCTGTCTGGACTTTCTGTCATTAGAGCCTGATCGCCGGGGTACAACAAATATCCTGGTGGTAACCGACCATTTTACTCATTATGCTCAGGCTTATCCCACAAAAAATCAAAAAGCTTCCACAGTTGCCAAGATCTTATGGGACAAGTTCTTTGTTCACTATGGGTTGCCTGCAAGACTACATTCAGACCAGGGACGGGATTTTGAGAGTCGATTAATAAAAGAACTTTGCACAAGCATGGGGATCAAAAAAAATCACACACCACCCCTTATCATCCACAAGGAGATCCACTGCCTGAACGATTCAACCACACGCTGCTCGACATGCTGGGAACCCTAGAGCCTCACCAGAAAAAATCCTGGAGCCAGCACGTGGAGCACTTGGTACATGCCTATAACTGCACTCAGCATGAGGCAACTGGCTACACACCATACATGTTGATGTTTGGTCGAGATGCATGGCTGCCAGTTGACCTCTGTTCTGGAGTGTCTTCCAATGGGGTACTCCCTGAGACATATTTGGAGTACGTGGCTCGCCTAAAAGACCAATTGAAGGAGGCATATTGGATAGCAACACAAGCTTATGGACAATAGACTCAAAAAAACAAATTGCGATATGATCAGCGAGTGAGGCAACAGGAACTTCAGATTAGTGATTGGGTGCTGGCCCAAAATCTGGGATTACAGGAAAAGCACAAAATTGCTGATCGTTGGGAGTCACACCCGTATGTCATTGAAGAGAAACTGGGAGATCTACCAGTGTATCGGATACGCCTGGAGGGCAGTCGTGGCCCTACTAAAACTCTACACTGGAATCACCTGTTACCTATCAGACCGGTATTGTTTCCCAATGAGAATGATCCCACAGTCTCTGAGACCCCTGGGCCTGCCAGTCAGACACGATCTCAGCAATGGAGATATAACAGGACCTTGCAAACACCCAGCTCCTCAGAGAGTGAGGATGAGGATGTTTCCACAGTTTCTGAGCCCCCCACTCCTGCAAGTCGGACACGATCCCAGAAACGCAGCTATAATAGGACTTTGCAAACACATGGCTCCTCAGAGAGTGAGGAAGAACTAGTGTTCAGCCAATGTCCTTTTGGAGACGTTTCAACCACACCAGATCTTTCTAACATTGCACAAAGAGATGGGGAAGGGGAAGAACCCACAGTAAGTGTCCCAGAGGGTTCAGTGGCCGAATCTGTGCAGACCCACCAAGGGCCTGATGAGGAAGAGAACCCTATACCCCATACAGCCACTTTAGAGCCAGATGCCCCTGCTTTTACACCTCAAGGATCTGTCACCATGCCCACATGTTCAGTAGTGCCACAGCAGTCGATGCCTGACAGCCAACTTAGATGTTCCTCCAGGGAAGGGAAGCCCAGGTGTGTGCCGACATATGATCGATGGGGAGAACCCAGTGAAGTAAAAATCTCTGGAGTACCCTGGGGGTGAGTTGCTGCACAGGAAACCTGTTCCACCCCTCAGTGTCCCATGAGTTGGACGATTGCGATACTCCTGACCAATGGAGGCCCTGGGTCTCCTGCTAGGAATCCATGGACTGAAACTGCCCACCTTGTTGGGGACACCAAGGATCCTTTTCTTTTGAAGTGGGGGAGAGTGTAACCCCCCTGGGTTTTAAGGAGCGTGGTTCCTTTAAATCTTTGCCCTGTGGGAGAGGGTTTGTGGAGCTGAGGAGTGGGGCTGGAGCTGCAGCCAGAGGCCTGAGAAGGAAGCAGAGAGAGAGGCTCTGCCTGAAGCCAGGGAAGACAGAGCAGCTGACCTGGGATGCAAGGCCACCACCTACAGAAGGACACTGTGCTGGGAAGAGTCACCCAAGGACAGAGCAGCATCCAGTGACTGGCCATCTGGAGCTGTGGGGCCGTGAGTACAGCACCTGGCACTCATGGGGGAGGTTGTAGTTAATTTAGTGGGGAGGGTGCCGCTCTGGGTTCGCAGAGAGTGGCAGAAGAGGCACCAGAGGGTTTTCTTTTGCTGGGAAAGTGCTGGCGCCGAAGACTAGGAGTTGCTGGACTGAACTCTGGACTGGAACTGTGCTGGGACTCCTGAACTCATGGTGCAGAAGCAGAGCTCACGTCTGCTTCCAGCCTGCTCTATTGTTGGGCCTTGCAGGGCCCTGTGTTAGCTGTTACTCTGTGTTACTGCTGCCCCATCTCCCCTGTTGGTTTCCCCTTTGCACCTCTGCAAATAAACCTTCCCCATTCCCATAATCCCTGCGCTATCCCAGTCTGTGTGTGGTCACTCGGGGGGTTTGGAACAGGTGCCCCTGGGGCAAAGGGGCTCTCCTTGCTGTGTTCCCGCGCATACCCTTTGCTGGCCAGAGCCGCCTGCAAGGCAGACTCAATCTAGCCATGTGCGTGTTACATGTGTTAAAAGAAAAAAAAAAAACAAGCTGCAGAATGGAATGATCAGTAAAAGATAAGAATGGCACGGAAAATACAAAAGGATGTCACGTGTCTGTAGGAAGCTGCATGCACAGGGTGATGATTCAGCGGTATGGGGACATGGAGGGCATGCAATGAGTGGCTGGATGCAGGTCGGGGTGTGTGAGCCTGGTAACTAACAGGCAAGGGGAGAAGGTGCAGGGAGCCCTAAAAGACTGTAATGCTTACCAGGAGAGATCCCTACAAAGGACGGTGGTAGAAGGGAACTGTAAGTTAGATTCACACACACACTCCTGGGCTATGTGAGCTAACAAGCTACCTCCACCTCCTCACCCTGTAGTTTACCAAGTCCCTGCTCGCTTCCCTTTGCATCTCTTCCTTTCTCTGAGCATCCCCCTGTTTTCTAACTTCTCCCTGGCTCCTTGCTGTGCCTCCCTCCTCCTCCTTTCCTCCTGCAGGGGGCTCTGTCCACAAGGCAATCTGCAGTCAGCCCAGCGCAGCCAGATTATTTATTTTGCTGATGCACCAGAGGTGGTGAATTAATTTCAAGAGGCAGGGACTGCATCTGGGAGTCAAAGCACGCACTCACCACGAGATGGAACGTGAAGGTTTTTGTCTGGTGTCTTCTATTACTGTCTCCAGGATTGAACTTCCGAGCCTCTTATCTGCTAGGGAGTGAACTTGCCCTACCAGACCTTAGGGGATTCAGTAGGGGAAGGCTGGACCATGATGGGGGAAAGTAGGGGGAGGGGGGTACGGAAGGAGGGACTTAGATTCTTGCCCTCAGCTGGCAACATCTCCAGAAATCTTCTTTGACTCTTAAAAGATGCTGCCAGCCTTGCCCAGTACCAGTAATTCTAGAGATTGTTTTCAGGCCTCATGCCCCAGCAGCAGCCATACTCCATTCCACAGGCCATGGGAATCCACTTGAGATCCTTCCCTTCCTCCTAGGGGCATGAACTCAGAGTCCATTCCAGGGGCACAGAAATCTACTGTGCAGCTAGTGAAAGGACACTGAGTCCCCATATTCATACCCCAGCCTTCCCTTAGGTCACTCCTTAAGTTCCCTTTGGGATGCCGCATTTGCTTCAGAGCTGGTTTTCTCCGGAGCAAGATTATTTGTGGAGGGACAAGAAGTGCAATGCCAGGATACCAGGAGAGGCAAGGGGGCAGGAAGTTATTCAACTCCTCCACCCTGCAAATCCAGCAAGATTGGCATGGAGGCAGTGGGGTTGTGAAAGGAAGCACCAGAGCCTTTAATCCCTTGAAAGCTCCAGTGTAGAAATCTCCTATCCCAGGCCATTCATCCACCACCAACTCTAGTCAGTGCTAACAGTGCATGCCGCTTCCCCCCCTACCCTAACAGCACAAGGAGCACCAAGCTCACCAGACAGGCAAAGAGGCTGCCTAAACACCGCTCTACAAGAGCACAGCCCAGTCCCACGTACACACACAACAGACTGCAGTACTAACACTGGCCACCTGGCTTGGGCAGGATATCCAAAACTTGCACTTCCTCTCCAGCCCAAATCAACACACTTTTCAATCAATCAATCAAATCATAGGGCTGGAAGGGACCTCATGAGATCATTGAGTCCAACCTCCTGGGAATTGAACCCAGGACCTTCTGCATGTTAAGCAGAGGTGCTAGTTGGTGTATATAATAGCAGCACCCACAAACTCAAGACTTGAATAATTTGTCTGGCTCCAAGAGCAAGTCACACATGCACGTCTGCGCGTGCATGCATTCCACTGGCCACATACACCCATGCTGCTGGAAACCACACTCATGCACACACCATTAGATAAGAAATTTGACAGATTGCTGGCTCTCTCTCTACCTATTACACACACATATACACACACACATGCGGACCAAGAGAAAGTTGATACTTGGCTCTGCCCATCAAGGGCTCCTGCACACAGCTGGTAATTTATTTTCACAGTAAATGGCCATTCATCTTTGTAAAAGGCCAGGAGGAGAACAACGAAACGCCAGGAAATACTGCAGCATGTCTTCTGTGCTGGCCCCTCCCAGTCCTGTTTATCAGCTCCTTTTTAGCAGTACTGTACATTTTAAAAGGCTTTCTAGAAATCATTTGCAAGCCAGGGAGGTGGCACCTGGGAGGGAAGCCAGTTAGCCAGGGGTTTCAGGCAAGTCAGCTTAGAGAGATGAATACAAGCAGGACACATAACACGCACACCACTGAAGAAGGGGTAGGGAAGCTTATGAGAGAGTTGGACAGATGCATGGGCCTGAAACTGACTGGGTTAAATGTCAGATCTGAATCCAAATGTCATGGTTTGCATCTATTTCTATAAAGGAGCCAAACAGACTCTATATGTCCAGACAGCCTTGAACTCTGGGGACAATGGGGATGGATGCTGAACCAGATATAGTTCTGAAATTTGTCACCACTGGGGAGGTGAGTCAAACAGTGCAGTTCTCTCCTAAGTATTTCTACAGTGCTCCTCACTGCTGTACCTCAGTGCTGCTGCAGCATGTCCCCAAATATGTGTCATATGCCCTCCACTGCTGGAAACAATTTAGGCTTCTTTCGGCATGGCAGAATTTCAGAGCAGGATGTTCATCATTTTATCTTCGCTGTTGCTGTGATGTTCCAACTGAGTGCACCATGCAATACAGCTGTAACCACCAAGTCCCAGGTGCCAACAGCTTTGTTACCATGTGTCCTTGATATACAGAGGAGTGGAGGGATCACACCTGTAGCTGTGACCTTAGAGGGACATGTGCCTGTTTAGACACTCTGTACTCCTTTCTTTGCTGGGAGGAACACAACCCAACCTTGTTTGGTCTGGCATCTTCCATGGTTTACAGCATGCAGCAAAGCAGCCGGAGTCAAGGGCAGAGAAAGGGGAAGATCTGACTCAGGCAGTGGTTGGAGATGATTTTCATTTGTACTTCAGTTGTCGCCATTCCCCCTCCTCCCCAGCCTTCCTTGTCTCCGACTCAAATATGTTACAGGCCTGGAGTGGCTTGCTCAACCCCCAGGGAGCAAGCTGGCCAGAGGCAAGGAAGAGATGTGCCTAGCAGTCCTGAGTGGACAGTGCCATGTCCACCCACACTGTCTAACAAACTGAAGTGACTATGACAGGGATGTGCTGCAGTCTAATCTCAACCTGCCAGTTCCAATTCTCCCCCTGCTCATTGATGAAGATGAATGGGGCCTGTCCCAGGCAGGGGGGAGGTGGAGGGGGCTCACACTTCATTTCATTCTTGCCATACTGCGTCCCCTGGACCATCTCCTCCCACCATGTGCTGCTGCAGGGAGCAGGCTGCACACTGCAGACCAGATGGAAGGCAGTGGGCAGGACAGGGAGAGCGGCATACATGGGTCCTCGTTAGCTGTACAGCACTCCCTTGGCTCCTGGGCATCTGGGTGGCTCGCACAGCCATGAATAGCAGGAAAGGCCTTCCTGGCTATGGGTCCTTCTGCTTAGCTCCAGCAGCCTGTGCCACATTGGCTTTGGGGCACTGTCCAGAGCATGCGGTTGGGACATCAGACCCAGTCTCCTCACCTTGGGAGAGGGCACACAGCTCTTTCCCCAGGCTCCCTGTGCTCTCAGAACTTCCCCAAGCCCTCATCTGGCAGGGGGCAGCCACAAGCCCAGGGAAGGCACCACCACTGCAGAGCACAGCAGTGTGTGCAAAGTGTAGCCAAGAAATGGTGCGATGCAGGAATGGGGCTCGAAACCCACCTGGCTCTGCTCCCCCGTCTCGCTCCAGATCCTGGCATGGATGCAGTTCCCTTCCTCCCTTCTGGGTGGCAGCAGCAGAGTGGATCTCTGGCCTGCAGAGACTCATGCTGGTGAGGGAATGGGGAGTCAAGAGGGAAGCTACTGTGGGGCAGAGGAAAGTGTGAAGTTAGATCTACACTGTAAAAATTGTGGGCCTTGGAAGCTCCTCTGGACAGGGAGTTGTGGGGTGAGGCTTTCCAGGACAGTCAGTCTCTTTTGATTAGAGACAGAGACCACCAAGTAATGCCCAGAAAGACACTTCTTGCTGTTGGCTTTTCTTCCCGTGCGGGTCACAGCCTTGTTGAGCTGGGTAAAGATGGGGTGATTTGTCTTGCAATTATGTCTAATCAATTATATGAATATTTATATCTATTAAACAAACGTCAGCTGCAGTCAAAGCCCTGACAGGTTGGCATCTCACATGCACACACAGCACTGCTACATCCACCCCGTGCCTTTTTCAGCAGCAAGGGGAGGGGGTGTTTTTTGGAGGAAAGGGGCTGAGACTGAGAATGTCTCTAACCACTGTCCAGTCTTCACACATGCCTCCTGTGCGGTTGGGGGGGGGGGGGGCTTTATGAACTGGCTGACATTTTTTATGCAATGGAAGTATAAAAAATGGCTGTTTCCAACATGAATTTGCATGTCTGCCATCTGCGTGTATAAAATGGTTAGGTTTTCACCTGATTGTTCTTCTGTTTTTAACTAGTGCCCCATCTCCCTCCTCTCCCACCTTCCCCCACCCCCCAATATCTGCTTTCGGTTTGTTTTTTTAAATCTCTTCCTCTACTTTGCACCTTTGCCTCTTCTTTTTCAATGGTAAATAGCAAAGAGTGGGGGAAAGCGAGGGAGCAGAAGATGAAAAAAGAAAACAAAAACAAATCTGAAAATGTTTGGTTTCAGTAATCAAACTAGGGTCACTGTTCAAAGGAAGTTTAAACAAAAAATGGGGAGTATTTCATCATGATAATATATAGACAAATAGTGGGTTTTTTTTCATAAAACATCCTTATTGTTTCTCAGCTAGCTGCTATCCCAAGAGTTTGTATCCTTGCCATCACCTCTTCCATGCCTTCCCACCAGGGTGTAGCTATGGGTGGGCCCTGGCCAACCCACTTTAAAAGCAGGCCCACACAATGTGCCTTTTAACTGAATGGTAACTGGAGTGCTGGACTGATTAATGTTTTGACTGGGCACCTTCCTGAACTTCTGGCTTCCAGTTACATGGTCAGAAGTTGGAAGTGTTTCCATTAGGCCCACAAAAAATAAGTTCTGGCTATGCCCATGCATCCCACTGCCCGCACCCCTATCCAGAACAAATGATGCCTCCACCTTTTCACCTCCCTTAGGTCACAGAAATTTTCCGAGGCAGGCTCCATACAGAGAGCAAAGGCTCTTCCTTGGCAGAGCCCTGGGGAAAGCCGTGATTTATCACTGGAAAGCAAGTTGCTAAAGTAGAGCCAGACTCCACAGCAGTGGCTGATCACCTGCAGCCCAGCAATGTGTTGGAGGCTTGGCCAGCATATTGTTGTTACCTAAATGGAGAGGAGGCATAGCTCTCCCCAAGCAGAAGGAGGAAGAGGCAGATTATAGTTATTTGCCAGGAGCTGGCAGGGCTGCCCAGTTTCAGCGGCTGCCTTTCAAATGGAAGAACCACCCCATCCTCCTCCAGTGGCCCATGATGTGGAAAATAGAGGACCCTGAAAGCTCGGACCTGAAAGAAGAGGGGGAAACTAAGGGTGAGACACTTTCAGGAGTCATCTCCTGCATGGAGACAACCCCCCTGACTTCTGTGGGGTCCCTCTTCCTTTACACCATTGACTCTTGGCCCAGACTGCCATCCCAAGGAAATGCACTGTTTGGACCATTAATGGATGAAGAAGTGAGAGAAGAAGGAAGGGGCAGGCCTGGAACGTCTCTCTGACATCTCTGCAGAAGTGGGAAAGGGATTTGCTCTGGGAATATTTCATGGCCTTGTGTTCCATTCTCCAGCCCATGGCACTGTCTGTGAGCCCCACTGCTCTGCTCTAGAGTCATCATTTCTGCCCACCCGAGCTAATATGCTGCTTGGCCTCTTCTCTGGTGAGCAGTCTGCAGGAGAAAGCAAGTCTCCCACCATGAGAAAGTGCCTGGGACTCTGCAAGAAGGCCTGGGGTTATGGCTGCTAGCCATTTAGCTAGGTGTGAGAAAAGCAAACCATTTAGCTAGGTGTGACAAAAGAAAACACAGCCCCATTGTCTACTCAGGTGGCTCCTAGACCCTCTAAATAGCCCTCCCCTACTCCACACACCCTTCACTCACAGATGCATAGACATGGACAGAGCCACCCCCTGCTCTATCATCATTAGCTGCTTCCACTTCTACCCTAAGTATTCAACGAACATACCTCCACCCCCAAATCTGCTCTTTCTCTTTTCCTTCTGGTTTCTGTGTCTATAGGGTGCACTCACTTTATGTTTCCAAGTCTTTCTCAGCAACTGTCAAGGCTATAAATGCAAGATGAGAGTCTCACCTGATCCCAAGACTGTGGTAGCTGGTGATTTAAGAAGGGGAGTCATGGCAATATTGGAAAAGTCAGCAACTCTCCCCACACTACTGCTTATAGTCCAAGCATAGTCACTTCATCTGCTAACAACCCTAAAGAAACTCAGTCCCAACAACACATATGCTCCTAAATGCACACTTTGACACACCTACACCATAAATACAGGCACTCCCATGCCCCTAAACACACATTTCATACTAGATGTGAAAACACTCCTGGGCCTGCTGCCATAAATGTAACCCCTAAACGCACAGACCCCTACAGCTCCCACCTATCTAATACTAACACACGTCTAAGATGTTTGTATTTTTAGGGAGAAAGCATGGCCTAATGTTCAAAGTCCAACACCTGGGTTCCGTACCCAGCTCTGCCACAGACTTCCCCTGTGACCTTAGGCATGGCACTTTGCCTTTGTTTCACCCCATCTATCCAGCAGGAATCACAATACCCAAAGAACTGGTGCTACTGTGAGTTCAAATTCAGGTGTGCAAAGGGCACTGGGATTCCTGTGGGGGGTTGGAAGGTGTGAAAATTGGTTGCTGTGAGAAGTGGCTTCAAGTAGCAGTGGGGGAGGTCTAGGCTGGATATTAGGAAAAAACTTTTTCACCAGAATGAGGTGAAGCACTGGAAAGGGTTGCCTTGGAAGGTGATGTAATCTTCCTTGGAGGTCTTTAAGGCCTGGCTTTGCAAAGCCCTGGCTAGGATGATTTAGATGGAGTTGGTCCTGCTTTCAGCTGGAGATGGGATTAGATAGTAAGTAGTGGGACCTCCTCAGGGCCCCTCCAGCCCTAATCTATGATTCTATGAATAGCAACTCAGATCACACCCCTCACTCCCATGCCATTCAGACAGACAGAACTAATGCGTCCCTTCCACATCTAGGCCAGATACCTACCCAGAGTATCCTGCCACAAATCTATAGGCATGCTCACTCTGATACAACCAGCCTCTCAAGGCCGAAAGCAAATTCACACCCAAATAAGGGGTAACAACCTGCCAGGACTGTCTTCCCTTCATTTTTATTTTAGAAGCACCCAGAGGCCACAGTCAAACTCAGTACCTTACTGTGCTGGGTGCTGTAGCAACATAGCAAGACCCATTCCCTGCTCAAAGACCTCACTCACTGTCTAGTCAAACAAAACTGAACAACTGGCCTCCTGTTACAGACCAGGAATGGCGTGAGTGTCCAAGGCACCCTAAGCCTTAACCTCAAAGCTATTCCTTCCTGGTCCATCACCCCAGCAGCATTAGGCAGCCAGAGGTGTAAGGCTCTGTCAGCAGGCAGCTGTCTGCCCCAGGACAGGAGGCTCTGGATTTGAAAACCAGCATGGGTGTGAGCCCCATCACAGTGCAGGACCATGCAGATTGTCTACTGGACTCTCTCTCAGGGCTTCCAAGAGAGACATCCGTTCCTCAGGGCTGTGCCCCTCTCCAGTTTGATTTCCTGGCTGCTGAGCAGGACTGGAGCTGCCAGCATTCAGCAGGTCTGCGTGTGTGCCTTTGCTGTGGGTGATGGGCCCTGCAGACTCCCTTCACTAGGCCTGGGAGCTTGCGTTTTGGCTCCTCTCCCTTGGTAGATGGGTACACTGTGAGCTAGGAATTGCTGAAAGATTGAAAACCTGTTGGTGTGAATTACAGAGGCGCCTAGCAGGGGCAGCTGGAGCAGCAAAGGGTTCAGTGTATTAAACTCGCCGTAGTAAAACCATAATGGGATTTTGCATGCTGCCACGACCAGAATACCTAAACCAGCTCCACAGCTCGCCAGGCTAAAGCTTTGACAGCCTCCATGACGACAGCCCCCTCTTCATCTTCCCCAGCCTCCACTGCTTCAGAACTGGGGGGGGGGGGGCAAGGAGATGGGGCAACCTGAGGCCTGCTTCCCCCAGAGCGGCCGAGATATCAAAAAGGGGTGTTTGCTTCCTTCCTTATTCCCTTGGAGGACAGTGATGGCCCAGAAATCATTGGGGGGGTATATTTGGGGAAGGTGGCAGGAGAAAGCTGGTGGAGGTAGAGAGAGATTCATGGGTATATTTGGGAGAGGTACCTGAATGAATTCCTGGAGGGGTGGCTGGGGAGACACAATATATGGTGGGTGGCATGTGAGGGGAGATTGTCTGTGGAAAGGTTTATTCCAGGAGGAAGGGAGTCTGGTGGGAGAAAGGGGGGGCAATGGGAGAGGCTCGTGAGGAGGACCGTTTTCACACTCAACCAGCACAGTGCCCCCATGAGAGAAGAAAACAAGGCGCATTAATCAAGCACCCAGGGCTGTGAATCTTGCAGCTCTCAGAGCTGGGTGGGGGGGAATTCATGTGCCAGTACCCCATTGCAGTGAGGGGCTTTGCACCGGCACCCTGGAAGGTGTGGGTGCTGCATCCCACTGCCCTTCCCTCCATCTCTGTGTTAGGGGACAGAAAGAACTGGGGGACTTCCCATCCACCCCGTCCGTGGGCATCAGAGAGGAAGCACCAATGAATCCACCTGGATGAAGCTGTGTGTGTTGGTTCCTGTTTCAGAACCACAGCAAGAAGTGGAGAGAGCAAGGGCAAAGATGGAAAGAGACAGAGAAAGGAAAGGAGGGAGAATGAAACAGGCTAGTGAGACAGAGACAGAGAACTTGGTTGGGAGGGGAGTCTCAAGTCACCTCTTTCCTCACTTCTCACTATCTCCAGCAAGTCTGGAGTAGATCGTCTGCTTCTTAGGGAAGGGGCAGTTTTTGTCATGTGCATGTAGAGCACCTAGCTCAGTGGGGTCTAGACCTCTGCTGAGGCCTCTAGATTCTACTACAGCAAACAGAGAAACAATTTGGTGGAAAATGAGGTTGTTTGCTGTTGTGGGAGCCAAAGCTTAGGACAGAGTGACTTGTTCTTTGCACTCCAGAAACTCAGTAGCATGGTAAACCAGAGGTCAAGGGGATTCAAACCTCCCAGTCTCTTTTTCTCATCACCCCTCTTTTCCTTGCCTCTTTCCTGTGCTTTTCTTACCCCTATCTACTCGTTTGTGGCTTTCCTCATGCTTGCTTTGATTTCCCTCCTTTTGTTCTGTCTCACTGTTTCTGCCCCCCCGCCAATTCTGGAATGGGAGGGATGCTTCCTGATGAGTGCCATCCATTGAAGGTGCAATGAGCTCCTTATCCTTTAGAGGGTCCTGGTAATTGGGTCACTGTTATGGAAACTAACCCACCAGTCTGATTCAGAAAATCCTTCTTCATGACACTGGACCTGAAGACTCCGCTCAACCTTTTGGCTAAGCCCAAGCCATCCTGAAATGGCATCACCCATGCAAAGCTTGACCCAGCTGCTCCTACTGCATCTCCCTCCTCCGGAAACTCTGTGCTGCCTTCAGCACGAGCTGGAGAGTGGGAATCAGGCTGGGTTGGAGGCGGGGAGGGATTTGGAGAGGGGCAAAGCTTTTTGTGCAAAGGCAGGACATAGCACAGCAGAGCCCTGGAGGGAACATACTGTAGCTGGCTGGGGATGGACCATGCAACCTGCTGTCCCTAACTGCTGCCAATGTGGGCAGCTGGCCTTAGTGAAGAGATCCCAGATCCAGAGATGATAATAATTCCCAAGGATGCTGGGGGAGATCATGGCTGCCTGGCAAAGGAGGAGGACACCAGCAGGGGCTTTTCTCTGGCTGCTAGCGGATGAGGTTTGGAATTGACTCTGGATGCTGATGGAGCCCATTCAAGTCACCTCACCACACCCTCCTCCCAGACATTGAAGGGTGAGAGTGGGCGGGTTGGGTGGGACTCTGCCTATCCTCCCTCAGCATTTCCACACCGTACTCAAACTAGCCACTGGGTGTCGCCATTGCTTCACTGATAGCCACAGATGCAGGTACAGTGCAGTGGCCAGAAGGGGTAAGAAATGGGACTTCTCACCTCTCCAAGGAGTTTTTCTGGACCTCGTTCAGTTCCTCCACCTCCCTCACTGGCTCCAGGTGCTACAGCCAACCTCCCACCCGCTGAGGAGCTCTGGACCAGGTCTTCTCTGGCTCACCATGGTCCCCTCCAGGCACAGTCCAAAAAACTAGCTAGATGCTGAAGGCCAGCAACACGTTGTCACTTAGTGCTATGTAGGGCAGTAGGGAGGGTAGCACTTCTGTCCACCAGGATGGGAGCAGATCCAGGCAAAGAAGGAAAGCCTCGCAGGGCTCCCTGATGGGAAACAGCACACCCAGGTGATACGGGGCATAACACCAGGGTGGGGCATTCAGGAGATGGATCCAGGCTCCAGGCTGCAACTGAGAATTAGAACCTACTTCCTTCTTCGCCAGCTTTAGTGGGAGGCTTACATGCCCTCATCTACCCCCCAGTCCATTGCGCAGGCCCAGCTGGTTGGGGAGGGAGTAAAGAACACAGATCTCCAGCAAGGAGAGGACAAGCCAACCGAGCCACCAAGCTGGCTGCTGCCTGTTCATTCCCCAACACCTCATGCCCAGTCAGCCCACACATGCTGGATTTACCACGGCAAGGTGGGGGCTCACAGGAGGGAGCTTCCTTGAAGGGGTGGGGTGTAGGCTCTGAGACTAGCATGCACAAGCCACTGGATCTTCTCGCTCACCCTTCGGGCTCCGTGTGCCAGATGAGATGGATCTGGAGAGGTACCGTTTTGCTAAATCTTGAAGCTGACACTTTTAATATCCATTAGCATCGCCACTCTGCCGGAGAGCATTAGCTGAGATATATGGATGTCTCTCTCCCAACACGGCTGCTACATCCGCTTCTGGTGACTCAGGAGGCCTTGGTTATTTTTTTAAATCTCCCCTTTCCTCCGTCTCATTTTGTTTCATGGAGAAAGGCTGGTGCTTTCCTCCTCCTGGCCTGCATGTGAGAGGGTGGCCAGCATCCTGCCAGAAGGAAATCACTGTGTGTGGCAGTGGGCTCTATGCCCCCCCCCCCAAGCAAGGCTGTTACTGGCTTTCAAAGGTGCCCCCAGGGCTAAGGAGTCACAGGGATGAGGGAATGGGAAAGGAGCTAGCCTGCCAGGGGACAGAGGATTCAACAGAATGGAAGAGACTGATAAGGAAGGTGAAGGATGAGCAAAGAGGAAGCATGCTAGAGTGGTTAGAGACTCAGCATTCCTCAGTTCAGTTCATGTCATTATGTGTGTTGCTGTAATGCCCACAGTGGAGATCCAGCCCTGTGGTCCTACATGACATGGGCAGGCCCAGCCCTGAAGAGCTCACCAGCTAAATAAAGCCACAAGACTGCTGTTTTTTACTGATGGGGCACAAGGACACAGAATAGGGATGTGATTACCCCAAGCTATGCAGAGAGTCTGTGAAAGAGCTGGGAATTCAACTCAGGTTTCCCAGGAGCCAGTCTAGCACACAGCTCTGCCTTCCTTTCACTCTGCCGCTGACTCACTGCCCAACCTAGGGCACGTCACATAACAGCTCCAGACCTCACTGTCGCCATCTGTCAGACAAAGTTCACCTCATGGGGTGTCCTGCAAGGTTGAATTTGGCCATTTTTGCAATGGGGCCCCTGGTGGGAGCTGTCAGTTGCTCTCAGAAGGGTGAGTTCTCTCTTTGGGATGGGGGCAGGTGGACAGAACTATGAAGCCATAAGGTATTCAGGCAGGTCTGTTAGGTGCAAAGAGCAGAAAACATGAAACAAAGTGCTAGGAGAGGTGATTAAAGATAGCAAAGGAAGGAGTTTGAGAAAGAGCCTGCTTTGTTCAAATGAGATTTCCAGCACCAACACACATGCTCACGCAAAGGCCAAACAGGATGACCAGACAGCAGGTGTGAAACATCAGGTGGGGGGAGATAGATACTGATATAAGAAAAAGTCCCAAATACTATGACAGTTTGTATAAAATTGAGACATCTGGTCACCCTAAGACTAAGAAAAGTCTGACTGGAAGCTTTTTAGACCTGGGTATGCTTCCCCAGAAATCATTCCCTTCTGCTTCCTAGTTCTCCCCTAGTGAAGGGGTTTAATGAAGGAGCTGGGGGACAGGCAGATACTGGAGCTGGTGCAAATGAGGCAATACCCTTCTGGCACAAGTGCTCAGTTGGCAAGGTAGGGAATGGCCCCTTCTGGGGCAGCTGAGGCACAGTGTATAGCAGTGACCTGCCCAAGGGCACACAGGGAAGCAGGGGCATAGCTGAGACTAGAACCCAGGGGTTCAGCCAAAATCACCCTAGGCAGGCATACGATCAAAGGTCAGAGTGGGCCCAATGGAGCCAACCCCATCTCCACAATCTCTGGGGACGTGGCAGCAGCTGTGGAGACAGGAGGAAACAAGCATCTTTTTCCTTAAGCTCTTGGCTCCCTTATACCCCCCAATGTTTGTCACCATCCACCCTGTTACCCACTCACCAATTTATTCCCAGATTCTCCAGCAGCCCAGTGCTGGCACTGCTGTGTCCCGGTCCCCAGCAGGTGGCAGAAGTAATCATGGTGGGCTGGTGTTACCTGTGCTCCGGACACTGCCATCTGGACACTGGTAATTTTAGTGACCTGCCTTTTGTCTTTCTCGTGGCACTGTCCTCCCAGCTACATCTGGGAGCCCTGCAGCAGCTGCCTCTTTGCTCTGCATTTCCTTGGAGGTAGTTACCCAGCTGAGGGGGCGCCTTTTCCTTCCAACACTTTGTTCACTAATTTCTGCTTCCTTCCTTGGCAGTGGGCCAGGGATGTTTGCGCATGTGGTGTACAAGAGCATACAGACACAGGCAAGATTTGTTAACATGAGGCATAAGAATGTGTGTGTGTATTCGTGTGTGTGTGTGTGAGATTGGAGAAGCTAGGAAAATGCGGGTGTGATATCCAAGAACATACCAGTATGTAGCAACCCATAAGTGAATACTCGTATGTTTCACCCTGTTCAGATGCCTCTTATGAACTACAGAACTAAGTAACAGAGCATCAGTACAGGTGTGATGATGGAAAATAGGCAAGTGCTTGTCTGGCATGTAGAGGACCATGCGTTTGTGTCATTGTCAGTGTGTGTGATGCAATGGTGCCTGTATTTCTTAGTACTCTGTATTTGTAACCCTGGGGTATATGCATTGGCATGTTACTACATGCATGTGATAAAGCAGAACACACGTGGCATATGAGAGTGTGAAGTTTTATTAGACCCGCATGCCCGCTCTTGACTAAGTCTGACGTGATTCAACCCACATGCCTGCTCTTGACGAAGTCTGACTTAATTCATGCATGACAGTTTGTGTATGACAGGAGCACATGCATGACCTGTGTGACGTCAGAGTCTAAAAATGGCCTAGGAGTGGCTCTGTATATTGTGAGTGCATGTGTGTCACTGTGACACAAAGGCACATGCATGTGTGACAATGTGTGTTTGCAACAGGAGTGTATACACGTGTCTGCATGAGATTGTGTGATCCAGAAGGCCAGGGTGTCTAAGAAAGTCTGTGTTTGCTACAGGAATGTGTGCCTATCTGGATGGGAGAGAGACTAATATGGATCATAGCTCTTCTCCTTTCACAGGGGTAGCCGTGTTAGTCTAGTTCAGCAAAACAAACAAGGAGTCCTGTGGCACTTTTAAAGACTAGCAAATTGATTTGTTAATCTTTAAAAGTGCCACTGGACTCCTTGTTTGTTTAGCTTGGCTCCTGCGACCCAGGTGCATGATGGTATCAGGCACTGATTGAATCCCAGGGTAAGGTCCTTATGTGTATCAGTTCCCAGGCTGACTCTGTCTCCAAAGCCCCAGTGAATTATTTTCACCTTACTATCACTCCCAGCTCTGATAAGATGATCTCTGGGCGATTAGCATGCATTTGTCTGGGAGACGGGCAGAGAGACTCACAGGCTGCATACCATCTGTACAGTTGTTCTTCATATCCTCTCTGGGGAAAACTCTTCAAGGGCTTGGCTGTCTGGGCTCTGATAACCAGTTTAAAGCCTCTTGTGAAGTCCCAGCCTCAGCCCCAAGTGGGTTGCTCCCCTATCCACACACCTCGCAAACCATCAGCTCCCTGCTTTCAGCTTCCAAAAAGTCTTTGCTGCAATCAAGGAAGCTGTCAATCACTGTTGCTGGAGCTACACATGGATTTGTGTATGTTTTTGAGTCACTGCCCTTTTGAATGGGACTTAATAGCTTGTCAGAGAGTCAGCTTCAAGTCAGGGGCTCCCGCTTTTCTGTAAGGAAGGAAATGACACCCCCACTATGGTTGCCACGCTCAAACTTATCTAAATTTTAGTATGGGGGAAAATGTCAACTTCCCCCTGGCAGCTGCTTCTTGTGTCCCTTGCATCGCCCCATGCAGATCAAGGCTGAAGTACAGCAGTGGAGACAGAAGGCCATGACTGGAATAGGAGGTGATGCTGAAGGTCTGGATGAAAGATCATTGGCAGGGTTGTAATGGAAGCCTAGGACTAAAATAGTAGGGGGAGCTGAAGGCTGGAGGTAGAGGTGCATTGCCAAGCCTGGGATTGGACTTGCAGGGAGCTGCAGGGCAGAGGTAAGGGGCACTGAGAAGGCAGCAGGTGGATCATCAGTCTGGAATAGCAGGAGATGAAAGACATCAGTGGCGTGGTGTGGAAGCTTTGAAAACCTTTGCCAAGCTCCGCCTGGTTCCTAGATTGCCTTTGTTTTTTGTTTGCCTACTGCTATTGGGATGTGTGGTGCTTTACAGAGAAAAACAAATACACCATCCCTGTCTTGAAGAGTTTCCAGCCAAAGCCAGCAAACTGGTCTTGATTCCCACACCTCAGATATAACCACCAGAAGAACAACAAACATTAACAGATCCAGGCCCATTCTATCGGTCTGTAGTTTGTCAAAAGAGCCATAATTCATTCAAAATGTAACAATAACCAAGAGGGAGGAAAAATCAGGGACAAAAGCTTTTGAAGCAGAGACCAGGCTGAGGGAGGAGGAAATTACCTGAGTGATCAAACTTGCCTTTATTTCAACACACTACTGTGGGAAGGGAAACGGTCCCTTATCTCTACCCCCCACTGTCCCCCCCACACAAACATGCTTATTTACCACATAGGGGTCCCTAAGCAAGCAGGGAAAGACCAATATCTGCAAAAACACACAAAAAGCCCAGCCCAGCAGCTTTTGGCTAGTGAAGCAAACAGCTGTCAGTTGAAGAAAAGAGGTGGGCAAGTGACTCCATCCTTGATGGACAGCAGCTGCTGAGCTCTGCCACCGACTCAGCAGGGGAGGAGATTAATTCCCCAAGTAACTCATTTGTCAGGGCCCTTTTACCTATGTTCAGGACCTTGTTCTCCAGCTTTTCTCAGCCAGCCTCTTACTAATGGACATCTGCAAACCTAGAGGGAGCCCAGAGCACCACTTAAGCTGTTGCCCTTTTTGTGCTGGTGCTGTGAGTAGGACCCAGTGTGCCAGATGCATGTCTTCCCATAATACTGCAGAGTTGTGATGTAGGCCTGTTCAGCTGTCTTCAGAGATGAGACCAGGCTGTGAAGATGGGGGCCTGCCAGCAGGTTTTTTGGAGCCACACAAAGAAGATTCAGATGGTCAAACAGATTTCTCCCTTGCTGTTGAACCTACACTGAAGCATGTGTGCTAACCATCAATATGTGCCTCCAGGATCTGCTAATGTGGTCTGATCTGCTGTGTGCCTGTTTGTCTAGGCTATCTAACCTACAGGCACCTATAATGTGATCTCATCCATGCACTTGCGTGTCTGAGTGCCAAACAGCTGTGCTTTTGCTATTCCCCAGAAGTGGTTGCATGTGGGTTTGCTGCAGCCATTCTCCCTTGAGCATCCTCCCATCCTGGCCTGGGAGAGACTCTGGTGCCCCAAGAGAGGCTGTAATGATTCAGTGACTCTGGCTCTCGGGTAACAGCCAGGGAAGGGCTATCTCCACTGTACAGACAGATAAAAAGAGGGGACTGGTTTGAACAATCCCAACCAATAGCTCTTTAAGATTCAGGCCACTGGTTCCAGCTTGCCCTTTGTGTCTCACCAATAGTCAAGATATTTTTCAGTATGTCCAATTTACCCACCCTCCTTTTCCCCTGAAGTGCTCGCTCCACCTACACAGTGGGCTCCAAAGACATGGTGCACCAATGGGAATGACACTCGGGGTGTGTGATGAGGCATGGCAAGACTTCACAGCATGATGTTATGGGCACAGGATGCCAAAGGGATCCAAGAGACTCTCAAGAGTGCCAGGTGACAGCATCTGGGGGCAGTGCAGGAGTTGGAAGCTTTTGGATCCTGATGGTACATGTCAGTCATCAACTGCCACTGTGGGGGATAAGGGAGCTAGGGATGTCAAGTTTGATGGGGCTATGTGCACAGAAGTAGTGACCTTGGGATAGCACTAAGGGAACTGGGGATATCTAGTTCTCATCATGTCATTAACATTATGTTTAGCTTAACATGAGTCAGGAATGTGAGGATATTGCAAAAAAAGCAAGTGCAGTTTTAAGTTGCATTAACAAAGGCATAGCATGCAAATCACGGGACATGATAGTGCCACTCAACTTGGTGGTGGTTAGGCCTCAGCTGGAGTACTGTGTCCAATTTGGCCACCAATGTACAGAAGGATGTGGAGAAACTGGAAAGGATCCAGAGGCGAGTGACAAAGATGATCAAGTGGATGGATTGCCAGCCCTGTGAGCAAAGGCTGGAAGAACTGCCTATGTTTAATTTGGAAAAAAGGAAATTAAGGGCAAGCATGGTAGCAGTCTTTGAAAACTTGGAAGACTGCCATAAAAAAAGCTGGAGAAAATTTGTTCTCCTTTGCCCCAGAGGGCAGGACAAGAGGCAGTAAGTTCAAACTACAGCATGGCAG
Source organism: Podocnemis expansa (assembly GCA_007922195.1). Taxonomy (NCBI): domain Eukaryota; kingdom Metazoa; phylum Chordata; order Testudines; family Podocnemididae; genus Podocnemis; species Podocnemis expansa. The sequence goes on from ML681994.1 coordinate 21,057,986, forward strand.
ATTTAGATTAAATCGGGGAAATCTACATCACTGTAAGAACAGTAGGACAATGGAATGGACTGCCTGGGGAGGTTGTGGAAGCTTCATCATGAGCAGTTTTCAAAAGAAGGCTGGAGAGCCATCTGTCTTGGATGGTTTAACTTTAGATACAACAAATCATTCATCTTGGCAGGGGGGTCGACTGGGTAACCTCGGCGGTCCCTTCTAACCCTGTGATTCTACATGCACGTAGAATGAGACTGTCAGCTGGCATTACCACCCATCAAGAGGATGACTGGTTGGTCTCTTCTCCTACTAAGCCAAGTCACAGGACAAGCAAATGCTTTGGTTTCCCAGTGATGAGGTGGGAGTTATAAGAACCAGATATATGGACAGCTGGACATTAAATAGCCCTGAATTCCTACCGAGCTGAGCATTATGCTCATTTTGGCCCTGGGCAGACACAAATAGATAACACTGCGGCTCTGACCTGCAGTGCCACCTGCTTGTCTGCCCAGCAGAACAAGGTGGGATTTGGCCTGAATTTGCAGTAATGGTGGTCCATAACACAAATTCCAAGAGGTGAGTACTGGGCCTCTTCATAGGGCTGCTTGTTACCTGGTCTGTCTCTTCAGCAGCTTTCACGACATTTAGGGAATGAACGCATTCTTTTATGGTTGAAGCAACACAGATAAGAGGCAGGTATTCAAATTAAGAATCTGAGACATGATTGCAGTTTTTATTCCCTCCCCAGCCCCTGGATTTTTCCCCCCACATACACACACACTTCCTTCCAGAAAATAAATTGCTTCAATAAATTACATCTTTAATCTGCACAGGGGACCAGCAGGCTGGGCTCTCCTTTTAACGCACTGTACGGTGAGATAATGATCCCCTTCCTCTTGCCGCATGGAGCAAACTAATAGATTTTAAACAATTCTATTATTTGATGATTTCTTCTATTATTAATACAAATAGCCTCCACTCGCTTTCAATTAGTGGATTTTTATTTTCTAATAAATCCCAATCAGATTCTCTTAAAAGTCACCTAAAAATGCAGAGAATACAGCAGCTTCCAGTTAAACAAGGTGCCAATGACTGATGTGGATTCCTTGCCTTCCTCCATTTTTTCATTTTTATCTCTCTATTCCTCCCCCCCCCCCGTCTCCTTCAACTTCTCCTTCCTCTCTCAGGTTCCCTCCTCCCACCTCATCTTAACAGAACCCCCTATTTTCTTTCCCTTGGTTTCTTTGGAATCAAATTGTGTCTCCCTTGCTCAGATAAGGAAGTCGATAAGGTTCCCATTAACTCCATTGATTGCTGCTCTCTTCTATTATTCTGACTGGGTTCCCAAGAGCTCTGCCCAGCAGATCATTGCTTTTGTGCTATTCTGTCAAGGTCCCCCTGGATGTCCTACCAAGAGAAAACTGAAAGCTTGGATGCCAGGTTAACCTCCAAGTGATAGGTGCCTAGTGTAGCACTGCACATTTGTTTTCCAGTTGATGATGCCCTTGTTTCTTGGTGGCATATCAATTGTTATTATTAATTCCAGTAGGCCAAGAAGCTTTAACTGAAATCAGGGTCCCACTGTGCTTGGAGCTGTACATGCAAAGAATAATAGATGGGCCCTGCCTTAAAGAACTTAGGCTGGAAAAAAGGAAGCATCCCCATGGCATGGGGTGTGTTTACACTGGATATGGGAGGTGTAATTGCCAGCTTCTGTAGACAAACCCATGCTAGTATTTATCAAATGAGCATCCTAAAAATAGAAGTGTAGCCACAGTGATGCTGGGAACTAGCTACCTTGAGTAGGATTCCCACCTGAGGCCATAGATAAGCATCCAGGTGGCTAGCCCCTTCTGGTGCTCATGCCACTGCACTCCTGTTTTTAGTTGTACAGCTTGATTAGAACTGGCACAGATATGTCTCCCAGGACTGGGCACTGCCCCTCCACCTCCACTGTCGGAGTACCTACAGATGGAGAAGGGAGGCACATACAGCCTAAGTGACTCAGCATCACCCAAGGAATCACTGGTAGAGCTGGGAATTGAATCTAGATTGCCTGATCATGTGCAGTTGTGTGACCATTCAACCTGGAGATCTCAGGGTAGTACTAATGTTATATGTGCCCTGTGTCTCATGAGCCATTAGAAAGCCCCCTGATAATGGAGGTTCAGACCCATGGCATCATGTGACCCACTTTACAGACACCTCCTGGTGATAGAACTGGGGAACTGCTTAAGTGGTCCCCCATCTGGCTTGTGCTCTGTCTCCCTCACAGTCTCTAGCCTGGATCTCAACCCTCTGGCCAAGTCCTCTCAGTTTCCCCTTTTCAGGGTATAGTCTGGTGTCTAGTCCCAGGCTGGCCCATTTTATCACAGTGGGCACCACTAGTCCTTGTGCCAGCTTCAGGGGACACAAGACGGATCCAGGCCCACCCAATCCCCCAGCCCAAGAACCCTATGAGCTCCAACTGAGCACAACCCCCACTCCAGCTCATGCAATTCCCTGGGGCATATCCACACCTCCCCACATACCTTTCCCTTGTATCAGGGGTCTGTGCTCTGCATGAACTCTGGCAGCCTGCAATGCGCTGTCCTTGGTCCTGCTCATGCCATGCCCAAGTCTCCAGCACACCTTTCCTCTTTGTAGGGCAAAGGCAGACTGCCCCAAGTTTGGGGTGGTGTGGGGCTGCAGACATCTTATATCATAGCCCCTGGACCCTCACTGGCTCTGCAGCCACCAGCTCTGATTTACTGCGCCCTTCTCTGCAGAGCTTTTAGCCCCTTAACTCTGGAGCAGGGCAAAGTATCCCACTACAGTGAGGCATTGTGAGGGTGTTCTATAATGACCATGCCCTAGGATATAAGCTGCAAGCAATTCAATGCAGTATCATGTTGCCACGGCTATCATGCTTGTGGGCTTCCAGTACTTGCCGTTAATGCACTTCATGTGCTGTGCTTTGTAGAACAGATGCATACTGACAGAGAAACCATTCCACCCAGCCTGACCTGCATCTGCTTCTGGAGTGGAACTTGGCAGCCAATTTGCACCCCAAAGGTGTGACACAGTCAACCAAGTGAAAAATCTCTCCTCCTGCTCAATAGCAGGGGAATATAGGTTGGCAAGATGCAATGACCCAGGCTGGAGCTTGTCCAAGACAAGAGCTTTCCAGAGGGGTAGCTGTGTTAGTCTATGTACAGCAGAAACAATGAGAGTCCTGTGGCAACTTAAAGACTAAGCTTATGCCTGAAGAAATTTGTTAGTCTTTAAGGTGCCACAGGACTCTAATTGTTTTTGCAAGCCAGGCAGGTTAAGCAGAGAGGGAGTGGGCTCTTTAGTGATCACACATGGTCAGGATCTTGGTTTTAGGCCTCCTCTGAAAGATGGCAGCATGGTGTCCCTTGAGCACCATGCCGTGGCACTGGTTTGATGCTGACTGTGGGGAAGGACTCAGCTCCCACATCACCAGCCCAGGAGTATGAACAGGACAACTTTGGTGATGGCAGCTTAGGAGGCATTTAGGCCTCTCCTCTGGGGAGGGCTGAGTCCTGAGGGATGTTTTGGGGGTGTGCTCCCAGGAGGCACTGACACAGCCCTATGGACTTCCTTCTGGGCCTGCCAGGGAGCATTGCTCGGCTGCTGCCATTCTCCCCAGAGACTGGGCCCAGAAAGTCAGCAGCTGCTATGGCAACCAGCTTTGGCTGGTGAGAGCAGGAAAGGAGAGTAGGGGGTGGCATGGGGGGGGGGTGCGGCACAGTCTGCTTTGGGGGCATTGACATGCAGAGGTCGTTCCCTGTCACCATCCTCCATCTTTAGTGTGCCAGCCAACTACAAGGGAGGTGGCTGAATATCGGGGAGAGGGGGGGAAGCTCTTAGATGATGCTCTTGGGAGCAGCATGCGTGGGGAGGGGAAGACAAGACTCTCAGCCAAAGACACACTAATGGACCGGAGTGTCCATGGTCTAGGCCCCAATATGCATGCACCTGCAGACACATGCGTACCTCTGTGCCTCTGAATTCATCTGCATCCCCCACACACAAACAGGCACACATGCCCTGGAATACATGTACCTAACCCTAGACGCCCCTGCACACTTACATCAGGCACAGCCATGCAACCCCACCTAAACATACAATCCTCTCCCCCCCCCACAGCCCTGCACACATACATCACCTGCAGCCAGCTCACCCTACCTACATACACACACCTCACATCCCTGCACACTTACATCACTCATAGACACACAACCCCCCCCACACAAAAACCTTCCTCCATAGCCCTGCACACATACATCACCCAGAGCCAGGCACTTTGCGTGCGCGCGCGCACACACACACACACACACACACACACTCCCACCAGTGATGCCCCCATACACCGACACAAACAGACTTACATCCCCGCATCCACCCCTGCCAGAACCACTGACACAGACGTGCACACACGCATCCTCAAAGCCCTTGGTAAACTGGTGAAGTATAACAGATGGCTTCCCAATCAAAAAAACCAGTCATTCACTCCCCAAGTTCCTTCCTCCACATTGTGTTTGTTTTCAGAGCGCATCCGCCACCAGAATAAAAAACAGACAAGATGGGCTAATACAAACACTCCAGCTCTGTGCCCACCAGGCATGACATCCCACTCCCTCTCGGCACCCTCTCCTGCTGGCTCCCAAGCCATTTCTATCTGCAGCCTCTTTCAGCACCTGGCTGAGTCTTCCATTCCTAGCCTTGTCTCCTTCCTAGCCAGGGACTTGCAGGTTAACTACTTGCTTGCTGGAAAGCGGTTAGGGCCTTGGCATTCTGTCACATCCTGGTGTCCATCTCCAATCAAACAGCAACCCACTCCAGCTGGTACAGACATGCACCCCAGTCACTCAAAGACAGCCTCCATGTCCTGCCCCATTCTCCATCCTGGCTGTCACACCATGGAATATGACCACACAACCTCAGGCCCACCCACAGCATGCAATCAAGATGATGAGAAGTACTGAGCCAGTCTCCACTGGAGGGGGTCTTCCTGAACCGCAAAGGGATAAAGAGCAGGCCCAAAAGTCATAAGCCTTGCAGCTGAGAAGAGATGGCATTTGCTGTGCCAGTGAGTCAGACCCATAGTCTTCTTCTCACCCCTGTGGGGCTCCTTCCCTGCAGCTCTGAGCCAGGAGGCTAGGAGACCAGCACCAGGCACAGAATTCCTTCCCACAGGGGCTTAGGCTATTCCCACTCTGCTGGGTAAAAGAGTGGTTTTTGTCTCCCTCTGGTGGCTGATCCACAAAGAAAGTTATAGATGGACTGTCATTGTCCTGTGGGGCTCCATTGGTTAGGGGTTCTCAGACTGTTTTTTCTGGGACCCCTTTGAAACTATTTCAGGCTGTGACAACCCCCCCCCCCAAAAAGTGATGAACCTCCTTGTTCTGCCACCCTTATTCTTGCTGGGGGGGGGGGGCAGCATTGCCTTCAGAACACCCAGTTAGCAGCCACCACTCTCCAGCCACCAATCTCTGCAGTGGGCTGGCTGCCAGCCATGCATGGCATGAATGGGGGATGACAGCTTGGGGCCCCCTCATAATAACCGCATCATCCTTTCAGGGACCCCTGACTCCCAGTTTCCGAACCCCTGGTTTAGCTCAAGCAGTAAAGGCTCCTGCTTTTAGCACAGAAGATCGGTTTGCTACACTCCCCCCCATCGCTCCCCCCACAAGGGCTATGTAGCATCAGTTCCAGGCAGGCCAATTAACAAGTTGTATGTTCATTGGGTCCCGAGCTGACACCCACCATGAGGATTACATTCAAGGAGCCAAGGCTGTGAAAAAAAAGCTGGCAGGGCTGTGGTAGGAGCTGGCAGCTGGGGTCGCTGTCTCTATATCTTACTGGTAGAATTATCTCAAATCCCCCTCCTCCCCCCACTCAGAACATGTTTCCTTACATAAAGGAGTGGCAAAGCTCCGTTTCATCGCATAGAGAAGGGCTGATGTGCCAGAACGCAGCCAATTAAAAACTGCACAACAGATAAACAGGCTTTGTATTTCAAGATGGGCCAGGGTCCCCTCCCCCCCCCCAGGCCATCTCACCCTCCCCCCCGTGAAAGAAACAAAACATAAAGCGAAAACCTTCTGCAAGATGAAAAAGAATTTTTGAAAAGGAAGGCTGGATAAGGAGGTAACTGATAACACAGCTGGTGTGAGGGCAGGCAGGGTAGGGGGTATGGTGTGGGGGAAGAGGTGAAGGTTGGTGTCAATATTTCATAAGGAGGAAGCAGTCCTGAGCTCTGTAACCTGGCCTATTTGGCAGGTAATTAGCGGCTGTCAGAGCAGCAGAGTTGAGGATGCCAATTTGGCTAGCTCTGGAAAGCAAGCCTGTGCAGAAAGACGACTGGGGAGTGCACAAAAGGTGCTGGAAAGAGGCCAAAGGGGTGCATTCTGGGGAACGGACGTTCAGTGTGCAATTACAGGGAGAGTGCAAGTTAACTCTAAAGGAAGGCCTGTGTTGCCAGAGCAACCAATATACCAAACCTGTTTCCACCATATATAAAGACACATGCAAGAGTTATGCACCCACAATAAAGATCTCTTTCCTACAAAGCTGTGTACCTCTCAAAGCAGCAAAGTGGGTGAGGGAAGTGCATAACAGGTGATCTGTACCATGATGAGGAAATCAGGACAGCAAAGAGGCAAACCCTGAAGCTATCTCATGCTAAAAGTGGACTGGGGAGTAATGGAGGCAAGTAGGGGCATAACCATGGGTTGGCCCAGGTGGGCCAGGGCCCACCCACTTGGAGATGAGGACTGTGCACCACAGCACCCATTGGCCTCTTCACACTGCCTCTCCCTCTCCCTCCCACAGCTCAACTTTCTAAGTAACAAGTGGATCTGGACTGCTGGTCTGCCCCTGCAGATTCAAGGGCCTGGCTAGAAAACAGGGGCTGGCTACACCCCTGGAGTCAGGCAGGTGTCTGAGAGCAGACAGTTCCAAGGACTTCAGCCCTGGGTGGCAGGGCTCAGTTTACCTAGCCAGAGTTGAACTCCTGGGGCTTCAGACTCTCTCTATCCAAAGTAGCATGGTTTGGCAGCACAACTCAGGATCAAGGCTTTGATCCTCCTTCCCGAGGTTATATCATAATTTCTGTTGTCGGAAAGAAATCACAGTGCAAAAAAGTTTAAGCAGCACTGTGCTAGTATATTACTGCTATCTAGTGATGGGGCTCAGAATGACCAGCCCTCGTGTCACAGACCCTACATTGTGTCTGTGACTCATAGCAGTTACCTTGATGGCCGCCCCTCCCGGGCCATCACTAAAGTACATAGAAGGTGTGAAGTGAACAATGGCTCCTTCACCTTAACTAGGTGGCCCCCTTGAACTCAACTGGATGGCCGTTACCACCCTGGGGGCCCATTGTTTTGTAGGGCTTGGTGTAGGTGGGCTCTGCCTAACTGCAAGGTTCTGCAGGGCATGACTCATACCCCCATTGTTCCCCACATTCCCTGTAATCAGGGAAAGGCGGGAAATAGTCTTTAAAAGCTGAGGTTCTGGGGTGCTCAGGCAGGACGGTTTTCAATATCTTGCCTGGCCTGATCAACCAGAAGCTGCCTCCTCCGCTCACGAGTTCCCCCTAGAGCATATCCACGAGTTTCCCCCACAAGTACAACTGCCAGCCGATTACGAGTCTCCTTCTCCCTGTAATGTTGCTGCCGCTGCTGCTAATAGGAGTGGTAAGAGCTTGCCTTGTAGTCTCTTTCTAAAGTATTTTATTTCGTTATTGCTGCTCTGAAGCTGTTTTCCCCAGCTTTACAGGCTTGTGTGTGCCCTCTGCCTTCTCTTTTCTGTTTCTTGGTTTGCCTCTTCAGTTTGTGGCAGGAGCTCCCCTGTTTGTAATTGCCCGTTGCTATTTTGTATCGTGTAGTGTATCCCCTTATCCTGTATCATTTGTATTGTGTTAAAAGTATCCCTGTAAGTTTATTTGATAGCCTTAGGAGTGTTAAGTTAGATTATAAGATTGTCTTTCTTTCGCTTGCTGTCTTTAGAATTGTTTGGATAAGTTGCCTTTGCCCTCCCCTCTGTAACTTCCCCAACTTAAATAAACTTTTTCTTCTTAAACTTTACTTGTCTCTTCTTTATTTCTTGAAACCCCCCCCGTGTGCCCTAAGTTCACCGCCGCACCCAACTCCCTTCCCTGCAGTCCCTCCTTCCCCTGCAGCCCCCTTTTCACCACTTCTCCGCTCCTCCGTTCTCCCCCCAGCTGCCGCTTTTTCCGCGGCTCCCCCTTTCGCCCCTGCACACCTTTTCTGCTCTCCCAGCCACTGCTCCCCGTGTTTCCCGTTGCCCCAGCCGCCATTGTTTCACCGCTGCCTCTCTGCGGCTCTCGCCGGCTCCCCGCGCTGCCGCCGCTTTTCTGTGGCTCCTGCCGGTCCCGCCAGCTCCCCGTTACTGCCGCTACCCTTGCGGGTCTCTGCCCTCGTGGCTTTCCGCTCCCGGCCACTGCCGGCTCTTCCCGCCCCGCTACCCTTGCGGCTCTCTGGCTCCGGCTCCCGAGCCTCTCCCGCGGCAACCCGCCAACCGTCCCAGTTCGCCGCCACTCTTGTGCAGCTCCCACCGGCTCCCTGCGGCTGGCGCCGCTTTTCTGCGGCTTCTGCCGGCTCCACCACTTCCCACGGCCCCCCCACCAGCCCTCCCGGTCCTCCGCCGCTATCTGCGGCGCCGCTTCCCCCAAGCCGCGGCTGCCTGCCGGCTTCCGTGGTTCCAGCCCGCTGCCCACTGGTTTGCTGCTGACGTGCCGGGCTCTTCAGCTGTCTCGCCGCCGGCGCTTCCCCCGAACCCCTTCTGCCTTCCCCGCCAGCCGCCTCTTCCCCCGAACCCCTTCTGTTTTCTCCCCAGCCGCTCCCCTGAACCCCTTCTGCCCTCCCAGCTACTGTTCCCCGAGACCCTTCTGCCTTCCCTACCATTTTGCCCCCCTCGCAAACCCCTGAATCCCCTTTCAGCCTCTCCTGCTTCTCCCCATTGCCTGCACTCCCACACACCTACAGCCCCTCTCCTGCCTCTGTCCCGTTTACCTCAACCCCCAAGCACCTCCTCACCCCGCTGCCTTTCAACACCCCCCACCCACGTGCCTTCACTCCTCTTCAGGCCCCAGCTCCCCTGTTACTTATCTTCTCTGCCACTGCGGCACACTAATTTGCATTGTACCCCCCCCCTTTTCCTATAGTGTGTTAACGTAGCCTTTAGGTTATAGTGAGTAGGGCTATAGGGCTAGTTGAAGAACCCCATTGTTCCCCAGCCTGGCCCCACTCCCAAAAGTTAGGTACCCCCCAACACTTTACAGAAACCATTGTGACAAACACGACATACACCGACCACCGCTCACCTTACCCTATACTCATTTTAATAAAGTGTACCCCAAATCCACCCCGTACCCCACGGGTGCAGTGGTTGCCCCCCAAGATCCTCAAATCTTCGAACCTGCTGGCAGGGTCCCATTGCTAGCAACTAAAGGCACTTTTCCTCCCAATCAGTGGGAAGGGGCCTGTGCTTTTGGAGAGGAAGAATCTGAGATCTGTTCTTGCTGCTGCCATGAAGTTGTGTGTCACCATAGTTCGCGGCATAGCACCAACTGGGATGTGCGCTGTGGTCACAGCTTTCATCTAATCTGATGTATTAGTGTCACAGCAGGTTCACCATGGGAAGGGACATGTAAAGGCAAGTTTAAGCCACACATGATTAAGATCCAGGTTCTGTAGGTCAGCTGGTCTAGGGAGGTTCAGACAAATGATTCCAGGTGCACCTTGTCTCAAGTGCTGGTGCAGTTTGACTCGCCCCTCAAATTCTGCTTCACGCCTCTAGTTCCAGTGTTGGGGGGGGTCGTGGTTTGACCACTAGAAATGAAATTCCTTTGCCCATCGATCAGGTGATAAAAAGAGAAGAATGGCACCATGTCTCCACCACACACTGCAGGAAAGCCCTGAGGTCACTCTGTCTGCACCTGCCCGACTCATACTTGGCCACACTTGAGGGGACTGGGCTGTGCTAAGGCATGTGGCAGTTATGTCTGCACAGTTGGCTCTGTGCTTCATTTAATCCACCTGTCAATCTATGCCTTTTCCCCATAGCCAGAGGGGATGCAGACCATTCCTTTCCCTCCTGCAGCCCTCTTACTGCCAAAGTACTTTCTGTCCTATACCAGCCAAGGGCCATCTCTCAACCCCTCAGCTCCCCAGAGCCCCCATGTGGCCCACTGATGGAGGGGCATTGTCTCTCCTCTCTGTCATGCTCAGGATCCATTTTTAATTCTTTAGCATTTACAAAGCACTGCACATTTTTCAGAGTGCTGGGTAAGCCTTGGCCAGCCAATGTACCCAGCAGCCAGGAGCTGCTGAAATCCGTGCAACTGTCTACCCACACTGGAAAAACCCTCTCTCAGCTACAGTGCAGACATGCTCTCAGTCGTGTTCCTTAGTGAGTGGGATTGTAGCACCTGAGGCGCCCCATCATTGTGCTAGGCACTGCACAAACACAGAACAAGACTGCCCTGAGTGCTGCTCAGTGAAGCCCTCGGAGACAGCGGCACTCACCCCAGCAGACAGATACTTTCCCTGACACTAGGGGCTGCTCAAGCTCATAGATATGACAGAACGAGGATTAGAACTCAGGGCCATCTGGCACTAGGACCACATTCAGCCAATCATAGAATCATAGAACCATAGGGTTGGAAGGGACCCCACGAGGTCATCTAGTCCAACCCCCTGCCAAAAAAAGCAGGACCACTCCCATTAGATCATCCCAGTCAGGGTTTTGTCCAGCTGGGACTTGAACACCTCCAGAGATGGAGATTCCACCACCTCCCTAGGCAGCTTATTCCAATACTTCACCACTCGCCTAGTAAGGAAGTTTTTCCTAATATCCAGCCTGGACCGCCCCAGCTGTAACTTGAAACCATTGCTTCTCGTTCTGCCCTCTGTTACTACCGAGAACAGTCGAGCTCCCTCCTCCTTGGAGCAACCCTTCAAGTAGTTGAAGGTTGCTATCAAATCCCCCCTCAGTCTTCTCTTCTGCAGGCTAAATAAGCCTAGTTCCTTCAGTCTTTCTTCATAGGGCTTGTGCTCCAGCCCTTTGATCATTTTTGTTGCCCTCCTCTGGACTCTCTCTAATTTGTCCATGTCCTTTTTGTAGTGGGGAGCCCAAAACTGGACACAGTATTCCAGATGTGGCCTCACTAGTGCAGAATAGAGGGGAATGATCACATCCCTTGATCTGCTGGTAATACTTCTTTTGATGCAGCCCAGTATGCCATTGGCCTTTTTGGCAGCAAGCGCACACTGCTGACTCATATCCAGCTTCCCATCCACCATGACTCCCAGGTCCTTTTCGCCAGTGCTGCTATTTAGCTGATCACTCCCCAGCCTGTAGCAGTACATGGGGTTTTTTCGTCCCAAGTGCAGGATTTTACACTTATCCTTGTTGAACCTCATGAGATTCCTCTTGGCCCACTGCTCCAATTTGTCTAGGTCTCCCTGAATCCTGTCCCTGCCCTCTAGGGTGTCTACCGTTCCCCCCAGTTTGGTATCATCTGCAAACTTACTAAGTGTGCAATCTATCCCATCATCCAGATCATTAATGAAAACATTGAACAGAACTGGCCCCAGGACCGACCCCTGGGGCACACCACTTGTTACTGCTTGCCAACTTGACATGGAGCCATTGATTCCTACACGCTGAAACCGTTGATCTAGCCAGTTTTCTATCCACCTTACAGTCCACGTATCTAACCCATACTTCCTTAATTTGCCAATGAGAATGCTGTGGGAAACTGTATCAAAAGCCTTGCTAAAGTCAAGGTATATCACATCAACAGCTCTTCCCGCATCCACAAATCCAGGCATCTCATCGTAGAAGGCGATGAGGTTGGTCAGGCATGATCTACCCTCGGTAAATCCATGCTGACTGTTCCTGATTACTTTATTTTCCTCCAAGTGTTTCAGGATGGATTCTTTGAGAAGCTGCTCCATGATTTTTCCAGGGATTGAGGTGAGGCTGACAGGTCTGTAATTCCCTGGATCCTCATTTTTGCCTTTCTTGAAGATAGGTACTATATTTGCTTTTTTCCAGTCCTCTGGCACCTCCCCTGTTCGCCACGAGTTTTCAAAGATAATGGCCAACGGTACTGCTATCTCATCAGCCAGCTCCCTCAGCACCCTCGGATGCAGTTCATCTGGCCCCATGGACTTGTGCACATCTAGTTTCTTTAAGCAGTCCCTAACCTGACCTTCTGTCACCAAGGGCCGCTCTTCTTCTCCCCAGTCCCCCGTACCTAGTGTAGTGGGCTGGGAGCTGACCTTGCTTGTGAAAACTGAAGTAAAAAAAGCATTGAGCACTTCAGCTTTTTCCTCATCCTCTGTCACGAGGATGCCTGCCCCATTCAGTAAGGGACCTACACCATCCCTGATCCTCTTCTTGTTACTGATATACTTGTAGAACCCCTTCCTGTTATCCTTCACATCCCTTGCTAGTCGCAACTCCATTTGTCCATTGGCCTTTCTGATTTTATCCCTGCAGTCCCGAGCAATGTCTTTATATGCCTCCTTAGTCATCTGTCCTAGCTTCCACTTCCTGTAAGTGTCCTTTTTATGCTTCAGCTCAGTGCAGGGCTCTCTGTTAAGCCACAGTGGGCGCCTTCCACATTTGCTGTGCTTTCTCCTTATCGGAATTGTATCTTCCTGTGCCCTTAGCAGGGTTTCTTTAAAATGCACCCAACTCTCTTGGACACCTTTCCCCTTCAGATCAGCCTCCCAAGGGATCCTGCCCATCAGTTCCCTGAGGGAGACAAAATCTGCTTTTCTGAAGTCCAGGGTCTGCGTTTTGCTTCTTTCCTTCTTTCCTTTAATCATCAACTTGAACTCAATCATTTCATGGTCACTGCTACCCAGTCTGCCATTGACCTCTACTTCCCTGATAAATTCTTCTCTATTTGTGAGTAGCAGATCGAGAGGTGCAAGGCCCCTAGTTGGTTGCTCCAGCATTTGTACCAGGAAGTTGTCCTCAACACTCTCCAGAAACTTCCTGGATTTCCTGTGCACTGCTGTATTGGCCTTCCAGCAGATGTCAGGGTAATTGAAGTCCCCCATGAGAACCAGGGCCTGTGCTCTAGAAACTTCTGTCAGTTGTCCACAGAATGCCTCATCCACCTCCTCCTTCTGATCTGGTGGTCTGTAGCAGACACCTACCACAACATCCCCCTTGTTGCTCTCCCCTCTAAACTTAACCCAATCAGATGCCATAGTCCTTTGGGAGGCTGCCTTCCTAAATAAAGATCTTGTCACTATTCTGTGCCAGGCAAGGGATTCTTACCCATCCAACCCCTTAGCCACAGTCAAGGAGGGTGTTTCTTCTCTGCGTCCTCTCTAGGTCACCCCATGTGTTCACAAGGAGCTAATTGTTATGGGGACAGCTGGACAGGAGCCTTCCCTGCTGCCTCAGCAGAGCCTGTGGGTGCAAGCTGTGAGTGAACATGGAAAAGCCTAGCTCACATGGAGCAATGCCCTCCCCAGTCCTTTGCTTCCAAGGGAGGCCCAGCTGCTGAGGACCTTGCTCAGCAAGGTATTGATTTGCAATTTACTCTGATAAGTGACCAGCTCAGGTTTTTCTAGCTCTTTATTAGCACAATGCACCACAGTGCATAATTGTTTTCCCCCTGAATCCAATTGCCAGGGCTGGGGGGCAGGACAGGAGCCCCCATTCCAAATGAAGGAGAGCTCATCAAGAAAGACGTATGGCCTGGGTCAATGTCCAGAGAGGGGAGCCCACAGCAGCCTGAGATGTGAAAAGAAATGGGCACTGGAAGGAAGGAAAGGGGATAGGTGTGGGGGTGAGGGTGGAGAGGAAGGAAGGCAGAATGGATGGAATGAAAATATGAAGAAGGAAGGAAATATGGGGGAAGTAGGGGTGGAGGGGAAGGAAGGATGGAGAAGGAGGGATGGAGGGAGGAAAGATGGGGAAGGCAAAGGAAGACTGGAGGAGGGAAAGGGTAAAGGAAGAGGAGGGGATGAACAGGAAGGAAATACTGGGGAAGTAGGGAAGGAGGGGAAGGTGGAAGCTGTGTTGTTGTTCATACAGCGCCTCTCTTAGCCTCCTGGGCTGCACAGTGCCACGCTGCCTATCTCTGTATCTTTGGAGGTTCCTAAAAAATTCCTAATTCAGGCAGCATTTGTTTGCATGGTGCTAGTGTGTAGTCACCGCCCATTTTGTCATGTTAATCACCCCTCTAGAGTGGAGTGGAGGCAGGGCAATTGGGGAAGCCAGCATGAAAGGGCCCTTGGAGAAGCCAGCATAGAATTTAACTGTTTCAATTTATGCAGGAGCTGCTCTTTATGCAGCTCAAAGCCAACAGCTTTACTAGAATGTGTCTGTGTCCCTGGCCTACACCTGTATGTGGCAGAGGTGTACCACTGGGGGTTGGAGGGGCATCTGGGCTGTCCTTGGAGGAACTGTCCCCTGGGCTTTGCCATCTCTGGAAGCTGCAACAATCCCAGCTCAGAACTGCCAGTGGCAAAGGACTTCCACAGAGCAGGGAGCAAGGGTCCTTCCCACTCCTCCGGCCCTGTGCTGAGCACAGTGAGGGAGCCACGGGGACCCGAGCTGTGCAGGTGCCAAGCAACAAATTTAATGGCAGAATCCTGGGAAGAGCCCAGCCTGTCCTTTCTACCTCCGCTGCCTCATCTCAGCAGAAGACTTAAGAGACAATGGAAACCCCAAGGAGTGAACAACAGACACTTCTCAATGGGTGGGTCCGGCTTGGCAGGGTGATCCCAGTAGGACAACAGGAGCAGACGATGACAGGAGGCAGTGGTAAGAACTGGGCACACAGCCAGAGCAGTACTGAGGACTAGTCGGCACTTAAAACTTGCTGCAGCAGAATGGCATCGGCAGCACAGCTGCATAGCTGGGTTATATTGATGTGACAGAGCTCCCCCGCCAACATAATAAAACCATGACACTACATCACCCTCACTTCACTGATATAAGCCCTACTCCCCTCATTGAGGTGGTTTTGTTTTGTCTGCACAACACTGGAGTTACACCAGTGGGAGGAGCATTTCAGTGTGTACCCCTACACTAGTTTGCTGACGGAAGCTGACTTGAAACAACTCTACCATGGAACCAACCTAAAGACAAGGGAACCGACTCAGAAAAAGGAAACCAAGATGGTTCCTAGTAGCAGTGCTGAATAAGGAAGCCCTGGCGTTGGCCAGAGGGAGTGCTGTGCATCTCTGTACTAACCGAAGGCCCTCCCAGCACTCTCCCAGCAGACTAAAAATCCTGCTCTGTTTTCAAAGGCTGCCTGGTGTCACAGCAACCATTTGCTGCAGTGCATCAATCCCTGAAGAAAGGGAAAGCCCCCAACCAACAGTCTGTCTTCTCAGGTGGACTCACTGGACAAAGCTCATGGGGGAAGCAGGAAGGCCAGAGCCCAGAGGCTGACACCATGTTACCTGCCTGAAGGGGAGAGTGTAATGCTTTGGGGACCTAACACTCTGAGGGATCCTGCCAAAGGACTGTTAAAAAGCCAGGGCATGGCACAGATTGTGTGGCTCCATTACAGAAGGTAAAGAAGGTGTGTGAACATTGGTGCCCAAGTGTTGGGGATGGACACCAGTAGATCCTCACCAGCCTCAGGAAGTTTGGCAGACAGTCACAAATGTGTCTGCCATCCAGCTGAGCCCAAAATTCCTTAGTACGAAATACCAAGCCATTGCCAGGATAAGTTGACCATCACAGAAAAGAGGATAGTAGATCCTGGCAGGGAAGGAGAGGACCCAGAGGAAAAGGAGAAGTACGTAGAAAGGGGGTAAATCAGTATTTAGTTTAGCACCGCCATTCTACACCCACTTGTCACTAGTCCCACGTCCCCATAAAATCTTTCACTGCTCAGACAAATCCAAAGTTTCTTAACAAGGAAGCCCCCAGCCTGTGCCCAGCTCCCACAAGCTCAATACCTTTTTCCCTGAGGTGATTTTAGTTTTCCTTTGGCTAGTTCTTCAGCTTCCCAGGCTTCTTGGGTCCTCCCTCAACAACACCTCCTCTCGTCCCCCCATACCATGGCCTTCAGCTGGAATGAGAATTGAGCCAGCTCAGCTAAGTCTAGTTTATGTAGATTCCAGATTGCTCCTTCCCTCCCAGCCACCTCTGAGAGGATTAGTTAACTGCAGTCCTCTGCCCCATGGGCTCTTTGTTGCCTTCCCTGATGTGACAGTTCACACTGTTATATCAGTGTGTGCACACATATGGACCCATGGGTGAGGTGCACACACATCTGTGTACCCATGTATTGGGGTGTACAGATGTCATAGAAGTGGGAAGCGGCTGTAATATTTTTATGACCTGTTTGTACAGTTCTGTACCTCACCTTGGTATTGCTACCCAGTGTAAGCCAAAGGGACAGCTGTCCGGGGTGATATGAATGGGACAGGGTATATAAGGCCCCTCTGGGACCAACCCATATCCACAGAAGACCCTAGAGAGACAACGGAAACCCCCCTATGACTGATCAACTGGCACTTATCACCAGGAGGATCCCAGCAGGGTGAACGTGTGAACTTAGCATCACAGCTTTCCACAGGACACCAGCAGGTGGGGGTAGCAGGAGCTGGAGATAGATCTGAGCTCACCAAGATACAGGTCTCTTATATGGGGCTAAGATAAAGAGACAGAGGCCTGGTCCATACTTAACATAGCTCAACAAAGTGATGCTGCTCAGGGGCATGGAAAATTCACACCCCATGATTATGTCTACACTAGAGGGCTCAGTTAAGCTGGCTTAATAAAGTCTACTTTAAAACAGCTTATAGTAGACTTTATTAAGCCATCTTAGAAAGTCCACACTCAAAATGCTAGAAGACCGCCCATTGTGTGTAGCTGGCCCACAGTTCACCACAGCAGAAGTGCCCCTCTCTCCTGGCCACTTCTTTACTACAGAAAGTGAGTAACCACACCACCCTCCATTCTGTGTGTGGACACATGGAGCCCGAGGCGGTCAGGGACCCTGACATGCCCCAGCAATGTGCCAGCACAGCACTCCACACCTTCCTCGCATTGCTCAGACTCCTTCAGCTCTGGACCAGTTGCCACAGGGCAACTGCCAGCATGGGCGCAGACTGCAGCAGGCTGACTCTCTTGCCCTCCCTGGCAGCCAGAATGGACAGAATGCCCTCTGTGCACCCATGCATCTGGGCACAGGAAACCAGCAGCAACTGATGGCACCAGATCATTTTTATAACCTGGGACAATGACCAGTGGCTGCAGAACCTGCAAACGAGAAAGAGCACCTTCCTCCAGCTGCTGTAACCACCCATCCATTCCTTCCCCGACACCGCCTCCTACCCATCTCCCTCCTGTCCCCAACACAATAAAAGGATGCACTGCACACAGAATGATGATGGATGTGTTTTGTTTACAGGGGGGAAGTGGTGGAGAGGTGAGGGGTTGGAGCTGTGGGGTTTGGGGGGAAGAGGGGGTTTGGAGCAAATGAGGGGGTTGGGGGAATGAGGGTAGTGGGGGTGAGAGGTGGGTGGCGGGTACCTAGCAGTGTCGGGCGGGTGGGTCCAGGGCCTGCATCCAACCACCCCAAGTCTGGGGCCTATGGCAATGTGGGCTACTGCTGGGGTCCTGTGCTGGGGGATCATCTGCCTGATGAGAGCCCCAGCCTCATGTCAGGGACTCCAGGGCACGGGTCTGCTGCTCCATCAGGTCAAGCAGATGGTCCATCTGGGCCTGCTCAACCCTGTGGTAGGTGTTTGCCTCCTCCCTCTGCCGCTCCCACCAGGCTCAGAGATTTCAATCAATCAATCATTCAAATCATAGGGCTGGAAATCCACCTCAGCAAGCTCAGGCTGGACTAGATGATCTCATGAGGTCCCTTCCAACTCTATGATTTGATTCAATTCAATTCTAAAACGAGAACCTCAGCCAGCTAGAGGTTGTACTCCAGTATCTCCTCCCTGGAGCGACACCCCCTCTTCTGCTTGGTTGGGGCTGGGTGCCCCCCAGGAACGACTGGTGTCAAGGTTGCAGGATCTGTAGGACAGAAGCAAAGAACATGGGTTCCCCCCATTAGGTAGCGTGGCGTGCAGGCTAATAGCACCTGCTGTCCCGTATCCATCCCCCTGCTTCCCACTCCTGTCCTTTGGGACAGGGAACCCTTAGGATACACTGCCATGCTCTGCTGCACAGGGTGTGTGCACTGCCCAGGGTTGTGAGCCCCAGGCATCCCTGTCCTGAGGATCTCTCCTGAGGCCACGTTCCAATGGTGTTGAACATATGCTGTCTGGTCTTAGCTGTCCCACCAACAGTGCCCCCCCCCATGCCCTGCCAAGCCACCGGCCTGCTCAGCTCTGCATCTGCCCTGCCACATGGTCTCCTGCCCCTGTGCCCTGTGGAAGTACCTCTGCCCTCCCTGGGACCCTGCCTGTCCCCCGGCCCTATGCCCCATAGTCCCTGTCCCCCATAGTCCCTGTCCCACCTGCCTGCCCGACCATGCCTACAGGGAGGGAGCACTCAACAGCATGTACAGCAGGATCACAGTACAATGTCCCCTCCTCTGGGGTGGGGGGAGCCTCCTCCTGGGTCCCCAGGATGAGCTCTGAGCTGGCACTATCTGGGGCCAGTGCGGTGCCCTGTGCCGGGGTGCTTGTGTCCCCCCATTTCAGAACCATGTCCTCGTCCACTGGGCCCTCCTCCTGGTCATCATCCTGGGAGGGGGGCTTAGCAGTTTTGATGGTGCCAGCTGACTGGCCATCATCAGCCTCCTGGCCCAGGAAGGAGTGCAGCTGGATGTAACCGGGCTGTGTTTCCCAACCAGCGTGCCACGGCACACAGGCATGCCTTCAGGCCTGAGAAGGTGTGCCACAAAATTTTTTGAAAAACTACTCAAAGAGGTCTGGCTTGGCTCACTGGCTCTTGAATATTCATGAGTTCAGTTGAAAACTATGTGCTGGTATGCCTCAAATTAATTAAAGGTAGCTAGGTGTGCCACGGCAGAGAAAATGTTGGGAACCACTGTAACGGGGCAGGTGGTGTCGGCTGACCCCAAGCGCTACATGGCTTCCCAGGCCCTGTGATAGCCCTTGCAGAGGTCTTTGACCTTCATCCACACATGCTGGGTGGTGCAGTTGTGGGCCCTCCCTGCCACAACCTCAGAAATGGACCTATATATGTCCTGGTTCCTCTGGCTCCCTTGGAGCCAGGAGTGTATGGCTTCATCCCCCTCCCCCACAATAAAGCTGACTTAAAAATTAAGTCGACAACAAGTGGGAGTTACTAAGTTGACTTAAGCAAGTGTTTAAGTCAACAGTTACTTCTAAATGTAGCCTGGGCTTGGCTTACATTGACCTGAGGGGCTTTAAGGCAACTTAAGCCCCTAGTGTAGACATAGCCTATGAGTGCAGAGCTATGCTGCAATTGCAGACTCACCTAGGCCAATGGAAATCTCCTTCTATCCGAGTTGGTGCATTAGCTACAACAGCAGAAAAACCCCTTCAATCTCTGCAGGGCACAGCTCCACTATGCTGCTACAGCATCATAGCTATGGAGCCCTTGCTGTGCCACCACAGCCCACATAAGCTAGGCAAGCCCAGAGAAAGGAAGCCAAGCCAGTTCTAGAGCAGCAGTGCTCATTGGAGCCCCAGCTTTAGCTGTTATGGGCTATGTCTTAACCTTTGCTTCTCTACGCTAACCTAAGGATTGCCCAATGCTGTGTTCCAGTTGACTAATAAACCCGACTCTGACTGGAAAAGGCCACCTAGCCCTGCTGCAGATACTTCCTCCCTGAGTAGCGCTCACAGTGTGGAGCAAGAGTGTTGGAGCCTCAGTCTATAAGGAAGTCAAGCTGTGTTGCCTAGCCTTATGGAAAAGTGTGTCCCTCATTGGGGTCGACACACATGGGGTCCTCGCAAGGGACTGCTTAAAGGCTGGGATATAGCATAGAAGATCCCACAAATCATATACATACTGTGCACTAGGGTGAATACATGCATCTGGCAGGAGGCATGCACCTCTGTGTGCACATGTTTTAGGGTACACAGGTTCTGGGCTACGGAGTTTACTCATGGTAAAAGCATGTGCCTGTTCGTACAGGGGGGTGCAAGTTTATGTGAGCACGCATTGGGGCACGCGTGTGTTTTTATACGTTGGCAGATGGGTGCATCTGTGGGCATATGTGTGAGCTTCTGTAATCAGTGCGTATGTGTGGCCTCCCTCCTGTACCAGCTGGGCGCCCGTTGAGCTGCAGGGTGGATGATGTCTGTCTGGCAGTGCTGTGCTGGCCGATGCTGTGAATGATACAGGCCAGTTTTGGCAGTTCTCAGCAACTCAGCCTGAGACTCTTAACTTACACGGACAGCTGGCGCTGGGGGCAGCTGGCAGGAGCTGGAAGCCAATTGGTTATGACAGGGCTCCGCAAGGGTGGTTGGGGGCTTCGGCTTGTCTGCTTTCCACCGCAGATGGGTTACCTAGCATCGGGCTAACGGGGACGTCTCCAACTCAAGCAGAAATGGGATCCGAGGGACAAGCGTGGAGTGAATTAAGCAGAACAGCAGGAAAGTCAAAGTGCTAGAGAACTGAACATTCCCCAACCCTACCCCTACCGATCCCCATTCCCGGCCTCTTCTACTGTCACTGGCCACCTCTGTTATTTCTTCCACTCTGTCCTTCATGTCTTCCCCTCTTTATGTCTCCCTCCATCCTGCCCTTAGCCTTTCCTAACCAGCCTTACCCCTGACAGGCTCCCTCTCCCGGAGTGACACCTGACATTGCCAACATCCATGTTGTGCTTTGACAGAGTCTATATCTACATTAGGTTTTCTCTCCACCACCCCTTCAGTTCTGGCTGTTGCCATTTCCACTTCACCTCTCCTGACCACTGGCCATGGTGGGAGCCCCACTGAAATTGATCTGCCAATTGCCACCTCCACTTCCAGCACCCTGCTGATGGCAAGCCGGTGCTTTGCTTGTGCTCTAATGTTATTAAAGGAGAGCAGAAACATCCCAGACTAGGAAAACCTCAAGCGCCTGTGGGCAAGATCCTGATGAAGAGACCCAAAGGGAACTGATGATGATTACCCCAACCAAAGGGGGATACTCAGTTGGAATACAGAGTGGAGGGTAGGGATGTCAAGGACAGATTGTACAGCAGTCTGGTCGACCAATGGGCAGCACAACTCTCCCTATAGGACTGCAGCAGCCAGCACAATTGAGAAGCATCTTGTAACTGTTTTAAGTTACATCGAAGGCTGTTTTGGCCCCTCCCTGTGGCCTCAGAGTCCGGGAAGAAGGAAGGTGGCAAAAGCTTGACACAGCTGAGGATGGGTTGGGTATTATCGCACACTTTCTAGTGGTGACCTGGGGAGGGGTTGCAAATGTTTGTGTCCTGTCTACACTAGCAGCCAAACTGCTGTCAACACAGCTGAGGGGCTCCCTGCTAATAATCATTAATGATGGGAAGGAGGAACGGAGTGAGGGAGAGAACAAGGGAAAGCAAAAGATAGTGGAAAGGGAAAGGAGATGGAGGGACAGAGAATCGAAGAAGGGGAAAGAAGAACATGGCATGGCAAGGAGAGGCACTGGAGGGCTTGTGAAGAAAGGGAGAAGTGATGGAGAGATGGAAGGGAAGGGGAGAAGTGTGGGAGGAATGGTGGAGAAGGAGGAATGGTGTGTCAGCCATTTTTTTTTTGGACAGACATCCTCTGTTCTCCCTCAACCCCTTTCCCTCCAACAATATCCCTCTTACTCAGGCCTCCTTTCCTCCTCCACATTCCCTCTCTGCAGTGTCCCTCATCCCCCTCTCTCCCTCTCACTCTCTCCTTACCCCTCCAGTCAAATCCAGGAATGAAATCCACAGCTGCCTACTTGGCGGCTCACTGGATTCTCCTCCCCAGCACCTCACAGGCTATATATACACTTCAGTTAGTTTGAATTAACTTAATTCAAATTAATTAATTCAAACAATAATGATTAGTTCAAATTAATTTAATTCAAACTACCATGGCAGTGCTACGAAAACCAATTCAAACTAGCATGTCCATGGACAGGACCTGCTACTTCAAATTAGAAGAGGGGCACCATGGGAGGTGTGGCAAGATGGCCCCCAAGAAGGGCCATACCCCACCCAATATATAGAAAGAGGAAGGCACCTTGGGAGGAAGAAAGTCAAAAGGCATTAATTCAAACTAATGATTAATTTGAATTAACATGGCTACACTGGGTTAATTTGAACTAAGAAGTTTGAATTAACCCTTCCTTACTCCGAAGTTAAGCAAGGTTTTATAACTTCAAAGTAAGCTTTCATTAATTCAAACTCAGGATTTCCTTAGTTCGAATTAATGAAAGCCTGTGTAGGCATGCATTAATTTAGTTTGAATTATTCCTCATCAATTCAAACTAAATTGTAACTGTAGATATACCCACAGATTAAGAAAGAAAGAAAGAAAGAGCAATGTGGGAAACATGACTTGAGCAGCTTTGCCAGCCATCACCTCATAAGTCTCATGCCTGTCAGAGCTTTTAGTGCTAGAGTCACTTAAAACCATTGCATTTTATCAGGTTAAATTGATTCATGGTGCAAGGAGAGGTGGTGTCTGGAAAACACCATGGGAATTCCACTGGGAGATTCCACAGGCTTGTGCCAATGACAGAGTCCCTCCCATGCTTTTATTTTTCTGCCTCTCATTGCTACCACTGCCTTTTACTCTTACAATAAGGAGTCAGGTCTTTACAGGTTAGCATCTGGACTACTCAGAGTCCTTCTGCACGGAGACCTGGAAGGAGTTATGCTCATGTTCAATGAAGAGGGGGCAAAGAGAGGGATAGTGCACGGGGACTGACTGGGGAAAGGTTTCTGTGCCCTGTCATTGTGCCAGGCACAATGCGCTGTCACTGTGTTGTGGAAGGTTTACACTGAGAAAGGTCTGAATGACAATTTGGCATGAGTGTGGCAGTTTTCAGCAAAGCAGGCTGTCTTTGGAGTAAGGGAAGAGAAAACCCCAAGCACTAAACTCCTCTCTCACCTTAGCAGAAAGGGAGCAAGGGATTCCAGGGTCCCAATATGGGGAAAGTTTGGACAGGGTGTGGGGATCCAGCCGGAGCAGGCCTGGTGCCCCTTTGTGTGAGAAATGTGGAACACAACTTGGCAGTAAACATTTTTGTGTGTCCTGTGAAAATTTTCAAGAGGTTGACATTCCCCCCTCCCCTTTTGACTCAGGATGAAATGTTGAAATCTCAAACATTTTGCAAACTAAATATCAGAGTTGGGGGTGGGTGTTGAATTCAGTTCAAGTTAATGAAAGCATATCATTTTGCTCCTTTCAGAACATTCCATTCTGATTTCAACCACTGTTTATACATATGCTCTTGGTTTTATAATTCTCTTAATCTTGGAAATAAAACATTGCTTCTAGCTAGAAAAAAATGTAATATTCTCCTCTGGAAAAATGTCAACACAAAAAGGTCTGTTTTCAAAATGTTTTAGAGTGAGGAATTCACCTCTTCCCCTCCTGCCCCCTCACACAATTCCTCACAAGGTTCAGATTTGACAACTTAACCTTTTCCAATTGCAATAGCACCAACGCTGTGCCAAAAACTTCTCAACCAACTGTAGCATGGAGGGCCTCACAAAGTGCACTCTTCATGGCAGCAGCATGTAGGGAGCTTGCAGCCAACCCAGGGTAGAGTTGGGTTCCCATTGCATAAACTACATGTGAAGAGATTTGGGGGCTCAGACAACAAAGAGTTTTGGCCTCCCTGAAGCAATGGGACCCAAGAGGGTAACCTTGAGTCAGAGCACATTGCTGGCTCTCTGGATCCTTCCTTCTGACATTTCACTCAGAGATTTCTGCCTGATTAGATGTCATTTGTTTCTTGCACGTCTAAATGAAAAACTTCAGTATAGCTCTATGATAAGGTGAGAAGACATTTTCCTTATGTTTTCCCTTCCCTTCTGCTCTGGGATCAGACACTGCAGTTTGCAAACTCTGAGGTCTGCTCCCTGGGTCTGGTCAAGGAGAAGTTTGAAATTGCTCAGCTGCAGCTTGGCCTGATATACCATCTTGCCCTCCTCCCTGTCCCTGCTGCTCCCCCCACAGCTCTGCCAGCACACCTCACTCCTGACCTAGCACTCCTGGCTCCCACTCCCTGCTCTGCCAGTGCCCTTCAATCTTTACCTGCAGCAGTCCCCACCTACTTCCAGCCCTCTCCTGCTGTGTAATCTGTTTTTCAATGTAAGCATCTGCTACCTCTTCCCTGTTAATGTTCCCTTTACAAAATCCCTTGCGGCCCTTACATCATCGTTCTCACAGGTGCAACACTGATTCATGACCCTGCTCACTAATCACATTTCCCTCCACTGGGCATACAGGGGTCACAGACCTGGGCTTTGAGTAGCAACTGCCACCCACACTCTCCAAGAGACCTAGTCCCCCAAATCCCAAGCCCGGGTTGGAGCTGGGGAGCAAGATGCCCTGGGTTCACTGATCCAGGCTCTTTGGAGTGGGGTGGGGAAGGCAGCTTTCAATTAGAGGCTGGTTGAGGCCCCACAGCTGCTCTAATTTATCCCAAGGGCTGTTCAGGCAGCAGAGGACAATGTTTTTGCCCTTTGGACTGGCCACACCTCACTTCTCTGAGAGACTCCTTCACTGATTTCTTTTACACCGCCAGAGTAACTTTAACACTTTGGAGAATCCAGACCAGGGTGTTTAGTCTAGCAACCAAGAAGTCTCAGCTGCTGCTCATGGTTCCTTTGCTTTAACAGAGTCACAAAGGCTAGTTGTGACACTAAGAAGGCCACCATGCCAGCCGGCAGAGGGGTCAAGGTTCTATAACTAATGTCTGGCCTGGCACACTGACAAAACCCAGCACCCCTCCTTCATATTATTTAGCCATAAAGAATGCTATGTCAGCTCTTAACCAAAGTGAGGTACACGCTGGTCTTTAATAGCATTGTGAAATGTATTTACTGACATGCTGTACAAAGTCAGATGTATATAGACTGGGAAATATTATTTTAAAGTCTAAATCAAGGCAAGCCTTACAAAAAAAAAAGTTTCTGCCAAGCAGAGGATGTATATTCACCTGTCTACATAGGTTCAAATGTAAAATACACATGGTAAGCCAACACAGTCGACATGAGGCCATGAAATCAGCGTGGAGTCATGACATAAATCATGGCGGGGAGGGATCATCTTAATGCTGGTCAAGCAATGAGACCAGAAGGGAAAAGCCAAAGGCACAACCTTCTTCTTTAACAGAGGAAGCAAAAAGAACAGCATTTTTGCATTCATGAATGAGGGATCTGGATCCCAGCCACATTTGTTGGAGATGCTGGGAGACTGCTTTAGATGAAATAAACTACTTTAGACAAGGGTTGAGCTTGTTAAGTTTAGACTCCAGGAACCATGGTATAGGGTTTGTTTTATATGTAGCCATTCTGTTTCCATTATCCTTACTCAACTGACTCATTGAATGTCCACTCTTTGTTAACAAGCTTCCTCTTTTCACTTCAGATTTATTTTCCTATCATGGCATGAAGCAAAATGTTGCTCCTGGCTTGAAATCAGTCAAGGCTGTGGGTGTACTCTCCCTTTGGGTAGAGCAGGCCGATAATTCTTTGAGTGGCTGGTGGCTATGGGGTTGGACATCACAGGGGACACTCCAGGAAATCAGAAGCTGGGGTGTGCCTATCAGTGAGTGAGGTCTGTGGTGGCCTGGAAGGCCATACTTGTGTTTGTCAGAGGCTGGTGGTTGCAGGGTGCTGATGCTGAACTATAGCAGGCACAGACAAGACTGCCTCACAGTGGTGAGGTGCCACAGAGCCTGGGGAGCATCACAGTGGTGTATATGGATGGTCCCCCCCCCATCTCTATTACCACCTGTCTCTCCTGATTCAACCAAGCCCCACAGGTGGGACACAGCATATGCCAACAGCACAGCCTGAGGGCCACACCATTGGGCTCATTCCTTTCATGTCAATAATGCTCTACAGTCTCTGCTCAAGGAGTCTTAATTTCTGTGGGGGTAAATCATTTCCCACAAGGGGGAAGAGGAGCAGGCAGACAAAATCTGTGTGGGACATAGGAAGCAACCCTTCAGGAAAAAAGGAATGTTGGAGAAGTGAGTGAACCTAATGCCCTCAACTGACCTGCTTTGATTTCCTTCAGCTTCTCTCTGTTTAACATTCACATCTCTTTAATAAAGTTGGTGGAGCTCCAGCTCTGGGAGCAGGAAAGAAATAGTCGCTGTAGGAAACAGGGTGGAAGCCCTGGCTGTGGGGAGAAGTCACTGGAGGAAGCAGGCCAGAGCACCAACTGTTGAGAGAATAGGGTGGGAGGAGTCGCTGGAGAGAACGGTGGTGGAAGAAACGCAGGATTCACTGTAGGACATGGAGTGAAAGTGTTGGCTGGGGTGGCGGGGAGTCACTAGAGGGAACATGGTGGAAGTGCTGGCTGTTTGGGGAGTCACGAGAGGCAACATGGTGAGAGAGCTAGCTGTGTGAAAGGCTGGTGTGGGGAAACCGGTGGGAGCGCTGCAGGTGTGTGGGTGGGTGAGTCATTCTAGTTCACAATACGTAGGCTGCATGTGGGGGTCCTGCTCCCATACCCCGTGCTCCCTGCAGCTACCAGAGGCCCTGTCACACCCCATGCATGTGTGCTGCAGTGTGTGAAATCTCCAGATCATTCCCCTCTGGCCCTGTGCAATTGGCTGCATGCTCAGACAAAGCAGGCTGATTCTCTGCTCTTCATGTCAAGGATCAGGCTGCCAGGTCCATGCACTATTATAATTCTGATGAAGCCAGGACCAGAAACACCTCCCCGCTACCCACCCTCCCGCAACAGCCCAGCTCTCTTCTCCCAGTCAATGGCAAAAAAATTTGGCTCCTGTCTCTCCCTCCCTTCTCTCTCTGTGCTACATTTTCTCTTCTTCTAATGAGGGCAACACCTGTTTCCCTCCCAACAATATTTGAATACCCCAGCAACCTTCCCTACCCCCACATCACAACCAGAGCAGAGCTGCAGGGAGAGATGGAAAGACACTACACACACCTCAACATTTCAGGTCCCCCAGCACACACTTCCACTGCCCCCTGTCTTCTCCCCCCAACCTGTGAGTTGCTCCATAACAAGCATGGCATGTGAATGCCAGCACATAAAGGAAATAGGAAGAGAAAGATAGCAGGGAAGCTTTGTAACTCTCCCTCAGGGAATGAGAGAGGTGGGGGGAAGTTGGATCAAGGTGGGAGCAAACAACATCAAGACATGACTAAAGGATTATCAACATGCCAATAAAATCCATGGGGGTACCTCAGACAAGGCAAGATTGGTAACTTGGGTTCTGTGGTGAGCCCCACGTGGGCTCCACAGAAGAGTCCTGTGCCTGGAGCTGGAACCTGGAGGTTTGCTTTGGGGAAGGGGGTCTCGTTCCAAAAGACCCTGGTGCCTGGATGCAACGTTCTAAGGCTCCTATTATACCCAGCCTCCTGTGGCCACTGTAATCTTGTGCAGAACAGCATAAAACACTTATAGTGCTCCATCTAGCAATCGCAGAATGCTGTACAGAGTGAAATGCCTCCTTACAAAACTCTGGCCAGGCTTTAAACCCATCCAGCATAGGGGATGTGATTCAGGGTGAGCAGTGTATCTGAACCCCTTATGCCATCCTTATGGGACATTTTGCTTCTCCACCTACCCTGCCCATCTGGCCTCACTGAGGGGAGTGTGCATGCCCATAATCCCTTCCGAGGCTTTTATGAGGCCATCTTGCAGGTTAGAGCTCCTCTAGAGGAGAGGGGCAAGGAGACATGACTCAGACATTGTAGCTAGAGCGGTCCTTAAAGGGGGAAGCTAAATTCTGATGGCCAGTGGGAAGGCCTGAGGCACAGCATTCACAGGAGCGGCACCCGGGCGCATCAGACCAGCCAGGAGCACCTGTCCAAAGAGAAACCTGGATCTTTCACTCATGCAGCACTCAAGGCAGCAGCTGCACAGATGAACCTGAGGAGAGCACACCTACGGGAGCTGTGCTAATTGGGAGCGCAGGGAGAGAGAGAGGCAGAGACAGAGTGACTGTGAGGGAGAGAGACAGAAGGGTGAGGAGACAGGTGGAAGGAGATGCTGAGGGATGGAACGGTGGAGGGAGACAGAAGAGATGGAATAATTGAGCTAAGCAAAGAGTTGGGGAGAAATGGAGAGAGACAAAGCTGGAAAGAGAAATGCAGTGAGCTGAAGCAGCGAGTGAGGGGTTGATATCGTTGGTGAGGAGGCTGTTAGGCTGCAATATAAATGGAAATTCTCTCTGAGCCGGATCAATGCGGCACTAGCAAATGAAACAAGCAGGCTTCAGAAACAAACGAAAACAAGACAGCCAGGGCAGCCAAGCTAATCTCTCCCAGAGACCCCTCGGATAGCTATGCCCCCACTCAATTACTGTAGCCTGCCTGGCTGCGTCTGTGCTGCCAAGGGGTGGGACTTTCCCTGCAGATCATCTCAAGGGGGACAGGTCATTGCCTCCCTTGCTCTTGTTATCTGTAACCAGCTCATCCATCTTCTGGGCTTTCTCTGGTCACTGTCTGGCCAGCTCTGGTAACTATGACAATTCAGACAGGCCTCTTCCCCTCCCCAACTCCTGCTGCCACTCCTACCTACCACAGAGCCTGTAATGCTGTGTTGGCATTTCTAAATAGCCCCCTGGGGGCCCATCAAACACACTAATGGCCTCTGGAGCCACTAATGCACATATTTATCCCTTAATAATATAATTATTCCTTCTCCAACAGGTCCTAGTGACCTGGCCCAATCGTTGCTCATGACACAGAGGGTAAGCTGCTGTTTAAAGACCAGACAGTGCCCTGAGGGGGGGGGGGAATCCGTAGGGCTGGTTGTGTACACAGGGCAGGTGTGGATGGAGAGAAGAACCCTTACTGGCTAAAAGATTGTAGTCCCCAAGAACTACCCCCCCGTGGCAGGCTTCGGGGGCAGCCCAGGCGGCGTGCTTGAGCCAGCTGCCCCTGACCCCGCAACGGGGTTTGGGGGCAGCCTGGGCAGGGGGGTGAGCCGGGTGCCCTCAACCCCACAGCGGGGTTTGGGGGCAGCCCAGGCAGCAGGCTTGAGCTGGGCGCCCCCAACCCCACGGCGGGGTTTGGGGGCAGCCCAGGTGGGGGGGTGAGCCACCCCGCAGCAGCTCACCCCTCCACCAGGGGCTGCAGCCCCCTTTCTGGGGCTGAGGGACAGCCCTCAGCACCCTGGCTAGGGTGCTGAGGGTTCCCTGGCCAGGGTGCTGAGGGTCAAATGTTTCAGAACACTTTGTTCCGAAACAACATGTCCCAACGGGGTTGTTTTGAAACAACTCCTTTTGAAACAACGTTGTTTCGAAAGAGAATGGGGTTTAAGTTGCTTCGAAACACCGCCGTTGTTTCAAAACAATAGAACCTGTTGTTTCAAAACAACGGTACGTCGTGTGAACATGGCAATTCTTATTTCAAAACAACCTCTGTTGTTTCGAAATAAGAAGTGTGTGTGAACATGCCATGATCTGAACCCACATGCACTGCAGCACATTCACCACCTGATCCTGAAACCAGATCATGACCTTTTCTCTTCTCTCCTCTAGCTCTCTTTCCTCTTCCATTTATTCTTGCCCAAACCCCAGCACTTCACTCTCATCTAGCTCCACTTCCTGGCCAGCATCATCTGGGCTCTTCATTTCCTATGGTCCCAGTCCTAAAATCACTTTTAAGTCCTCTGCCTCTCCCAGTCCTCCCTTTCCATCCCCAGTAAGTGCCACCTCCACATCCACATCCTAGGCCATATTAATGCCACCCCTCATTTAGTTTAACCCCACTTTAACTAATCCCTCATTTCCTCTAGCTCCCTACCTTCCATCTTCTCCTCTCTCTAGCCTGCAACAGGAGTTTATTGCATGGACTGTGGTGCACCAGAAGGGGTACTTCCAGTAGAGATAGGGAGGTGTTAGTACCATTATACAAGGCGCTGGTGCGACCTCACTTGGAGTATTGTGTACAGTTCTGGTCACCCATGTTTAAGAAAGATGAAGTCAAACTGGAACAGGGGCAAAGAAGGGCTACAAGGATGATTTTTGGAATGGAAAATCTTCCCTATGAGAGACGACTTAAAAAGCTTGGTTTGTTTAGTCTTCTCAAAAGAAGGCTGAGAGGAGATATGATTATTCTTTATAAATACATTAGAGGGATAAATACAAGGGAGGAAGAGGAATTATTCGAATACAGCACCAATGTGGACACAAGAACAAATGGATACAAACTGTCCTTCAGAAAATTTAGGCTTGAAATTAGATGCAGATTCCTAACTATCAGAGGAGTAAAATTCCGGAATAGTCTACCAAGGGAAGTGGTGGCGGCAAAACCTTAGGTGCCTTCAAAACCAAGCTTGATAAGTTTATGGAGGGAATGATATGATGGACAGTGGCCATTGTCTCTCTTTTACTACTGGTGATGGGTATGATAGGGACGTGGGAAGGGGCATTTGATCGAGTGGGTTCTGAGTTATTACAGAGAAGTTCTTCTTGATTGGCTGTTGTGGACTTGCCCTCATGCTCAGGGTTTAACTGATCACCATATTTGGGGTCGGGAAGGAATTTTCCCCCAGGGCAGATTGGCTTGGGCGCTGGAGGTTTTTTGCCTTCCTCTGTAGCACTGGGCATGGCTCACTTGCTGGTTGATTCTCTGTATTAAAGTCTTTAACTCATGATTTGAGGACTTCAATAGCTCAGTTATGGGTCTGAGGTTCATTGTAGGAGTGGGTCAGTGAGATTTTGTGGCCTGCACTATGCAGGAGGTCAGACTAGATGATCATATTGGTCCCTTCTGACCTTAGAGTCTACGAGTGATAGTCACATACCTTTGTCTCTCTCACTCTCTATCTTCATTAGCTGCTTGTTCCTTTAGGTCCCACCTAGAGGGAAGGAGGCACTGCTGTAAGAAAGCCACCTCTGTGGCATTAGGCAAATGGGTCTCACACCATCTTAGCCACTGTCACCTTTTTCCTTGGCTACATCAGACTGTCACCTGGATCTCTAGCAATGTAAATCCCAGAGCTGGAAGACAGAGTGGGATGGACTCTCTGCTTCCCCCTACAGAGAAAGAGGGAGTCTAGCTGCTGGCAGGTTTTGTTCATGTAAATGAAAATTTTCCTTATCCCTCATTCCACACAGCACAGATGTGGATATCTGTTCAGCAGAGGGCCTATGTTTTATGGCAGTAAGGACTGCCTAGACATTGATTTGAACCTGGCTTCAGTTGCTACCTCTACCACCTGGCAGAAGGACTGCATCAAAGTGAGGCAACATCGGTGAGAGTCAGGCAGCCCTGTGTGTCATCCCAATGACACTGCTTCCATGACAAGCACTTTGGAGACATGGAGGGCTCTCTCCCTAGGCCACTTCATCTCAGTCACCAAATAACTTAACAGCACCAAATCTACCGCCACTTTAATTTGCAGAAAGTGAAGGAAGATAATGCGGCATGCCTGGCAGCTTCCCTTCAACAACATGTCCATGGGCCTGCCTGAAGTGCTATGCTGAGGAGATAAGGAAGGCTGATCAAAAGGAGCATGGATCTGGGACGATTCATGTTAGGTGGCTACCTAGGCTCTATACTGCCTGAGGAATCAAGCCCCAGTTTCCCAAGCACACTAGGCTTTATATACAAATGCCCGTAAATTGAACTCCACCCTCCCTAGTGCAACAGGATCCACCCCTTGGGCTGAAGGGATGAAACCCCAGTCTCTCCAGTGTCATAGCCTCTATACTGCTGTCCCTAGGAATTAACCCTGTCTCTTCAACCTGGAGGCCAAATCCCTGTCTCTCCACTCAGTCAGGAACCAAATCGCCATTTGCCCACTTTGAGCTGAAGCTGTGACAAGAACTGCAGTCTGGCCAGTGTGCCAGAATTGATAGCCCGAGCCCCAGGAATTGAATCCTGGTTTAGCTCCCCAGGGACACTACCCTAGCCCTAACAGCTGCTTCTCCTCTGCAGATCAGAACAGATTTCTGTTATTTTGGAGCTGTTTGTTTCTCTTCATATTTCACAAGTGATTATGGGAGTCAGCATTTGTCACCCACACAATGAACGGAAAATGAACCTTTAATTACAGAAACTGATCGACCAGCTGAGAAAGAGAGGGTTGGTGGGAGGGGAAAGAGCAGGGAGAAGGAGAGAGCAAGCAAAGGAGAGAGAAAGAAGAGAAGAGAAAGAATGAAAGACACAACAAAGAAAGAATGCAGGGACGGAGAATGAAAAGCATAAAAAAAAAGAGATTGAAAGAGACAAACAGGGACAGCAAGGAATAGGAACACAGAGAAAAGTGGATTAGAGCAGTGGTTCTCAGCCTCTAGTCTTTCAGGAGTCTGGTTTCTCTTATGTATTTCAAGTTTCACCTCACTAAAAACAACTTGCTTACAAAATCAGACTTAAAAATACGGAAGTGTCACAGCACGCAGTACTTAAAATATTGCTGACTTTCTCATTTTCCCCATATAATTAAGACAAAATGATTGGAATAAAAAATACTGTACTTACTTTTCAGCACACACATAGAGAGATATGTGTCTGTGTGAAATTTTAGCTTGTATTGACTTCACTAGTGCTTTTGATATAGTGTTTTGTAAAACAAGGCAAATATATAGCTGAGCTGATGTACCCTCCTGGAAGATTTCTGTGTATACCCCTGGAGGTGTGCCCACCCCTGATTGAGAAACAATGGACTAAATAGAGAGAGAGTGAAAAAAGTTGAGGGAGGAGGCAGAGCATAACATTTTGTGCTAGACCAGGCTGATTCAGTCATCATGTCAGTTCCTTTCCCTCTCCTCCCACCTGCCAATCTCTTGGTCCAGCTCCCTGCAGCATAATTTTCAGTGCTTGTCCCATCTAGGTTTAAATGCCCTATCCATCCCCTTGGGAGTTGTTCCTCAGCTAATTGCTCTCTGCACTGTTAGGTGGTTTTCCTGACCTTCAGCCTAGATGTTTTTCCCCCTTGATATGACTGCCCGCCATGCTCTGCCCTAAATAATTTCACTCCCTCCTTGTGCCTCTCCTGTCTCAGTCAGATATGTAGAGGGCTATCACGTGTGCTCTTAGTCATTACTTAGCTGATCTTCCCTTGCAGATCAGCCCCTCTCCACTCCCAATTTTGTTGTTCTTCCTTGAGTTCTCTCTAGTTTGTTTAATAAGGTACCCAGCCATGCGGAGCCCTCTAGAGTGGGGCTCAGCCCCGAAACTGCAGCTGATTGACTGCACAGCCCTCTTGCCTTGTGTGCTGCTGTCTGATCTGCCATCCACCACACTGCCAATTGTAACACATTCACAATCTTTGTTGTTCTCCTCCAAGCCCCAGCACCAAGAGTCAGATGATTAGGTGAGGCACTCTGTTTTCAGTAGAAAATAAAAGTTCATTTCTTGCCCTGTGATTTGCAGAGACGAATTTCAAAATGTGATCAGTCTGTAATGTGAAGGCTTAGAAACCAGGCAGGGAAATATAAAGAACAGCAGAGGTATTATTACTTTTTAAACTATGATTTTAAGCAAATCAGTTTCTTTCACAGGGGGGACTGACTCATGAATTTTGAGCATTTAGGGTTGGCAGTGATGCCTCTGGTATCTCCCTAGGCCTCTTTAGAACATGATTCGCTTTTGTGATCTGCTTCCTACACACTGCTTTGGTGGCATAAATTCAAGGTGTTCTGTTGCCCCTCTATAGCAGTGCTTTTCCAACCATGGGCTGGGACCCAGTATTAGGTCACAAAACCTCACATACTGAGTTGTGGCATTGCCTGTTGCCATTGCCAAAAGATAGAAATGCATTGCTGGAAGATTCAAAGGGGCAGCCATGTTAGTCTATCTCAGCAAAATAAGCAAGGAGTCCTGTGCCATTTAAAGACTAACAAGTTTATTTATTGCATGAGCATAAGTGGAAGAAAATCCCACTTTGTGAGATGCTTTTGAAAGACACTTCAAAGCATCTGATGAAGTGGGAAGCTCAGGCAATAAATAAATTTGTTAGCCTTTAAGTCCCACAGGACTCCTGGTTTGTTTTGCTGAAAGATGTAATTGCTGGGTTGTGCGCATAAATGATTTTTTTTTCAACTGGGTCCTGAGAAAAAAAGTTTGAAAACCACTGGTGTACAGTCAAACACAGGGATGAGCAAATAGGTAGTAGATCCAAAAAGAGTAGCAAAGGAAGGACTGGAGAGGAAACAGAAGAGAATGAGAAGCAAGGATGGAGAGGCTGGGAAGTGGGAGAGTGGAGACAACCATGGAGGAGACATTCGCCCCCTCCCTGGGCATCA
The DNA here is from genome assembly GCA_007922195.1 of Podocnemis expansa. Classification (NCBI taxonomy): domain Eukaryota; kingdom Metazoa; phylum Chordata; order Testudines; family Podocnemididae; genus Podocnemis; species Podocnemis expansa. The sequence continues at coordinate 21,092,312 of ML681994.1, forward strand.
GTGCTTACAGTAGTTGAGGACTGTGCTGACTCACTTGTCAATGCTGTGGAGACAGTCACACATGAGGGTGGTGGAGGGTCCCAGACCCAGTCCTACTGCAGGGCTTGTTTTTCTTCTCAATACCCTGGGGCAAGAGTCCAATGGAGAATCAGGTTCATTGCATCACTCATTCACTGTGTAATCTCAACAGCTTCAATAGTATCCCAGCAAGATGCAACACACTGACACCACACCCACTGCAAATACACACCAGCACACCAAGAATACACACTCAAAGCCCAGGCACAGACATAGAGAACACACCAACATATAACATATAGCACATCTACACAATCACACAGTGGGAAAAATCCCTACCTCAGCATACCCTGCAACAAAACAACCCACTGAAACCCAGCACAAAGATGAACACAACTAACAATTAAGCCAGACACATGCAAAGCACACAGGGTGAGATGCAGCACACAGACAGATTTAAGGCACATCTAACAACACTATGCCCAAAGCAAACAGCCTCTGAAACCCAACACACAGTGCAAACACCCCATGCTAACGCACAAAACAAACTCAGACAGACCCCTGAACCTCATTACAGTCACAAAATGAACACAGCATACCAGGCAGAACACAAATGCTAAATACCCAATGTGTAAACACACACCCAGCACAACACAGAAAACAAACACAAGCTCACAGACACTACATCTGAAACCACAATACAGTGCAGTGCACAATCATACACACAAGCACACAGACACTAGGCAGCAGCACTACACAAACATTGACACAATGCACAACTTCACTGGCAGGGCCTGGGCAAGATGCATTGTGGAGAGCAATATGCTAGTGACTAGTAGATGTATTTAATTATTGCTGCAGGGCTAAAATTACTATTTTGTTCATCCAAGGTGCAAAATCCAACTCAATGGCCACAGAAGTACTTGTCTTGGAGTCTCATTAGGTACCCAGTTAACACTTGTCACACACATTCTCGCCTCCCTGTATTCACTACGTCTGTCTCTTTGTCTAGCCCATCCTTTCCAGGCTCAACTGAAACAAAATAAGATCCACTCAGAGACTTTGAGTCCCTCTCTTCTCTGAAGCCTTTCCTCCAGTCAGTGAGGGATAGAAAAAGGATTAGCCACAGCCATCAGAGAACCCAAGTGGCTCACCCACCTCTCTTCCTGTGCAGAGGCAAGTCAGTGGGACTTATGCTGTGTGTGTCTACTTCAATAGGAGCAAGCACCTAATTAGGAGCATGGCCTGACAATGCTAGACCCATGGGCGCCTAGGGGCTTGAGGAGGCAGAGCCTGCCAAAGGATCAGTTTCATTAAGGTGAAGAACAGCAAAGAGCCCTCACCGAACTGACATCCATCTGTCAGCGGAGTCTGCCCGCCGAGGCAGAGCTGACAAGGGCCCCCAGGAGAATCTCATTAGGAAGGTTTGAAGGAGCTTCCTGATGAGAGAAATGGGGCTTGCTTTCCATCTGCAGGAGGCCTTTCGTGCCTGTCAGTTGGTACTCTCACCCCAGGGACAGAATGGAATGGGGAGGTAATGCCAGTGGACGTCACCGGCACAGAAATGTGATCCGAGAGTAAGGGGGGACAAGGAGGGCATCAGAGAGAGATGGTCCAGTGGGGGCCCCAGGCCTGGCTCCAAGTAGACAAACTGGGCTGTTGTCTAGGACAGAAAAATGTGAGTCAGTCAACTGCCCCGTAATTGTTTGTGCAGTGACTCTAGGCCAAGGGTTCCCAACCCTTTTGGTTTGAGGGCCAGCCCTCAGTTATCATTTTTACAATCTGAGAACCACTAGTCTCCACCAGCAGCCCTCCATCCTTGCACCCCCCACTGCAGCAAGATGGAAGGAGACTTCACTGATCTCCCATCTTTGTGGCTGCAGCAGAAAAAAATCGCATGTGCACCACCTGAGCCCCTAGGCAGTGTTTTCCTTCTGCAGCCAGGGGGACAGGAGATCGGTGCTCCCCTCCCCTCTCTCTGGCTCTATCAAGGACCCCAGCACCTACGGACCAAGGCAGAGCACTTTGCTATGCTCCCTGCTACAACCAGAGGAGAGGAGTGCTGTTCTCTGGTCCCCTTGACTACTGCAAGGAGCCTGCATGGGTCTTGTAGCCCCATGGTAACGTTCTGCCTAGATCCTTAGGCAGCTGTTCCTTTCCACAGCCAGCAGGAGGGGAGCAGCAGGCCAGACTAGGAGCCATTGCTCTAGACCATTGCAGGTGGACTTCTGGCGTTTTGCTCATGACAACAGTTCCCAGCCCCCCTACCCCACCACCAACACCACCACTGCCACCTAACCAGAGGTGGCTCTTGGCCCTCTACTTGCATGGTGTTGGTATGTTCTGCATCCACAGGGTGTGCATTTGCATCCTGAGTTTTTTGTACAGGTCTTTGGTTGGACCAGCCTAAAGCCCAGCACAGGGTGCATGGGGATAGGCTGTGTGCTTGTTTCCCCCTTTCTCTTGGGCCAGAAATGAGAAGCAGCTATTCCACGCCACGGGCAGCACTGGTAACAGGGCAGTAAGCACAAATGCTTCCAGAGCTGTATCTAGTGTCAAGGCTCTAGACCTTCCACAGTACCTCTTGGGATGCAACTGAGTCATGTGCTCACTCAGGCCCTCATCATCCACATGACTGGACAAAGGCTGGCCATAAAGGATGAAAACTTCTGTCCTCTGGCTGTGTTTTTCTGGAGCTTACTCTTTCCAAGGCTTCAAGGAAACAAAAAAGAAAGGAAAAGGCAGAGACAAAAAGAAACAAATCAATCTGTGATGAGCCACCAGCCTTTCTTCTTTCAGGTGGGCCTTGGGCTAGTCTCAGTCTAGCTCCATGTCCTCCAGTCAACTACCAGAGTGCACCTGGGGAATTGTTTCTAGCCCAGTCCACCTCTCCTGCCAGAAACTCAAGCAGCTGGTAGCCCTGGAAGCAGCCTCTGCCTTCCATGAGGGCTAGCCCTTGGAGTTTGGGGACTCCTCAAACCCTCTGCAATGCCTCCTACTGAGCTGGGACCCTCCCTTGCAGATGTGGCAGTGCAGGGCTACTAGAAACCATAGAAGTCCTTAACCCATGCCTGTCTGGTGCAGGGTTTGTACAACCCTATCACACTCCAGAAATCCTGGCTCTCCTGGCCTAATTCAGAGCCTGTAGAAATCAGTCAATGTGTATCTTTCAGTTGACTTCAATGGACCGTGTATCAAGACTTTATTTTGTGAACTCTTTAGGACTGCCACCCAAATCTTCTTCCAGGTCAGGACAGCATGAGTACCACTGGACTGCAAACAAGTAATAGTAAGCTGAGAACGTCAAAGCCACCCAGGGCACTGAGATGCACAGCCCCATTTGGCTAGGTGAATTTTGACCATCTCATGCAAGACACCTACACTCAGTGATGACATCATCCCTGGGCATTTCTCTTGGTCACACAGGTGGTTTCATATGGACAGTTACACAGAAGGCTTGCAGAGATATGTCATGCTGGGACTTTAAATGAGTACATGGATGTTGGCCCTCTGGCTCTTGTGGCGCAGGGGGTTTCCAGACAAATGAGTATCTGGTGTTTCTAGAGGCTCATGTTGCCATTGATGATCTCACTTGGTGGTTTTTAAAAGGCTTGCTTTGCAAGTCTGACACCAACAATATCTTCGGCTGACTTCGAAAGCATGGAAGCTGTCCTCAGAGAGCAGTTACCAACATTCAGCAAATGGTCCTGCCTCCACACTGGGAAGTGGATTAGGTGACACCTCGAGGTCCCAGCCAGCCTCACATGTCTATGAATGCTCATGTTGATGATGTGCCTGCTGGGTTACAGTGATTGTTCTGCTGGTTTCCTAGGGACTTGCACAGAGTCCCTCTGTCCATAAAGCAGGGGTCTCAAACTCAAATCACCATGAGGGCCGCCTGAGGACTAGTAGAGGGCTGCATGAGGTCTAGTGCATTAGCCCAAGGGCCACACCACTGAAACCTTTCCATACAATGACATTGCAAATATTGGTAACAATCATGTCATTGCGGGCTGCAGGAAATAGCTTTAGGGGCTGCATGCAGCCTGCGGGCCATGTGTTTGAGACCCCTGCTATAAAGGTTTTCAGTGGGGATGTCATTCTTTGCCTTTAAGGACTCACACAGATGATGTCACTATCTCTAAAATCTTGCATGGAAGATATCATCCAGTCTCCCTAAAAGTCTCATACTGATGATGTTAAACACTGGTACTTTCTCCATTTTAATGGTGCCATTCATATCGCTCGGTTTTCACTGACGCTGTCACTCAGGCTCACCACAGGCTGCTCCGTGGGCGTTTTTCACAGTGCACTGGCTGTGCGAATAGAGCTACGGCAGCCTTTGTTTTCCCTTCACATTTTGTTTTTCTCAGTCTTCCGTGGCTCAGAGAGAATCCATCTTAAAGCCCTGACCAAGACTAATGAGCCTTAGAGAGCCAGCCTTGAATCTCTTACCTCCCACAAGCTGTCAGCATCAGCAGAAGCACAGGAGGATGGATCAGCGCTGTGAATGTGACCTCTGTCCATCAGCATCTTTATCTCTGTTCTCTTTGAGTCCTCAGGAACTTCCACCTCTGAATCAAACAAGCGGGGGAGCACAGGGCCAGTAAAGGTGATGCCAGCCATCAGCACACAGCTAACATTCTTCTCTGCCAGCTGCAACACACTTCTATTGCTTATCTCTGTGTGCTTCCCCTTGGACTCCTTTCCCCTGGGCTAGCAGCACACTCCAGTGAGCCTTTTGCTGTTAATACGCAAGAGACGCTTCCATTCCCCATGCTCCAAGGCTCAAGGGACCACATACACCACTACCATAGTGTGTCTGATAACTCATGTTCATGGCCATGGCCGTCCCAGGGAGAAGATAAGGAACTACTAGTAGCAAGAGGCAACTTCCTTCAGCTCCACTGGTGCTGGCTCCTGCTTCTGGAGCTCAAAGACCAGGCCTGCAGTTCCCTGCTCCCCTGTGTGATAATTAGTAGCTGTGTCTGCTGTCTGCACCTGGTGGATTTGTTATGTGTGCAACTAGACTTAGAGAGAACAGCTGTTTGAGCCACCCTCTCCCACATTCTGTTCCCTCGGGGAGCCACTTCCATGATGAGTTATGGTCAAGCAGGCATCGGGAAAGGACAAGACATCCCTATTCTCTAACTCTGGGCCACCATGGCTTTTCTGAGCTGATTTTGCTAAGGACAGGAGCTGTATGGGCTGTGTGTGTGGCAGCTGACTCTAGAGCTAGTGCCCCAGCTGGAGGGAGTAAGGCTGAACCTTCCACCTCCACCAGTCCCTGAGGGACATGCACAAGTATGCAAGCAGACAAGGGCAGCAATGCAAGCAGCAAAGCAGCTGCTCTCTGCAGAGGATGTGTGTCTCTGATTCCATTGTCCTTTTGCAAGCAGAGGGGGGCAGGACCAAGCAAGTCAGCCTGTCATCCCACTCCCCCAGTCATCCCCACCTGGCTTTTTCTGGGGCTGATGCAGGCTTGGCAGCTATAGAGGGCAAGCACCATGACACAGGGCAGCCATCTGCATGAAAATCAGACTGCTGCTTCTCACCAACCGCTCTTGACACAACTGGCTCACCTCATAAAGGGTGAGTGTCTGTCCCTTGGGCCACCACATTACCCATACACTCCAATCATACACTCCTATCCCCAAGCAACACCAAACCCTCCTTGAAGGCCATGTCACCGGCAAGAATGACTGCAACAGATTCTGCTCAAACCCCATCTGCCTCCATCAGTCTGTCTCTTGCACACACTCACGTGAGGATGCATATTGGGTGCTTCCATCTCAGGGGATGATAGGTGCTTGTAAAAGTGAGGCTGGTTTTAGTAGATAGCACTCTCTCTGCCTGCCTGTGTTTGGGTGGTGGTGTTATTTCCTAGGTTCATTGTCTCAGGAGGGTGGTCCTTTGCTCTCCTTCTTACTTCCAAGAGGCCAAAAGGAATCACGTCCCATGGGGTCAGCACTGCACCCCATGTCATAGCATTCAGAGCACACCTGCCACAGCCTTGTGGAGGATGTATGGGTGAGGTCCCTTCCAGTCCTTATATTTTATGAGTATATGCAATGTTTGCTACCACTAAGCCAGTAGAGCAGTGGTTCTCAACCTTTTTCAGGCTGCAGACCCCTTTTTAACAAAAATAATCTTTGTGGTCCCCCAGCTGATTATGTAATCTGGCTTGTGCAGGCAAATTCTGGCAGCACCACTGGGACAGCCAGCAAGCGGTACCACCAGCACCATTGCTGACACTGCTGGGGAGCTGAGCCAAGCTGCAGTGGCTATGGCTCACTGCTGGGGGGCTGCCATGGCCCCATCCCTCTGCCGGGACCCAGCCACGGGCGGGGAGAGGCAGCCCTGACAAGGAGTAGTGGTGCTGCAGCAGGATTCCAGACCCAGTAGGGAGAAGCGCCGCAGACCTCCTGCAACCCATCCGTGGACCCCTGGGTGTCCCCGGACCCCAGGTTGGGAACCACTGCTATAGAGCATTCCTTGTGGTGTGAACTGGGTCTATTGAGAGGGTCTTGATTGCTCAGTGCTGACTCTGGGAACCTTGAAGGGCAGGGAGCTGGGATATTGTGGAACCAGTAGAAGATGGAACCTATGCCTACACCACTAGGATCTGTGTTTCCCCCTCACCCTACAAGATCTGCTGGGCAGGGGTCAGTTGCCCTGGAGGAGCCCACCATTGTAATCCTGTTCCCTCTGCTTGGGCAGAAGTGAATCCTGGAGTCTTTGTGGAGGGAGCAGAGATGGATGCTGGAGATGGGAGAAGTAACAGGTTGGTGAGGCAGATCCAGGGCCAATGCCTAGAGTCAGAGACCTGCAAGTTGCTGGTCTCTAGGGCAGTGGTTCTCAATCTTTTGTGTGTCACGACCCACTTGGTAATGTGTTGTGACCCTACAGGACATACCAGCCCATTCCATCCTGGCCAAATCCAGCCATCTCCCCAGCTCTCCCTGACATACTTACAGTACTGTCTCCATACAGCTGCGTCCCAACACAGTGACTGAGAACTGCTGCTACAGGGAACAGGATGGCGCATTGCTAGGTGGTGGCTTCATGTCTGAGCCTCACGCTCTGCCTTCCTCAGGTGTGGTGAGCCCTGTAGCTCTGCATACTACCTGCTGCAGTGATGAAGCTGAATCCAACTCAGTGCAGCCCAGCCCCTTGTTCCTAATAGCACAGAGGTGATTGACTTGCCAGCTGCATCTGCTGGGTCTGCCCTCCTTGTGAGCAATGTAGATATTGCAGAAGGAGACCAGTGTTCCTCTGAGGGAGGCAGAGAAGAGGTAGATAATGATCCTGCTGGTGCCTCACTGAACCCCAATGCCATAGCCAGCCAGTGGACATTAGGGGTGGGTGGTGAGTGCAGCTCAATAACTTTTTAGATAGTACTAAGAGGAAATGCAGAGTCACAGTGGAAGTCTATTTCTATGGTATTTGGTGCTTTGTCCTCTTGGCTGCCCTTGTTTGATTGCAAGAAAGCATTTCCATCTCAAGAAGCTGCTGTGCAAGTCTAGAAAGCATACATGTACGGTCCAGGGCACGTAGACTCCCCCCAGGGTCATGTCTCTCCAGTTGTCTCCACATTCCATCATTTCACTCTGCTCTTTGACATTCTCCTTCTAGCTTCCATGGTGCTGCTTGTGCTGGCTCTTTAAAGGTTAATGGGTGCCAGGGTGATCATAAAAGGCACAACTTTTTTAATTTCTCAGGGAAAAAAAGGAGCTATATTTTTTCTTTGCAAGAGACATTCAGATCTTGGTAACCAGGGGGACTGCTTGATGGAGTGGAAAGGGGAAGCTTTCTTGAGCCACAGCTCAAAATGTCACCGATAGAGTAGCTGCTGTTCTCCCTGGGGGGGAGCTGGAACACAGCTCCTCTTTGGGGAGGAGATTGGAGGAGCCAGTCGTGCAGAGACATGAATAGGGGTGCTGTGGATTTTCCTGTCTGTGGCCCTAGGCCTATGCAAATACTGTAGTTTTGCAGACACTTGCCCCAGCTTGGCTGTGACCCTGATAGTGTTACTAGCCCAGGGACAAGGAGAGAGTATCCAACTATACCACTGACGAGTTTTAGACAAAAAGCTGTAAGGAGCTAGGCCCTCACTATTCAGCCAGGGAACATATTGTCCTTCTACACCTTCAGCTTACTGAGTGGCTGAAAGTTCTTACTCCCTGTTGGACAGTACGCCTGGCTAAAGACCACTCTCTACCTCACATCTCAGGGGTTAGACTGGATTGCATTGATTCTGTGAAAGCCAGTGTGAACATGTTTGTTCAGTTCAGTCTGACCATCATTACGGCTGTGTCAGTATGTCTCCCTCTTCTGGTCCATGCTTCCCAGAGGTTTTTTAATGCCAAACTGATGCAGGACTTGAGTTTTACCAGGAAGTGGCTGTGTTCTGAGCATGCGGCCAAGTACAAAAGCCCTTGGTCAAGTCCCTGAGAAAATGGTGGTATATCATTAATGTCTGGCACCAACTGTTCTACCAGCAGGACACCCAGGCTGCTCCAGTGTCCTTGCATCATGCTATGAGTGCTCTAGGATGGGGCCCCTTGAATCTTCATGGCAAATGATTTAGGAAACCTGGTGCAGATCTGCCAGGCTTCTACAGTGCACTACCAGCTTGTAGGACACCAGCTGGAAAAGGTGGTGCAGGGAGCTCTAATCTGAGCCTATTTCACCCAGTTGCATGATTCTGTTGCTCCCACAAGATTATTTTTGGTTTTGAAAGGAAGATTGCAGACTCTCAACAAATTCCCTGGCTCTGACTACCTAGTGGTCATCTGCTGGCTAGCCCTGCAGATACACAGAAAGCCGCTGTTTCCTTCTGCAGTGCTTTGTCCTTGCTCAAAGCCCACAATGCGCTGGTGGTGGCAGACCCGCAGTTTGACTGGTGAGGCACAGCAACATAGAAGCCCCTCTCTCCTGTAACAGTCCACTGGCAAAGTCCCAACTACCACCGGGCTGAATTTTGTACACATTTCAGAGACCTCCTTGGGGCTGATTTTTTTCCTGGTGCTGTTGGAGCGTGTGCTGGGGAAGCAGCCACCCTCGGGCAGCAATCACCCTGCTGCCAAGAAAAGGGACTTTTGTGCCTTGCAGCCCAAAAGACTCTTTCTTTCTCTGTTTCCATTAGGAGATCCTTGCCATGGCCTTGGCCAGCTGTCTGGAGAACTGTCTGGCCTTCAATACTTTCTGATCAAAAACCCCATCTCCCCACCCACGGCATGCTTGATAACTTGTTTATAAGGTGATGTGTCTACTGCTAGGGAACTTTTTAATCAGGATGAGGAGTTCCTTTCCGTGGAGCAGGCAAAAGCCTTTGATAGATACAATCATGATCAACCCTATTTCCAACATCGGAAGCATTTGGGTCTGACCTAGTTTTTACCTTAGATTATTTTTAAATATATCAGAATTTTTTTTTTTTTTAGTGTTTTAAAGATTAATGGAGATCTTGGCTGCTGCTTCAGTACTTAGAGGTGTCTGTCAGAGAGAGGCCTATTTGGGGTTTCCTGTGCTCTGGGGCTTGAGCTATTCTTGTGCACCCTAAGAAGCTGATTGGCCAGCCTCTCTGCATTGTGGGTGCTGAACATTTTCCCCCTCTGTCTTTCAGCCCATGCTTCTGTGTCTCAGTGTGGATCATATCAAAAGATCACATGCAGGAGGGGATTTTCTCCTTCTTGTGCATATACCAATGAGCATCCTCTTGTCAAACAAACTAAGCAAAAGGTGGTTGCTTCCTACAAAGCTCTTTGCAAAGCAGAGCACCCCACCACCACCACTGCTGCCCCAGCAGTCCTGGTGGGCACCTCTGGCATGAACGAGCTGGATGCGAGTTTTGGGGCTCTGAACAATACCCAATGAAGAATGGTGCACAGACTGAAGAGAGGGTGCAGGGCTGTGTGCAAAAATTGGGCCAGCTCCACGCTGACCTTTATTTCAGCAGCAGGTTTTGCCACCAATCATGTTGTGGCTCACCACTGTGGCCCTCACTGTGTCTCAACCCACCTCCCAGGCTTCAGGGTGGGATTCATAAAATCATAGGGTTGGAAGGGACTTCATGACATCATTTAGTCCAACCCCCAGCTAAAAACAGGGCCACTCTCACTAAATCATCTCAACCAGGCTTTTGGTTTTAAACAGCCCCTCAGATACACATGCTCTGCTTCACTAGACCTGCCATATGATGCAGGAAGCCAAGGGCTCCTTGAACAGGGTGCTAGGGTGTCAGCCTTTTGCCTCTGGTCTATTGAGCGTCAGCTGTAGTCCAGCCTGACTATCCCTGACTTTTTCTCTCCACCTGTGCACCAGGGGGATGGGGCTGTGACTTGCCTTTATTTCTGGTCACTTGGAGAGTTTGGACCATTCAGTCTCTATTTGCCAGTGGCCGTGGCAATCCCTCTCAATTTCTGCCAAGTGCTCAGCCAAACAAGGCAATTTCCAATCCATGATTCTTTCATGTGTAACTGGTTGTTCACCCTTTTTTCCCCTTTCAAGACTCTCCCCGAGAAACATGTTTACTGATCTTCTCCTGGCTTCGTTGTCCATGCTGTCCCACCAGATCAATCCTGGACACTGCAGTGGCTCTCACAGCTCAGACTGGAATCCAGATAGCCAGAACATGTCTTTGCTAAAACTCTCTCACTTCCAGCCAGCACTCCTATACCAGGCTGCTTGGTATCATCCACTGACAACATCCTTTCACTGTCTGATCTCAGCTAGACTATCCTTCTGGTGTGTCCATGACTCCCCTTAGATGCCACAGACGGCCCCTAGTCTGGGCTGACATGACATCTTGTCCTCTCTATCCCTTTCAGTGGTGAAGAAAACCTTGAGAGCTCGCCCTGCATATAACCAACAGGAGGTCATCTGCCAGAGATGACATGTATTTGTGCCCTACATGCCATCTGATCCATGGATCCAGCCCAGCTGCTCAGCAGCTGGGGCTTGCCCCACATGTTGTTAATGCCACTTTGCTTGGGCTCTGTGGGAAGAGGGCAAGGATGGGCCAGCTGCCACCAGTAATCATTTGGTACCATGGAGGGGAATGGCTGCCAATGGTCTCCAGGGAGCTAGGTAAGGAGACTGAGTCTGATGTTTGTCACCTGGACCCTCGGCCCACACAACCCTCTCTAGTGGAATGGGGAACCTTCTGCTGCACTCAGCACATTGCTAGATGGCAGCTAAGGCCTACCTCTTGCTGAATGGGCCCCAGCTCACCTTTAGACAAGGAGCAAGAGGTAGATGGAGACCTCAGTCAGTCTAAAGGGGAGCAGGAGAGACTCCACACCAGCTCAGCCAACAGCTCTTGGCAGGGCCACAGTAAGGGTGGGGCCATAGCACATGTCCAGAGGGACCCTATCCAGGCTCAGCAACTTTAAGGTCAGACAAGACCATCATGATCAGCCAGACAAAGCTCCTGCATGTCACAGGCCACAGAACCTCAGCCACCCACTCCTGTAATAGACTTCAACCTCTGGTTGAGTCACTGAAGTCCTCACATCATGTTTAAAGATGAAGTTACAGAGAATCCACCTTTTACTTAAACTGGCAAGTGAGCCATGCCTAGAGTTACCAGATGTCAGGCAAAAGGAGAACATGTCCTCCTTTTTACCTTCCTGTCTTCCAGCTGGCAGGCATTTTAAAATACATTATTTTGTCTGGCTTTTTACTTATAGGGGTTAAAGTATGTCGGAATGCCACAGAATACCTTATCTTTTAGGAGAAAGTGTTCCAGAGCTCCCTAAAAACAGAAAAATATTGCATTAATACTACTATTTCTCCACATGTCCTCCAATGTCCTCCTTTTTGTACTTCCTTGTCCTCCTTTCCAGAGACTTTGGTATCTGGTAGCCCTAGCCATGCCCCAGCTGCAGAGCAAAGTGACCCCTCCCCTCCACCTGGTCTCTGCCAACCTAACTGGGGAGAGAGGAAATTCGTTCCTAATATAGAGATCAGTTCCCTGTGCCTGCTGAGTCTTGCCCACCTGCTGACTGCTGGGAAAGATTTCTCTGTTCTAACTCAGAGCCCTCCTCATCTAGTGTCTCCACTCCAGCTGGGGATGTTTGCTACTGGCAGGCAATAGTACCTGGGCCACATGTCAATGCAGGCTGTCCCTTCATACCATCTCCTCTATAAACTTACCAGACTGTGTCTTGAAACCAGTTTTGTCCCCCACTGCTGCATGGGACACAGCCTACATTTGTAGATGGCCAGTTTAGAGCTGAATTTAAATAATTCCTCTTTTTCCCTGGTATTTATCCCTCTGATGTATCTATATAGAGCAATCATCTATCTCCTCAGCCTTCTTTTGGTTAAACTAAATAAGCCAAGCTCTTCAAGTCTCCCCTTGTAAGGCAGGGTTTCTGTTCGAATCATCCAGCCCTTCTCTACACCTGTTCCAGTTTGAATTCATCTTTCTTAAGCATGGAGACCTGCATTGCACCCAGTATTCCAGAGAGGTCTCACTAGTGTCTTGTATAATGGTACTTACATTTCCCTCTCTCTACTAGAATAGCCTTCCAAGGAGAGCTGTGGGGGCAAAACACCTAGCCGGTTTCAAAAGTGAGCTTGATAAACTTATGGATGGAGTGGGATGATGGGATAGCCTAGTTTGGCAGTGATCTGAGATGAGATGGGTTCCAAGTTATTACAGTGAGTCTTTCCCACATGCTCCAGGTTTAACTGATCACCATATTTGGGTTTGAGAAGGAGTTCTTCCCTAGGGCAGATTGGCAAATGCTTTTGGGGATTTTGCCTTCCTCTTTAGCATGGGTCATGGCTCACTTGCTAATTGAGTCTCTGTCCTAAGTCTTTAAACTATGATTTTGAGGACCTTAATAATTCAGTCACAGGTTAGAGTTTTTTGGGTTTTTTTTTTGTTTTGTTTTGGGGTTTTTGTTTTTGTTTTTGTTTTTTTGTTTTTTTTACAGGGGTGAGGTTTTGTAGCCTTTATTGTGCAGGAGGTCAGACTAGATCAGGGGTCTTAAACTCACAGCCCATGGTCTGCATGCAGCCCCTAAAGTTTTTACCTGTGGCCTGCAACAACACTATTGTTATCAATATTTGCAATATTGTTATATGAAAAAGTTTCAGCCCAAGGGGCACACCACTAACATACTAGTCCTTATGTGGCCCTTATGGTGATTTGAGTTTGAGACCCCTGGACTAGGTCAAATTGGTCTCTTCTGACCTTAGAGCTGGAGTGAATAAATATCTCGCCTGATGCACGCTAGGACTGCGTTAGCCTTTTTCATGGCCACATCACATTGACAGCTCCTAGTCATCCTGTAATCAACTAATACACTCAGGTATTTCTCCTCTGGTCACATCCAGTAAGTCCCCAGCTTATAGCAAAAGTTCTCATTACTAGTTCCAAAATGCATGACCTTGTACTTTGCACTATGAAACTTCATCGCATTTCTATTACTCCAAACTCTGCTTGGCTTTTGACAGTTCTCACTTTATCCCTACACTGTCTGACCTTTAAGTAGTAGATTTTCTTGTTGATTCCTCCCTTCTTTTTTCTCCTAATAACCTGTCTGAAATGCTTGCTCATCCAAGATGGTCTACAACCCTTCCCTACAAATTTTTTCCCTTTGCTTGGGATGCAGGCTTCAGAAAGCTTCTGCAACTTTCACTTAAATTCCAAGTCTCTTCTATATTCAGATACTTGAGTTTAAGTCCAGTCCACTTCCCTGACTAATAAATCCCCTTAATTTTTTTTAAAGTTAACTCTTCTGAAATCAAGATCTGTGTTGCACATCTGTTTTTGTTTATCCTTCCATTTAGTTTAGACCAGGCCTTGACAAATTGTGTTTCTGGTCACCCTGGCAACCAATTTTACTAGCCTAGCACCTAGCTTCACTGCAGAAATGTAATGGAGGACTGCCTTCTGGTGACCAAAAGTAAAATTGCTAGCTCCTAGCTGTGAGCCAGTCTTGTCCACCCCTAGCTTAAACAGAATTAGCTCATGATCACTGGAACCAAGGCTGTCCTCTACAATCAGTTCTTCTGTGAGGTTCTTATGTCTCACCAATATCAACTCTAAAATGGCATCATATGTTGTTGGTTCAGTATCTGTGTGCTTAAGAAATCTATAAGCTATCACATCCAGGAAAATCTGCGCCCCACTATTAATAGCATTTGTCCTCCAATCTATGCCATGTGGCCAGAGGGACCCCATATGCAAATAGGCCTAGAACCTCAAATTGCCTTAATCCAAGCAACTGGGTGTGGCCACTGCAGGTTGCATTTGCCATGCAATATAGGCCCAGTGCTGTAGAAAATGCACCCAAGGAAGATGAGAACTGATGGGGAGACAGAGGACTGGGCCTCACACCCCCAAATGCCTCCCCTCCCTACACATGCAATTTCTCTGCCTCATTAGGTTCAGCTGCTTTAGTGAGAGCTTGAAAAGCTTTTGGGGAATTAATGATCTAGGTCATGAATAGTTCCCAGGATTTGGTTATGAATGTGGGTCAGTGGGAGCTGCTGTTATCATCGCTCAGCATTGGACGAAGCTAAGTCCAGCCCGCCTAAACAAAATGCTTCGTGAACCTAGAGCCTCAAGGATTTACCTGTCCATCCAGATTCAGGATGGTTTTACCAGAGTCACTACATTGATGAATTATAACCCCTTCTGGTGAAACTACTGAGGTGCAATTGACCCCAGTAACTTACAGGGGGAAAGCAAACTGGAGTGTAACACCATGACCTAGCTGGTTGTCAGCTGTGAGTGTAGCACACAGGACCTCTGGAAACATGAGCTTCTGGTGCCTGAGCTAAAACAAAGAGCTCCATTAGCTCCCAAGCATCAGCCTGGGCATGTGAGCCAACCACAAGAGGGTGGACAGAGCACCACACCGAGTAAGCATGTGTTGTTTGTCCAAGCGCTATCTTACACCATCACAGTGCATCTATGCTGGGGGTCGCCTTGCTATAGCTACATCTGTGGAGAAAAAAAAAAAAAGCCCAAGCAAAGGCAGAAAATGTGACATGTTACAGAGCAGACACTGATAAGGTGGCTCATAGAAATCACAGGGCTTATCTATGCTCAGCAGTTGCACCAGCCATCTTATATTACTACGATTAAACCAATGTAATTAAACCTAGCATGTGTGTTCATGCGTGGTGCAAACTTGAGACCAAGTGGCTGCACAACAGCACTGCATCAACTGCTGTGCACCTCAGCGTGGCGTGGTAGCCCAGGTCACTTTTCATTACTGGACAATTCTCACAGTTGATTAGGAAGTACATCCTGGAGGGTGGAGCAATGATGGGAAGAGGGTAAAATCTTATGAGCCCTTCTCCTGTATCTCAGCTGATTCCATGTCAAGGCAGGTCAGAAAAGAACCACAAGATCACCAGTCTATATCTGGCTCCACTCAAAGGGAGCATGCGTGTGTCCATCCCACTCTGGTTTTAAATCTCCCAAGCAATAATCTTTCTACCTATCTGTCACAGGATGCACATCCGAGTATCACGAACTATGAGCTATATGATTTTTCTGTTCACTTGTGCACTGATTTATGTTTATGCCAATTACACCATGCAAGATTTCTTTATGGATGCTCATAACCTGTTCTAGATGATTACTATGGTATCATGCATGTGCACAGACATGTAACATGTTTTCCTTGGCTCAAGGGGTGGGAGACAGACAGAACTCTCTCCAAGCAGAATGTAAACAACCAAAACAGCAAGCAAACACGTACCTGGAGGAGGCAACAAAGATATGCTAATTGAGGTGGCTCAGATTGGACAAAGATTACCCTTCCCAGAAGGAGGAGGGGTTGTGTGGAGTTTTGGAAACAAAGAGAGGCCCTTGGAAGGATTTGGGACATTTTGCCTGGGAATCTCTATCTTGAAACAACTTCAAGCAAGATCTGGGCCCTGGCTGCTCTCAGGCAGAGACTGACTGTACAAATATCTGGCAGGTGAACATCTTGAGCATAAATTTGGACTATGAGGTCAGTTTAGGTAGAGATATTAGGATAGTATGCATGTTTTACCTTTTATTTTCTTGTGGTCACTTCAGATTATAATTCTAAGTGACAAAATGGCCAATCAAGGCAGACTCACAATATAAATGAGTCTGATCAATAAACTAGTAGTTTTATCTAAAGCTGTGTGGTTTTTAGGGAGAGCTAATGAAGCAGACTAGGCACAATCCATTTCTTTGTTAAATGGATGGACTTCAGTGTACAGTGATTGGGAGTAGGACCCCATCCCTGTGAGACAGTGGCTCCCTGTGAGGTAACTGGGGCCGGGGGTGTTTACTTGAGGACTGTCTCTCGGGTAGCTAGAGGGCTTATACCGCTGCTTGGGACTGATTGCAGGCAAGAGGCTGGAGTGCAGACTCAGCAGTGAGTCGTCACCCAGCAAAGCGAGGCAAATCAGGGTTCAGGAGTGGGAAATCAGGGGTTCACAGCAGCATACCAGACTGAATCTGGGGAGGAGCCTGTCACACCCTCCTTTCAGGAGTCTAGTCCATAGTTTAATGCTTTCCCCCATTAGGAAGTGTGCATGTGTGAGAGAGAGAGAGAGAGAGAGAGAGAGAGCACTTTCAAAGTCCCTGTCTTTATTTCAGCCCAGTACTTCTAGTTCAAACCCAGGGAGGTTTCACCAACCTAAATAACTCCCAAGGCTCATCAGAGCTGGCGCCCTTGACATACTTGTATGTCTGATTGTTTCCTGCCCGTTTTGCTGTTGTAGGGCTTAGCTAATAATCCCTCAGAATCTTTCCTCGTGCGTCAATCCTTCCAGCTTCCTGATTGGTTTGGGTGCCCTTTTCAGCACTCCTTTGAGTTGCTGCTATCTTCCGAGGCCCAGCACTGAGTACAAAACCCCAGGAGCAGCCATTCCCACCCTTTACAGAAAAGGGCTGTTAGGCCCCTGTTCTGAGATAATGTTGCTGTGGAAGCACCAAGAATTTTGCTGCCCCTGCTGTTACAGAATCATAGAAATTGAAAGGGACCGTGAAAGGTCATTGAGTCCAGACCCCTGCACTCATGGCAGGACCAAGTTCCCTCTTAAACCATCCATGACAGGTGCTTGCCTAACCTGCTCTTAAAAACTTCCCATGATGGAGATTCCACAACCTGCCTAGGCAATTTATTTCACCAGTTAATCCTCGACAGTTAGGAATTTTTTCCTCATGTCCAGCCTAAACCTCCCTTGCTATAATTTAAGCCCATTGCTTCTTGCCCTGTCATTGGTAGTTATGGGGAATGAGTTTTCTCCCTCTTCCTCGTAACAACCTTTTAGGGGTAGGCATTGTTCAGGGACAAGAAAATGTAAAGAAGATAGCTAGGCCTCCCCACAGCAGGCTAGTGTCTTCAGGCAGGTTAGTCTTCACTTGGTCTTAGAGACAGGTCCACAGCAGGCTTGCAGAGAGGGGAAGGAAATCAGCACCCCAACACTCACAGAGGGTCAGGTCAGGGAATAAGGGAGGTTACTGTAGGTGCTGCAGCTAGGTGCAGTCCTTCAGTGGCTGCATCTACCCTGGAGAGCATTTTCAAAAAAAAAAAAAATTTCAAATAAATTATTTCCAAATATATTCAAAATAATCATCTTGAAATAACTTTTTTCAAAAATGCTATTTCAGGAGACTGGTCTAAGGATGGCTCATTGTCCCGAAATACCAGGGCTTTTTTTTTTCCCCCCCTAAAGTGAAAGTCTACACCGGATTTTCTTTTTCGAAAAAAGAAAGCCAATGGAAGAGATAGGCAGGATTTTTCCTTTGCCGCATCCAGCAATAGCTTTTTCAAAAAGGCTTTCTCAAAGAAGGCTTCTTCTTTCGAAAAACCTGTTGGGTTTAGCTTTTTCAAAAAAGCACAATGGTATCTCGAAATACCAAAGCACTTTTTTGCCAACACTAAACCTCGTTACATTTCAAAAAAAAGCCTTTTTCAAGATTAGCTTTTTCGAAAAAGCTATCACTGGATGCGGCAAAGGAAAAAGCCTGCCTCTCTCTTCCATTGGCTTTCTTTTTTCCGAAAAAGAAAATGCGGTGTAGACTTTCACTTTAGGGGGGAAAAAAAAAAGCCCTGGTATTTCGGGACAAGGAGCTTGTCCCTAGACCAGTCTCCTGAAATAGCATTTTTGAAAAAAGTTATTTCAAGATGATTATTTTGAATATATTTGGAAATAATTTTTTCAAAAAAAGTTTTCGATAATGCTCTGAAATGGAGACATAGCCAGTGAGAGCAGGGCTGGGTGTGCACAGACAGCTGAGCCCACCAGTCTGTCACTCAAAGGACTCAGTCTCTTGGAGGTCACCTGAATGGTTCAGCGGTTTCTCAAGGTGACTGACCAGTCAAGCTGTTTCCCCTTGTTCAAGCACTTTCTCTCTGCAGCTCCATGCCCAGCTCAGCTCCTTGCGGTAGGTAGCAGAGACAGAGCCGCCCGCACCCTCCTCCCCAAGGTTAGAGCCATCCATCAGTGTTATGCATGACCATAGCCAGGTGGGAGGCAGAGCACTCCCCCCTTTTATCCTTCCTGGTCCCACCCCCTTCCCCTGCCAAGTACAGATTAACATTCTGGAGGTGCCCAGGCTGGCCTGCCTCACGGCTACTATATGGCAGGTCTGTGAGATGTTGGCCTCTGCTTCAGCAAGTGCCCCTACTGCAGTGATGGCTGGAGGGGCAGCAGTGCTCGCCCTGGGCTCTGAGCCATAAGTGGATGCCCACTGCAGGCAGTGTGGGACAGGGGCATAGCTTGTGTCTGCATACCTGCTTGCCAAACTCCTGGGGTACTGTCTTGCTCCTATTAGGCTAGAGCAGAAGAGGGCAAAGGACACGCTAAGGAGGGGGCCCACCTTGCCACCCATGCTGTTGCATATTCTCCTTGAGGAACCCATAGCACTAGTCACCTGCTTGCTTTCTTGGGAGTGAGGGGGATTTAAATGGCCTCCTCCCAATGTTTCCCTGACTGCATAGCCTCTGGAGCCTGTTGTCAGCACTTCCGTCAGCCAGAGACCCCTGCTATGAATATCACTTGATGGCCTATGCTGCTTCCCCACTGCAAGTAGCATCATGCCCCTTCTGCTCACATAGGCCAGTGGCTGATGGTCATGGCCTGTCTCTAGTGCCATCAGCACTTCTCCCTACACCCCCATGCCTTCTGCCCCAGGGAAAGGGAAAGAACACCCTTCTCCCAGTTTCCAACTGGATGCCATCAGCCTGATCTCTTCAGTGACCCTCTTCCTCCTACTCCATTCCCCCAGATGGTCCGGAAAGGGGGGAGTATTATCTTCACTGAGTCTGTAGGGCACTAGGTGCCCCCCCCATCCTCTAATTAGCCCTAATTATCTAAATCACAGCTTTGTTCTGGCGGCTCCTGCTGCTGTGTGCTCAGCAGACAGCATCAAAAATACCAATTATCTCCCTGGCTGCCACTCCAGAGAACAAGAGTGATGGGCAGGAGGACAGCAGGGGCATAACAACAAGGAAACAAGGTTGTGGTAAACTGAGGCAGCAACTCTGGGAAGCACGGACTGCAACTGATTCTCCCTGCCTCCTTGGAATGTGTCATCCCTTCATGAAACTTCCCTAGGAACAGCATGGAATGGAATGGGAAGCAATCTCACACAACAGATCCTAGTCTGAGAAGTGTTGAGATACAAGAAAGAGCGGTGCCACAGAGGAGTCTGTCTAGAATCTATACAGCAGACTTGCTGCCACTCTTCTGGATGAATTAGTACAGAGCACCCAGAATCTCTCCTTGGTTTTGACACAAACCCCACTGGGCAACCTCGGGTCAGTCACAGCACAGTTCTGTACCTCAGTTTCCCCACCTCACAGGTCACTGCAGGTTTTAAGCAGTTAATGGACTTTGTCCTGGCTCGTGTAAGTAGGAGCAGCTCAGTCATTTAAATGGAGGTGAGCTTGCTAACACTGGATCTGAATTTGGGCCCAATGCTTGTAAAGCACTTTGAGCTCCTTTTATGGAATGTGCCAGAGACCTGCAAATCATCATCATTATTTAAAATACAAACCTCCTTATTTCCCACATCCACCCAAATCCCCTCCTGCATTGATAAATGACTTGGGTTCATGCATCTGCACCAAGCAGCACCATGATTCCTGTCCCCTTGACACAACTCCACAGAGCCCCAACCCTTTACTCCAGCTGAGGAGCTAGTCCCCATTTGGCAGCATGCAGGATAAGCCCTCCCCCCCTCATTACAAAGGAGTCCTGTGCCCTTTGCATCTCTCCTTTCAGCCTGTCCTGATCCTAACAGCTGGAAGCCTAGGGCAGCAAAACGAAAGGCCAAGAAAAATACTCAGTAGCTGTCTGGGTGCCTCCAGGCTGGCAGTGAGGATCTTCATTCACTCAGGGCAGCAGAAACTCCAGAACTAGCCCTACTCTTCCTCACTGCCTCACTTCTGCAATTCCTGGTCTCCTTCAGAGACATCCACAGCCTTCACTCAGTGGCTTTATTCAGACATCCCTCCCCTGAGCCCAGAGCAGCAGCTCAGTCTCCATTCCCTTCCAAAGGGAGAACGAGACAAGCAGGACAAGGCATTGGGCTGGAAAATTGGGTGTAGGAGCTGCAATGAATTCTGAATGCTGCTTTCAGGCTATCTATATGGAGATACATATTTGAGGGCATGTTTTATTGGGGGTTTTTCATCTGTTACTTAAAAAGCAAGGATGCTGTTTCATTTCTCAAGGCAGCACTGACTGGACTCGGTCATGCTCCCAGCCCACTCCTCTCTGCAGGCCAGGTTCCACGCTAACTCCTCCACAGAGGATTTGAGAAGGATCAGTTAACCAAGAGGGATAGTCACCACCTTCACCAACATGTTACCACAATCCTCATCCACTCACAGTTATTTGTATTACAGCCACAATCTCTGGTATCAGGGCCCCATTGTGCTAGGAGCTGTACAAACACAGTGACAGATACAGGGAAGGACAACAGCAGCATTAGTATCTGTTTCACACATAAACATGGCGGTCATGTGAATTGTCCAAATGCAGACAAGGTGATCTGTCACAGAGCCAGACCTGACCATAGCTCTCCTGTGTCCCACCCACTACCCTGACCACAAAACCAGGCCATCTATCTGTGGTACAGGGACACCTCTCCTATGCCCTCAACACCAAAGCATCTGAGCGTGTCCCAGGCAAGGTATTTCTCTGCACAGCACGCAGGAGATGGGGAAAATAGCACTTGGACAGCTAGGGAACTGAGGCACAATCCCTTTCAGGTTGTGGGCTTGAGTCACTACCCAGGATGACACAGGAGGCCCACCCCGAGGCCTGCCCCTTTTGTGGCGTGAAGGAGACCCTGGCGCACGCCTACTTAGAATGCGCCAGGTTGCAGCCCCTTTTCCGGCTCCTCCAGAACCTCTTATTGAGGTTCTGGCTGCACTTTTCCCCACATGTGTTCCTCTATGCACTTCCTATCCGAGGCCCCACGAAGTCGCGAGACCTCCTCGCCAACCTCCTCCTGGCCTTTGCGACACAGGCCATCCACAGGACAAGAGAGAGGAGGTTGGCTGAAGGAGGGGCCTGCGACGGTGGGGCTTATTTCCGGTCCCTTATTCGTGCACATCTCCGGGCAGAGTTCTTCTGGGCAGCATCCACTAGCTCCCTCGACAGCTTCCGGGAGCAATGGGTGCTGCCCGGGGTTCTCTGCTTGGTGTCCCCTTCCGAGTCCCTTGTTATACACCTATGACCCCACACCCGTCCCTGTTTTCTCATTAGTTGTCCCCAGGAATTTTTTGAAACAGATTCCAGTGCCACCTCCCCATAGGCTGGGGGAGGGGCTTTAGAAGTGGGTGGGCTTGCACCCACCCTCCATCCCCTGCTTCAATAGGATGACACAGGAGGCTTACAGCAGAGCAGGGAGTTGAATCTAGGTCTGTTCCAGCTCAAGTTGGCCTTTAGCCACTGAACCATTCTTCCTCTCAGCCGGTCACACATTCCCCATTCCCTTTAGACATTTAGGGATTCCTCCCCAGCAATATTTGCTTCACAGGGGTAGACGTATACAGGTGAGTTAGGCAGGATCACTCTTCAATCCTCTGCTGAAGATGACTATTGGGTCCATTTGATGTTCACGTCCAGCCTGCTCTAGGGAACAAGGAACCAAGACTATAGTCGAGACTTCTTCCCACACCAGAGCCCTGTCCTTTAACCCTTGGCCAGAAATACCCCCCCGCCGCCAGCTCCTTATATTTTAATTAGGAGCCTGGTTAGTGCTAGTGAAAGAAGCCAGCCTAACTGCTATATATAGACTGCCCAGCAGCAGCCCTCTTCTTCCCCAGAGCTAGCACAGCAGTAAGGCAAGCTTCCCTTTGCTCTACCAGTGCACCTCAACAAGTTTAATCTGTGGCTTCTGTGCCTGCTGGCCAGGCACTCAGTTAGTGCCAATAGAGTTAGCACTGTTTGTGGGGTGGCTGCTGGCTCCAGAAGAGCTGAGCAGAATTGTCTATCCATTGCCTGTGGGCCTCTAAGCAACTAGCTGAGGGTACTCAACACAGCCAGCTTTAGAGGCATGCAATCAAGGCAGCCTGCCTCAGTGCTAGCATCCAGGGGCACCAAGTCAGGGGGATTGTTTTATTTTTACTCAGCCATGGGGATGGCAGGGTGGTGTCAAAAATGTTTTCCAACTAGCTTCCTAGGGCAGGCCCTGATAGCTGTTGCCAAACTCGCATGGAAGTGGGGCAGATAACTGGCCCCATATCTTACTGCTGAAAGACACAGAAGATTCTGCAACTTTATAATGAGCAGGACCCATCCTAGGTCTGTGGTTCTCAACTGCTTGCAGCCCAATCAGCACACAGCAGTGCCCCATGTGACATCCCCAGGGCTTAACAAGTGGCAAAGGTAAATAGGTGAGAGCCACTGTCCTGGGACTTTAGACACCAAACAAGACATGGTCACCCTGCCAGGCCTGACACATTCCATCCAGTAAAGGGCAACACTGCACACACACTAATACAGATTACACAATACAGTGGAGCAGTGATTTTCTACTTCTGATCCAGAGAACCCTGGGGATCAGCCAACAATATCCAAGGAAGACAGTGCTGCTTTGGTTCGCCCTTTGGAAGGGCTCTACACATAGGTGGCAGGTATAATAGGCTGGGGAAAGCTTAATCTCCCCAAACAACCACTGCCCAAAGCTCCCACTCCACCCCTCATCCCACCCACAAACTACCCCTGCAGCACCTTTCTTCCTGAGCTTCCTCCTATCAGGGCTCCTTAAACATACCACAGCCAAAGGCTTTCAAAAAACAAGACTCCTCTTCTGGAATCCAGTTTATTAAGCCCTTACACAGTTTCCAGCTGCCATCTAATTACCCTCCTCTAGACTGGCAGAGCCTTTCAGAACAAAAGGTAGAGTAGAACAAAGCATTTTCACCAGGCTTTCCTCCACAACACCCCTGCTTGAGTGCAGCAATATCACTAAACAAGAGCTCAAGAGTCAGGAGTAGGATTTCTCTCTCCAAAAATCATGTTTGTTTTAAGATGTTGGCACCTGTTGTAGGACTCTCACTCCTTATCTGCCCAACCCAGCAATTAATACTACCTCAACACCACTAGTTTCAGTACCTTCATCACTGGACACACACCCACTCCTCCATGCCCACTTGTGTCCTCATCAGCTCCTGCCCCTATCAGTTCAGCCTCACCTCTGCTCTCCAGGGATTCTTCACCTCATTCCCCAGACCCAAGGGCACTGCAGCAGGGTGCTCTCTCCCACCCACCAGGCAGGGGAGACAGCTCAGGGGCCTTTCACCCCTCTGCCTCTTCCCAGGCTGGGGGCTGTAGGGAGAGCAAAGAAAGAGCAAGAATCACCATCCTGGCTCATTGCTCACAGGCAAGGAGACAGGCACAGAGCTCCCAAGCAAGTACTGTTACTCATCCTGCTTCTCTTGTGAGGAAGGTACTGAATTACTGGGGCAGGGGAGACAACACAGGTCTACCTGCAATAGTTCTGACCCATCCCTCACTCCTACTAAGCATGCAGCTTATCAGAGGCCTTAACTTTGCTAAGGGAGTAAAGCTTCCCAAAATAGCCCTAAGCTTAGCCCTTGCCTAGATCCTGTCACTAGCAGTAAGGGTTCCATGGAAATCACAAGAGTTGGCAATCTAGTGCATGCCTTACCTGAAGACAGGGAGAGCAACAGGTAAATAGCCTTCACTTGTTAGTCTGTCCTGAAATCACTCTCCTACTGGCTCAGGACTTCCTACAAACATCTTGTTCCTTGCAGCACCTAATCAGCCCCCAGCTTCCCTTCACATATTTCCTTTATGCACCTCCTCCTCCCACCACCACCACCCACAGAGGCCAGACTGGGTCATCACCAGGTTGCCTTCATTTTCCCCAGCTGGGGAGGAAACTGGGTGGCCACTCAGTTGGGGCTCAGACCCATCTCACCTTAAAGGGACAGTCACCCTGTGACCTGCTTACCCAAATCTCCAGTGCCTCAGATGTGAAAATATAAGGCCAGCATTAACAAAATCCAATCTAATCTCAAAATAAGTAGCATGAGGGAACTGTACTGATTGGATTGTTAATGGTTATATTTAATTCATTAAATCCTCCCAGTGGTGGAGTTTAATAGCTGTAGCTCTCTCAGGCTCCCTAGTCCCTAATAGACTCTAAGGTCAAAAGGGACCATCATGATCTAGTCTGACCTCCTGCATGTTGCAGGCTGCAGAAACTGAACCACCAGTCCAATAATGGACCCCTAAGCTGAGCTTGAGTTACTGAAATCCTCAAATTATGGTTCAAAGATTTCCAGTTACATACAGTGAGTCCACCAGCAGAGCAATGCAGAGTCCAAGGCATTTACAACTGACTTTATGTCCATCTGTCTGTGGAGAAAAGAGGGCCTTGATTACCATCAGCTTACTCTTCCTGATTATGAAATCATGTTCTTCTCCTTGAGTCTCCCCCCGGTCTCTTCATGCTCAGTCATTCTAGAAAGCCTCCCCTTTGCATTGTTATGTGTGCAGAGGTATTAATTTTTGCCTCTAGAGTTTCAGTGGGTTGGAATTCTCAAAAAGCAGTGAGGGGCAGCCAGGGACTCCGCCTGGGTGAGGCACAGCTGATGCACCCATGTCTACACTCCCCTACCTGCAGGCATATTCCAGGGCAAGAAAGGAACATAGCTGGGGAGGAGCAGCTGAGAAAAGCGCATAACACTCCTGTGCCTGGCTAACTTACAGCATCTCCAAAGCTGCTCTGTGTTAGGCTGGAACAGTGTCAGTTGCCAGCTCTCCTGAGATGGGGAGGAGCAGAAAGTGTGTTAGTGTGACCTTCCCTCCTGGCCCAGATTGTAAACGCTCTACATTTGAGGACTGAATCATTTGCTTTTGCTGATACAGATAGGAACGGCTGCTCAAAAACTGCCATTAGATGTGTACAATCAAAATTGCACACACAATAGCATGAGTTGCTCTGGAGAACCCATACACCTTGGAAACACAGCAGAAGGGGCCAGGAACCCAAGGGTGCAAAGTGAGAGGGGGCAGGGCATATATGGCAACAAAGTTCAGAATAAGCTGGATGTGGGGTGGATAGACCAGAAAGGAACAGCATGCTGGAATATAGAGTGCCAAGAACTACAGGAAGCTGAGACATGGGAAGGAAATGGGGTGGACTTGGATGAAGAGAAGCAGGGCTAAATGCAGCAGGTAGGGCGAATGAAGAGCAAGACCAAAATGCAAGTAACATGGGCTTGCCTTTGTTCTGCATATAGGGCACTGATGAAAATTCAGCCGTTCGTCCTGCTCTTTTTCTCTTCTGGCTCATTTCCCCTCCCCTACCCACCATTCTCAGTAGTGTGTCCTATGGTCACTCCCCATCCCAGGGAGCACCCATCCTCAACTCCATCCCACCCTAGGGATGCCTTCCCAGAGGAAAAGAAGGAAGGATGGGAGCGAGAGACAAAGAGACTCAGACACAGTCTTTCTTCGTTTTGTTTTGTTTTTGTTTGCTTTTTTTTTAATAAGAAATTTATTGCAAATATAGAAATTGATTTTCTCCATACAGGAATCTCCGAGTTGAGGAAAAATGATTTCGTGCCATTCAGTTTAAAACAAGGAGGGGGAGCATAAAAATAAAAACGATAAAAATAAAAGTTGTCCATACACAACCAAGGGTCACAGGGTTGTTACAAGAGGAGGGACATGAGCGGCTGGCAAGGAACCAATCCAGGCATCTGCCTCCAGGTCTGTGTTACATTCAAGAGGTGCATGGGATCGATGCTGGAGAGAGGACTGTTGGCTCTCTGCTACCCCTTGGGTGTTGTTCTATTGGTGGAGCCATTATGGATGAGCAAACTGGATTGACCCCCACCCCTGACAACCATCCTCCTCTCCAATGTGTCCTTGGGCAGAGGAAGAGGGAGAACAAGGCCTCATGTAGGGAATGGGAACAAGGACAAAGGCAAGTGTCCCCACATGGTGCAGACCAATGAGAGGAAAGAGGGAACAGAGGGCAAGGGGAAATTCATCCCCTCCAGGGAAAGGAGATGGAGGCATCCCACCCAGCAAGGCTCAGGGAGAGTGGCACAGAGGTTGCCCTTTCCTCACACAGGGAATGGGAGACTGAGAGGAGCAGTACAGAGACAGCCCCTGGCTCTGTGGAGGCAGGTAGTCTGGAGACGGAGAGGTATAGAGCTAGGCCAATGCCACAGGAGAGTTTCTTGCGTCAGAGACTCCGCACATCTCTCCTGAGGTGAAAGGCCAGATACCTCCAGGGCAGAAAAGGGAAGGGACAGACTTCTCCAACCCCACAGGTGATCTCTGCTCTAGAGCCCAATGCCTAACACACAGCAGATCCCCACAGAGAGACCAGTTAAGAAGAACCCACTCGCTACCACCCATTCTTTGCCTTGCTGATAGGTTCACAGATTTCAAGGCCAGGAGTGACCATCAGTCTGCTCTCCTGTACAACACAGGCACAGAACTTCCCTGAATAATTCCTCAAGCCGCTTTCAGAAAAACAGCCCCTCTTGATGAATTAGACACCCATTATCAAATACTTGTGCCCATGTTTCTTAGGATGCCACTGGCCTTGCACCAGGCAGTGGTGCCCAACAAATCGGGGCAGCCTCATCTGTGCCAGTTATGGGGTGTCACCTCACAGGATAGCAGGACTCTGTGCATTCCCCACTCTGGGAAGCTCCCTACATCTCAGGCTGAGGCAGCAGGCAGTGGGCCAGGCAGGTTTCAGATGGGAGTCATTCTGTGAGGATTCTCATAAACAGAGATGTCCATGGAAGAGGGCATATCCCAGCTCTTGGTCCCCACTGCATATGCATGGTTTGACTGGACTGGCCTTCCAGTGAGGAGCACTAGGGATGTCCCTGCTTGGCCCACTGTTCTAAGTACCAGCTCCCTGCCATGTGGCTGCCTGTACCCAACACTATTTGGAAATGGCAGGGTATCCACAGAGAGTGGCCAGAGCCAGCCATTAGCCCACCAACCCAGACTTCTCGATCCTACTCCTGCCATCCCATCCTCCCTTGACACCTCTGACACCACTTCTTCTCCTCCATTTGGATGCTTCTCCTCTCCTGATCTGTCTCCTTCACCATTCCACCCTCTTTTCTCTCTATCCTCTTCCTCTCTTCCCTCTCCATCAGTTCATTCCATCCCTCTGTCACTTCCTCTCCCCCTCAAATATCCCTTCCCTAGTCCCATCACTACAATCCCACCTTCCTCCTCTCTACTCCCTTCTTATACTGCCACCTCTGTTCCCCTCCTTCTCTCAACCCCTCCTCCTCTATGTCAATCCCATCCTTCTTCCCCGCTCTTCCTGGCTGCCGCCATCAGCTTCCTCCTCTCCAGCATCCCCATCCTTTTTCTTTTCCCTGCCTTTCCTTTCCTTCCCTCTGTTCTGTCCCCACCTCTCCATCACCCCATCTCCTCTCACCTACTGCTCTGCCACCCTCCCCCCACCTCTTTTTCACACTCTTCTGTCTCAACCCCTTCCCCCCTTGCTTTCTGTTGCCCACCCCAGCAATACGCTCCCTTCCCTGTGCGGTGCCCCTTCTCTTTGCAAGCTGCCTCAGAGAGGCTCTGGCCGCTGGGGCCCTGATTAGCATTGCAAACACACGGACACCGCCTCAGCCAGGATTTCTTGACATTAATTTTCATTTGTTGTTCATGAATATTTCACACCTGCCTCAGGAGAAATTACAGATGGTAGGATGCAGGGCGGCAAGGAATGAGGAAGGGAGAACATCACAGCACAAGGGGGGATGAACCTAGTGTCTATTGCATGGGGAACAGCAATCCACTTAGGGTTCAGAGTCCAGTCAGGGGCACAGAAATCCAGTTCAGGTTCTTCCCCCACTTCCCACGGCTGCACCCAGAGTCTGTTCCAGAGGCACAGGACTCCAGCTCTGCTCCACCTCCTTCCAATGGAGTGAAGGAGATTTCTGTCCTCCCTGCAATGTAACCTGGGGTTTGTTCCTGCACAGAAACAAAGCAAGAACCAAGCCATGCACTTTTCTGAGTCTGCCCAAAGAAATCCTTTTCTCTGGGGTTTTCATGGCCAGGTGGTGTGAGTTCCAGGAACAGCAGACAGGTGAGGAGACTCAGGGCGGCCCTCTTAATGCACTCCTCCAGCACAAAGGCATTAGCAGTTCCACCACACAGTGCACCCTGGCCTAGCTCTACCCTACCGGCCATCTGAAAGGGGAATGGAAAGGATCAGCTCCAAAGCCCGCTTGAGTCAGCAGACATCTTCAGAGATCAGGCCAAAGACACCACAGGGTCCTTCAAGCTGGTGCACTCTGTCACCTCAAATCAAGGCTCTGTCTTTCCAATGGCAGGCCTCACTCATGGGCTCGAATTGGAGCTTGCCAGGATCCTCCCACAGGACCTTGCTCATGCAGGTGGCTCTACTGACAATGGGACAGGAGCTAATGACCACAAGAGTGAGCAAGAACTGCAGGGCCATTCTTAGCATACCATCTATGATGCCCCCCTTCCTCCCTGCCATCCTAACCAGGAGGGGATGATGGAAAGTAGCAGAGTGAAGGCTTGGTGCATCCGGCCTGGATTCTCTTTGGAGTCCACGCCCTCCAGGGTTCTTAAGTGTCCCATCAAATCACAGCAGGGTGAGGGTGGGGAGGGGCAGAAAGGGGTTAAACCTCAACGAACTGGCACATACACGACAGGGGTTTGTTTGCTCAGAAAAATACAGTCAAATCATCATGCAAAGCTAAGGTTAAATTGGCTCTGTTTCAGCCATGGTTCATGTTTACTTCGGTGGCAGTCATCGCCATTCTCCAACCAACTGTGGGGAGGATGGATGGGCTGCTGCCCAGCCCCTCTGAACAGTCCGTCTTGTGCAAACCTCCATCTCGAACCCTGAAGTCTGGGAGTCACTGTGAGGAGAAAGCAGCTTGGGTTGGTCAACCCTCTAACCCACCCCCCTTGCAGCTCAGGAAACAAGAGTTTCTCCTTCCAGGAGGCAAGCAGCAGCCCCCTGCCCTCTCTCCTTATTCTCCTTCTTGGGAGTAGAATGGGAGCTGAGATCCTGACAGAATACAGCACCCCACCACTCACTCCCCAAGCCACATGGAAACACTTGTTATGAGACTTACTGGGCCCTAGCAGTTGCACTGAGTGGAAGAGAGGGGAGGGGAAGACAATAGTAGGGGGCATACACAGGATTTGGTCCCCTTCTCTGCCCCAGTGGTTTCTCATCCTTTCCTACCAAAATGGCCTAACTCCTTCAGTTCATCTGCAGGGTCCCTTGTTTTATGAGCCCCTATCCAAGTTGTTCTGAATCCCAGTTCCCCCATGCACCCTTCCCCACCCCTGCTCCAGCCCAGGAAGGGCAGTGTTATGGCTAGTTCAAGGCATGACAAAATAACCCATGACACAGGAAGCATGTGACAAGCAAAGGGGTCTGAAGAAACACAAGCCTGGAGTTGCATTAGGGTTATTACCATTGGGAACATCAGTGGAAATATGCCACAAGACCGCTTCCCTGGGCTCTCCACAGGAAGTAAATCCCTGGCCACTGGATGGTGCTATTGCCCACTAATAGCTGGAGAATCTATTCAACAGACAAGGCGGGTGAGGTAATATTTTATTGGACCAACTTCTGCGGGTGAGAGAGCTGAGCTCTCCAGCCACGCACAGCTCTTCGCAGGGCTTCATCTCTCTTGCCAACAGGAGTCGGTCCAATAAAAGATATTACCTCACCCGCCTTGTCTCTCTCCCATCTCAGGACCGACACAGCTCCAACAACACTGCATGTGAGAATCTGTTAATCATGCAGTACGCTAATGAGCTCCCACTAATAGGATCCAAGCCGTCTGGCAGATACAGGTACTGGTACCCAATGGCTGCTGTGGAGACGTACCTCTCACCTGTACCTTTGACTTCCCTGCCTCATTCCCTGCAACACAGCCCATGCCTCTGACCGTCCCATGGAGCTCTGTGCAGCTCCTCAGAGGGAACTGGATTTTAGGGAGAGAGACTGGAGCCAGCCACAATGTGGCCTTCCCCGAACTGACAAGGTCAGAGTGTTGGAGGGAGGGGAGGCAACTGCACCTTGCTTCCATCAGAAAAATCAAAGGTCAAGGACAGCAGCTTCCAGAAGGGTGCCCAGTTGCATTTGTAACACCTCCCTCCCTGCAGGCTGGTTCCCCAACCCCAGAAAATGGATGTGCATTTGGTGGGTGCCAAAAATTGTGCTTTATAGGTTTGCTCGGCTGGGGGGCGGGGGGGAGAAGGGCAGTGGCTCCTCTGGTTCCTGCCTTTCCCCCATTGGCTGGGAGCCATGGCCCAAGTCCAAGGGAGCAATGCTAGGAGTGGGTTTGCAGGCACACTGAGGACTAGTGGAATACAGAGGAGGATGAGGCCTGGTGGATTTTCTCACAGGGCATTTGCCAGGTAGTGAGTGAGCTTAGTTAAGGAGCTGATAACCCTCCCATCCCAACACCACCTCCATGGCAGATCCCACAAAAGGAGGGCACAGGATGAAACCCCTCTGCTTGCACTGGAGCCAATCCCCTGGGCTGTAACCTCTTCCCCCACCCATTCCCCAATACTGCACTTCCCCAGCTCTCTCCCTCTCTCTCATGTTTTACCCCCCTCCTCCAAGCCCTGTGCTCTCACCTATCCATCAGAAGCACATGTGTCCAAGTCCCACAGACCATCCTCTCCACACCCAGCATAGTGGGCAACAAGGAGCCTGGTCCCAGCCCTTCCTTCTATCCCACCAGGGGACAGAGGACCCTGCTGTGGTCTAGTTGGGTGGGAGGAACCACAGGAGCTTCTGGTGATAGTTATTCCCCTCCTAGGCCCTCTCAATGGTCTGATCCCTCCCAAAATGTAAGGGGTGGGGTGCAGAACCTGTAGCACAAATGACAGAAGTGGGAGATGCGTGCTCCTCCCCCGCCCTGA
This sequence comes from Podocnemis expansa, assembly GCA_007922195.1. NCBI lineage: Eukaryota > Metazoa > Chordata > Testudines > Podocnemididae > Podocnemis > Podocnemis expansa. The sequence continues at coordinate 21,123,746 of ML681994.1, forward strand.
GGTGGGGCAGCAGGATGGGGGCAAGAAGGCAAGGGAACCCTTCGGATCTCAGCAAAGCTGGGAATTGCTGTCTCCTTCCCCGCCCCTCCTCACCCCACCATTAAGAAACCCCAATTTGCCATGCCAGAGAACATGCTCTCCAGTATTTCCTGGAAGACAACTGGACTGGTCAGCCCGGGAAGGGCTGGAGGGACTCTCCATGGCCTGAGAAAGCCGGTGAGCTCTCTTCCTAAATGCATCGGAGGCAGGGAGAGCCCTCTGCTGTACACCCTACCTCCCTTTCCTCAGTAATGGAGGGAGGTTGATGGACACCCAGCTCCAAGACCAGGGAATCCTAATGGAGTCCAAGGTGGAGGAAGAAGAGAGCAAATCTCTAGTTACATGCTCAAGTCTGTACAAACCCCACAAATCTTGAGGTGATGGGAAAAGGCCTTGAAGATCCCAAACCCATAAAATGCCAAGGAGGGGCTCTCTGTTTTGTAACATCCCACTTTTTCTCTTGATGCGAATATCTGGTGAGGGTTGTCTCCCTCGCAAGGGAGCAAGCAGGAGCCCCCACCCTTAAAAATCCTTACAATCTGAAACAAAATAACAGGAACGTCAAACCAATGGTTAGTTGTTTAGACTAGGCCTGGTTAGCATCCGTCTCTGCACCCAAATGCCTAGCACCCCCATTTGTCCTCCCCTCCCGCTAGGCCACCTCCCCCCAGCATCATTACCACAGTGTCAGAGCAGGTGGCTCCTCCCAAACAGGTGCAGGAGGAACCATGGTCCCTGTAATTCATTGCAGGAGGAGGGGTTATTTTTTGTTTGCTTTCTTTCTTTGTAAACTTTTTAAGAAATGGTTCTCTGTTCGTTTCTGTCTGGGGAGGAGACCGGGGGGTTGTTCGTTTTTTGTTCACAGTCAAGTGGTTCTTTTGTGTGTGGTTGTTGGGTTTTTCTTTCCTTTTAAAGAGAGAGTCACAACTTCTGCTGAGCAGACACTCCTTTCCAGTAATCCAGGATGTCATGCAGGTCCTCGTCCTTGGCGAACTGGACTTTCTTTCGCAGGGCATGGCCGGCCGCCATATAAACCTCCTCCCGGTGGTGCTTCTTGTAAGGCCGGAAGCGCTCCCAGATCTTATGGGTGCTCTCAGAGGAGTACTCAGGGCTGGAAGAGTAACCCGAGAAGTAGTGTCTAGGGGAGAGCTGGGAGTATGTGGAGTCCCTCTTGGAGCGGGAGAGAGGCTTAAGGAATGACACCCGCTGGCTCAGAGTGTCAGCGCTCTCCTCGTAGTACAGGGCTGGAAAGGAATGACGGTGCTCACTGCAATGGTAGGAAGGTTTTACCTCCAGGTGGTGAATGGCGCCGGGAGACACCAGGGGAAGACGATCCAGGGGGCTGTTGAGCGGGCTGCCCTTCTCGATGTACTTGGAATCTGACTTGCTCATTGGGGGGTGGTCTGGCACATCCAGACTGAAAACCTTGGCGCTCTTGATGGAGCCACTGGATGAGATGCTGCAGGTCTTCCTGGCCACAGCCGCATCAGCACTCAGCTGGCGCTGCAGGGGATGGTGGGAGCTCTCCTTGTAGGGTGGCGACAGGAAGCTCGGCCTCTCCAGCCCACCTGAGGAACTGGCAGGGATGGACTGGCACTCAAATGCCATGTCCGAGTCGACACCAGTCCCTCCTCCCAGGAAGGAGGCTGTGTCCAGCTTGAGGGCATCGATGCAGTTGTTGATGATCTGGTTGACTTTGTCCACTTCTTTTGCAATAGTGGAGATCTCAGCAGCCGAGCCTTGGCCATTGTCGAGCTCACGCAGATCATCCTCCCGCTGTGATCTTTCCAGACCATCTCCGCCACCTGTCCGCACCTCAATGTAGTTGCCCTTGGTGGTAACTTTGGGGGTCTCCATCCCAGCCTCCATTGACTTGGATGGGGGCAGCTTCTCCCCGATCATGGAAGGGATGGAGGACATCCGCGTAACAGGGATGACAGGTGGCTCACCCAGCTTCTGAGAAGGGTGGACGATGGAGCTGGTGTCTATATCCGAGCCATAGCGCATCTCCAAGATGGTCTTCTTGACGTTGAGGGACTTCTGCTTCTCCTCCTGCATCCTTCGCTTCCTCAGGCAGTAATACACCACCCCTAGGACAATGACCATCCCAAAGAGGCAGCCCAGGATGGTCATGATGTAGTGAGTGGTGGTGGAGGTACTGGGCACTGGGTCCTCCTTCCCCTTGCTCCTGGTGGCAAAGGATAGGCAGGTGTGGTTGTAGCGCTTCGAGTTGCGGATGGAGGCCACACAAAAAGTGTAGTCCGTGTGGGCCTTCAGCTTGCTAAGAGTGACATACTCTTTCTTGTTCTTCAGGGTTGTGACATCGGAGACGTAGCTGTTGTTGTACTGGACAAGGACATACATCTTGCTGAAGGGAGAGGGGATCGTAACCACCAAGGTGGCTGTGTTGATGGTCACATGGTGCAGCTTGATGGTGGGGTTGAATGAGGAGTCGGTGGTGGAGGAGGCTGTGGGCTCGACGGAGAAGAAGTCCCCGGGGCTAAACCCCGAGTTCTCATCCAAGTCCCTCTGGGAGTCGGGCACATAGGGGGTGGGGTTGATCCGTGAGAGAGATGGAATGGTGCCCCCCCGGCACATGGACTGAAAGATGGTGATGGCATTGCGGTTGTGGTGGGGTCGAGGCATCAGGAGCGGGTAGCCGGCAAACTCCCGGGGGGTCTCACACTGCAGTCGGTCATAGTTCTTGGTGACATTGTTGAAGACCACCAGCCAGGTGAGGAAGCTGTAGAGGCTGCAGTCACAGTTGAAGGGGTTGCCAGCCAACTCGCACACCATCAGGTTGCTCAGGCTGGTGAAAGTGTTCCCCTCCAGCCTGCTGAGCCGGTTGGAGGACAGGTCAATGCTGATCAGACTGGGGCACTCAGAGAAGGCAGTGGGCGTCACCACCTCAATCAGGTTGTGCTGCACAAAGAGGAACTGCAGCCTGGCCAGGCCACGCAACATGCCCTCTGTCAGGTTGGTGAGCTTGTTGTAGCCCAGCTGCAGGACCTGCAGGTTGGCCTGTCCCATGAAGGCCCCCTCCTCAATGTAAGAGATCTCGTTCTTGGTCAGGTTGAGGTCTGTCAGGTTGCTGAAGCGGTTGAGGGAAGTGTACAGCACCACCTTGAGCTTGTTCTCATTCAGACGTAGGTCATGCACGGTGCTATTGATGTGCTGGGGGATGGTCTCATAGGGAGGCTGGTTCTGACTGCAGATTGCCAGCCATACATAACCCTTGTCCCCCTCAATCAGCCAGCAGTCGCCATGCACTGTGCTGGGGGAGAACACACAGAGCAGGGCGGCTGCCCACAAGCTCAGACGCAGCATGTTGGGGTGAGGTGCCCCCCTCCTGCCCACCACAGGCAAAAAGAAAACAAGCCTTCGAAGAACAGAAGGCGGGGACAGGGGCAACGTTGCCGTGGTGGTTAGCGATAGGAGGGCATAGGCACCTCAGTTCTATCCGGTGCCATCACCAACATTTTTCCCCCCTATGCCAATGTAGGATGCAGAGCTGAAAGAGGCAAAATCCACTCTTTTCTGCCAATCCCAATCCAGGACAAAGGTGTAGGGGGAGAAATCTGTGCTTCTCTTTAAAACAAACAAAAAAAAAAACGAAACAACAGATCTTCTTCCAGGCTCAGGAACCAGGTCCTCCCCGCTGTCCCCCCACAACCACCAGGTGACTTGGAGAAGCTGCCTCTTGTGTGGCTGGGCTCCCTGCGTTGCTCCTCTGAGGTGCTTCAGAACTTCAGACCAAACATCTTGAAAACAAAAATATATATAGCTAGAGAGGGAGCAGGCGCAAAATCCATCTGTCACTGGGATCTGGAAAGGAAACACACGAGAGACAAGAGGAGGCATCAATCAGGAGGTCTTTGAAATATGAAAAAAGACAGCTAGGTTTGTTAGTTTCATGGGGACAGGGAGAAGCAGAATAGAGAATGGGGGGGGGGGGTAGAGGCAACATTGCCTGCTATGCTGATAAACCTTGGCGAAGGGAACCCTTGCAACATAATCATGTATCAGTGATAGCCAGAAGGGTACTTGGGTTTCGTTATGTAATGGAATCACAGCCTACGGGAGGGGGGAGCTAGGATGAGGGGGAATAACATGGCTGTATTATGACCAGCTTAAAACTCCAGAGCATAAAGAAAACACGAGCCAAGCCCAAGGAATTTCAGCTGCCAGAGTAAGGAAAGGAAATCATGCAATGCACATACACACGCACAGCGACACACACACTGACGATAAATAAATAAGAATCCCAACTAAATGGGGTTTTTTTCCTTGATGCAAAACAATAAATAATTCATTTGTTGTATAACCACTCTTGTTCCGAAAATAATTCCCTCATCTCCACACATGCAAGGGTTGGAGACCGCATGGCCTTCGCAAGCGTGGCTGAGAGCAACATCTGGAACTGGTGGAGAGGCAATGGTGAGCGGCAGACACTCGTGCCAGGGCAGAGGGATGTGTTAGCACAGGGTGGGTGGGGACTGTCAGTCAAGCACACAGAGCATCACCTGTGTGGTGGGGGATGTTGATGCTGTATTATTATTTTTATTTTGTTATCATAGTGCCTACTGCTAGGGACAGAGACCAAACTATTTCCTGCCCGTGTTGGTTAAAGGATCCAGCTATCTTCATTAGGATAAGGCAAAAAGTTCATCAGCTGTTTTGAGTTATCAAGGCATCCCAACATGAGCAGAGCACCCCCCTGCTGGTAGCAAGGAAACATTTGTCCCCACCATGCTCCCAGGCCTGGAGACTCAACTGTCTTACCACTGCAGTCTGACCAGGAGAACAGCACCCCCTTACTGACATCTTCCCTGCTCTGTCCTGCAGTTCCCTCTTCTCAGAGTCTGCCAGCTCAACCACTCTTGTGAGGACCCTTTGTGCCAAAGAGCCATTTGCAGTCTCCCTTCTCTGGCCCTGTGTACCCTTCTCCAGCTCTCTGAGTTGGAGCATGCCTTGCTGTCACATCCCCATTTTCCATACTGACTCCCTTCCCACTATGTAGTTGGTGCATCCCCAGCCTTTAGTAAGTGCCCTCCCCTGGGGCTAAGGAGACATTCCCATTCTCCAACTGGGGCACAGGTGGGAGAGCTATAATAAATAAGACAAAATTGCATCTTAGTTACTTAAGATTAAGGATTCTGTCTTCACTCCTCTTTTTTTCCCAGGGGCATGCAGGAAAGATATTGCTAAACCCTTTGCTGCATGAGCCCAACCAATTTCCAATGCAGAGACCTGAAGGGCAGAAATAGAATGAAGGGGGTGGGTGGAAGGGAAGAAAAGCCAACCCTTGAGGAAGGAGGCTTATGTCTGTGGAGAGAGCTGATCTGATTTGGCACTACGGAATTACCAGGGCAGATGGATTAAGGGATGGGAGATGGTGTCAGACAGACACTTGCGCATTTGTCAACCCACAAAGGAAAGCCAAGAGCCAAAGGGGGACAGGGGAGAATGGAGGGGGGAATAGCAGAAGAAGAGCTGGATCCAGTCTACAGAGGAAAAGACCCCTTCCCCACCACTGACTGGCTGAAGCCACCAAACTTGTTTCACTAGTGACCATCACACGATGGCCCCCAGCCATTGGCTGAAGCGCAGCTTTGCGCTGGCCAGGGACTGCGCTGAAGCAGGAGATGCTGGTTTCCAAGGGCTAGCTCTACATGTCTTGAAGGCTTCATCTAATGATAAATAATGCCCTGACTCGGTTCCTTGGTTTCCTCCTGTGGTTTGTGGGAAGGAGGCTCTGGTGGCCCACTGATGATTTGCTCCTGTCCTTCCCAAGCTCCTCATCAGAGCTGGTTTCCTCTTGTCCTTTCCTAGGGTAGCTCCCTGCCTAGATAGGGCTGAGTCGCTCCTTCCTCACCCCCTCCCCTTCTCTTTAGCCATCCCTCTCCCTTAGCATGACCACTGGACTCCCTGTTCACATGTGCTCTTTCGCCTCCTCCACCCAGCCAGCTCCATGAACACAAGGGAACATCTGGGAGCAGTCCACCCATTTGCTGCTGTTTGGTTCAGCAGCCTCCCCTTGGCTAGCTTCCCCAACGCAAGCTCCACCCCTCTTCACCCTGTATGCAGTGCCCAGGCTCTGTCTAGCCCTGGCACACACCTACTGGCTGCAGCCTGTTTAATTACGTTGGCTGGAACAACCACCAATCGAGTGGGAGCTGCTGCAAGTCCCTGCACTTGAGTCACCGGGCCAGCTGCAGGGTGCAGAGCAACCAGGCGCTGGTGCCGCATGGCAACTGCATGGCTGCAGGGAAGGCAGCATTGAGGACAGGCCCAACGTTCCTCACTCACCCAGCCAAGGTCCAGCTTGGTCAGTGGAACTTCTGCAGAGCAGCCCCTTCCTCCACAAGTAGGTCTGCCAAGTCAGTGCTGGCTGCAAGAGGAGGAGGTGGCTGGTGTAGGGAAGAGGAGAAAAAGGAGGTTTGCCTGAAGAGCTGAGAACCATAGCATGCTTGTCCCCTTATTGCTCTCCCTGTGTCTGGCTTCTGCTCATGCTGGATCCCTGTGCAGTTGGTCTCCCTTCCATGCAAAGGGAGAGCTACTGCAGCACCCATAAGGGTGGCAGGCACAGCATGAGGGAGTCTTCTTCACCACCAGCTCTCCCGCCTCTGTGCCTCGGCTCCTGATTCATCCATAGGCAAAGCTCCTAACCAACAAACTGGCCAGTTGTCACATTGCCATAGTGAGCTCCACACCAGTCCTGTCTGCCCCTGGGGTGACCCCCTGCACTGCCCTCCAGGTGAGCATCCTAATTCCTCACCTTCCTATGTCCATTTCTGCCTCTGCCATCACAGTCAAAAGCCACCACTCCAGGGCAGGGAAGTGGATAGCACTGCCTCCTCCCCTGCTGCTGCAGCCAAGCCTGCTATAAATCAGCCAGCAGATAAATCCAGCAAACCCAGGAAACTGCACAGTGTCCTCAACATTGGCTAGAAAGGTGCTGACAGCACACTTGGCCATGATCCTCCCTCTCATTTCTCCATAGCCCCAGCAAGGCAGAGACCAATATGCGCAGCAGGAGATAGGAAGCGCGAGGGGGGGGCGGGGAGTTGGGAGCAGTTGCAGATTAGGGACAGGAGGAAGAGGTGTACTGGGAAATGCAGGTGAGAAAGGTAGTCCCCTCAGGGCTGGGGGTTGAGGCCCCTAGATGATTTCCTTTGTGACAAAGGGGGAATTTTTTGTACTATTTTGATGCAGCCTATGCGTGCCTCAGTTTCTCCTATACTTTGCATTGCTACAACGTAGGGAGAAGGGACTGTTTCTCTCAGGTGTGTATGTGTCACCTAGCTGTCTAATTCTAGAGCAGTAGCTGTGTTAGTCTATTAAAGCCAAATCAACAAGGAGTCCTGTGGCACTTTTAAAGACTAACAAATTTATTTGTTGCATGAGTGTTTGTGGGTATAATCCCACGTCACCAGATGCATGAACTGAAAACTGTAGGACATTAGGTGAACATGTAAATGCAGAGAAGAGTCAATCGCAAGGTCTGTTCAGTCTTTTTTTGTAAATCAAACAACTTGTTTTGATTCAAAATGTGGAACAATAAGTAAGAAGGTGAGAATGCTAAAAGAGGGGGAAATTACTTTTGGTAATGAGTCAGCGATCCAAAGTCCCTATTCAGAACTAATCTGTTGGTGTGAAATTTGCATGTGAATTCTAGCTCTGTGGTTCCACTCTGACTCTTCTGTTGAAGCACAGTAACCGTTGTGTCTTTTACAGGGGAGGTTGAAGTGTTCCCCTACTGGTTTTTAATGTTACCATTCTCAATGTCTGATTTACAACCATTTATTCTTTTGCACAGACAGTCCTGTTTGACGAATGTATCAGGCAGAGGGGCATTTTTGGCACGTGATGGCATATACCACATTCAAAGACATGCAGGTGAACAATCCCCTGATGGAGTGGCTGATTTGGCTAGGTCAGCGGTTGGCAACCCAAAAGCAACGAAGAGCCATTTCCTCCCACCATCCCACCACAACTGCATGAGTGCCACAGCCCCTAGCACTGGCGGGGTGTGTGCAGGTGGCTCTTCCTCCCTCCACTCCACTGGTGGGGCAGAGCAGTGCTCCCTGTCTAACCCCAGCTGGCCATGCCTCCCCAGGGGAAGGGAGGAGAGCGGCCAGCGTGAAGTTGGGCTTGAGGGGGCGAGGCCCTGGAGCAACCCACTCCGAAGAGTTCAGGCCACTTCACCCCCAGCCAGGATCCAGGATCGAGCCTGTTCAGCCCTGGGGTGGCCAGGGCAAAGCAGCCTGAACTCTTTGGAGTAGGCCTCTCCAGGGCCCTGCCTCTGCAAGCCCAGCTCTGCGCCTGACGCTCTTAGGAGTGATGGCCAGCTAGGGATAGGTGCAGGGCTAGCACAACCCAGTAAGCCTGATAAGCGTTGCAGGGGGGCGCTGGCGTTTGAGGGGCACCAAAATGGGGAGCGTGCTGTTGCGGTGCTCTGTGAAGTCATTCGTCTGCACCGGCACCTGCTCTGCTTGCAGGGGGGCGCCAGAAACGGTAGCACCATTCCTGGATAGGCGAGGCAGCACTGCTCTGCCCCGCAAGCGCAGGAAGGGAGGGAAGGAAGGAAGAAGGGAGGGCTGCCTGTCCACACACTCCCACGAGCACTAGGGGCCGCAGCACAGCTGCTGGGCCCCCCTCCAGCTCATGCGGTTGTGGTGAGAGGATGGGGCGACCCTGCCACCCCAGAAGTGGGGGACCTGCATCAGCTGGGAGCTACCTTATTCGGCCCTGATGCTGGGGTCAGCCAGATGTCCCCAGAGCACACCTGGCTCCCTGGAGAAGATTGCCAAGGAGCCAGAAGGGGACATGCAGGGAGCCGCAGGTGGCTGACTGAGCCCATGTTGCCAGCCCCGGGGCTAGGTCTTATGATGGTGTCATTTGGGTAGATATGTGGGTACAGTTAGCAACGTCATTTGTTGCAAGGATAAGTACTGCCTTAGGTTTTCTGTTGTATGGTGTGTAATTGCTGGTGAGTATTTGCTTCAGATTGGAGCAGCTGTCCGTAATCAAGGAATTGCTTATCTCCCAAGGCCTGAGAGAGTGAGGGATAGGCTGTAGATCAAGAGTGTCAAATATATAGGCTGCAGGCCAGATATAGCCCCACAAACCTCCTTCATCCAGCCTGTAACTGCACTCCGTGAGACCACACACTCTCCCTAACAGAGAGAGCTAGAGAGTGGTCTTGAAGCAGAGTCTCATATAACCAATGCTTTGCAATGCTGTGAGAGTGGAGAGGTGGGTGATACCTCACCTGTGGGCCATACGTCTGACACCCCTGACTTATGCTATGTATGGCCGACTGAAGTACATTTAAGTCAAATCTGGCCTGCCATAGCAAATAAGTTTGACACCCCTGTTGTAGATTCTCAGTGATGTGCTGGAGATGTTTGACTAACATTATCACCTTCTCTGTTGTTCCACACTGTTTAAATCAAAACAACTTGTTTGGTTCGCTGGAAAAGACTGAACTGACCTTGTGACTTACGCTTTCTGCATGTATATATTCACCTAACATTCTACAATTTCCAGTTCAGGCATCAGATGAAGTGGGATTTTCTCCCACAAAAGCTCCTGTGATAAATAAATTTGTTAGGCTTTAAAAGTGCCAGACTCCTTCCTTGTGTAGATGACTAAGTAGACTGAATGGGTCCTTAGAAAGGACTGGCCTTGGGTGACCCATAGCACTGGGGAATCTGAGAAGACACTGAAAAGCCCAATCCCCAGGATGCCAACATGCAACAGCCCATGACCCAAGGGAGAAAGATTTCCCCACCTCTCAACAGGGAAGTTGAACAGAGACCCCAGCTTGAGAGGGCTGCAGGCATGAGGTGGGGAGATAAGTGCGGGTTCTGGGGAAATCCTGAGGACCTCTCACCTGGGCATTGACTAAGGAAGCCAGAGAGACACAAGAGTCCAAAAATGGAATTCATCACAGCTTGGCTGGTAAATTGCCCTGGGGTGACCAGAGAAGACTTTGCTCAACTTCATTTCCTGTGCTAAACAAAGGACTTCCTGTGCCATGTTACCACTGAGAACGCTGTGTGGGCATCACTGCTAACACTAGCTCAGGTGCATTGATTCCTGACAATTGTACAAGTCCCTACCAGGAGTCTGTCTCAGTCTGAGTCACTAAGCAAGATCTCACAGTGTGAAGCAAGAGTGCTGCAGGCCCACAGATTCAGTCTCTGGGGGCACTGAGGCCGCATGGCTTACCCTGAAGGAAGACTGACACCCATTGGGGATCTGGACATAAGGGGTTCCTCCTAGAGACTGTTCAAAAGCTGAAGGTGTAGCATTGATCCCATGGATCTTTTGACACCCTTCTCGGACCCTATTCTCCCATTCAAGTCAATGAACCCAACAGGACGAGAATGCAAAGGTGACTGACATTCTCCACTGTCAGTATCCCCATATTTGGGGCCAAACTGCAGACCTGCATGGTTCCCAGCATAAACTAGAGCAGCCTCGGGGCTACTGTAACTTATACTCAGCTGCCACTATTCCACGGGTCCGTTATGGCAGAGAAGAAAAGCACAAGACAGTGGTACCCCAGCCTTAGTCTGGTGTGCCCTCTATGCTGGGAGCTGTGAGAGGATGAAAGAGTCATTCCACCAGATCTGTGCTAGCCAGAGAATGCTCTGGGCCAAAGCTTGTCTTCACTGGCAGGACCCCACAACTGTATGGGGTGCCACACCCCCAGAGCAGCGACAGGGCGACAGAACTGGGCTGCTGTGGGGCAGAAAGAATGAAAGGCACAACAGCTGCCCCTCCTGCTGCGGCGCAAGTAGAACCTGAGGATCAGGAGACCAGACTGTTTGGAGAAATTGGGGGAGGGATGGGTGAATTGGAGAGAAGCCAGAGGTGGGAGGCTCTGTGAGCCAGAGCAATTTGGAGGACTGGAAGGCCAGTGAATCAGGGAGTCTAGGGATCAGTGAGCCATGGCAACATGGGGAGACTGAGTCAGGGGAGATCAGGAGAATGAGGAAGTCAGTGGGACAGGGCAGCATGGACGACTGGGCCAGTCAGTGAGCTGGAGTGAACATGGGGGTCAGTGGGCCAGAGAACATCTAAAAATTGCGGAGGACCAGTGACCCAGGGCAGTAGAGACTGGACAGATCAGTGAACCAAGGGGCTTTGGGGTGGGGGGAATCAGTGAGACAGGAAGTGCAACCAGCTACCTGTTGGTGCCAAGTGGCAGAGGGCACAGGGGAGGCAGAGGGCTTTACAGCCAGGGATTTCCTGGGTTGGATATCTGCTTAATAGCATACAAAAGGGCAGCACGTGACATCTCTACAAGAGCCAGTAGGCTGATTATGAGTATGACTGATTGTCATCATTGCAAAACACCTGCACGGATAATATTCCAGTAGCTACATATCTATAGCGAAAATTATGTTCTTAAGTCCTGGAGTCAAGGCAGCTCCCCAGGAGGTGATATGCCCTGGAGCTGTTTCTTTCAGGCACTGGGTAACTGACTGCCGTCTCTCCTGCCTAGCTTCTTTAGTCTTGACTGTCTATTTGTATATTGAGCCAGGTGCAAACTGAGAGACTGGCACATGCACAAATCATGAAAGGAGGGTCACAGCCAGCCAGGCAGTACAGTGCTGCCTAGATTCTGGATGATCAGCTCTTGGTTATCCATGAGAGTGATTTGTCATGAAGTCTAGGCTCTAGAATGTGGGATGGTTTTGTTCTGTATTTATCCATTGGCTCCCAGTACTTCTTTTGCTATGACTTGAATCTCTATGCTTTGTTAAATAAACGTATACTCGTTTCCACTCAAAACAGAGCTAAGTGCTTTACATTTAACAGAGCAGAGATCTGAGGCAGAAATGGTAAAGTGGAATTTTCTGGTGGTTTGGTAGAAGCCAATCTGTGAATATGGAGTGTGTCCAGTGGACCAGGGGCTGGACACTCAGGCAGACATTTGGAAAGGTTGAGGGCTATAAGGAGCCTGTTGTAAACCTGTGGAGTGACAGCAGGGCCTGTGAGGTCTGGGGGAGTACTTGGGAAGTAGGGTTGGGGAGTTCACTCCCCACAGACACAGACAAAGTTTCCTCATGTTAAGCACAGGTGTTAGCAAGGTACCTCACAACCCTCCCAGGGACCCCAGGAAACATCACAGGGTATCGTGGAAATAGGGGGCCATTTTTCTGGGAGAACTGGGGGCTTAGATGGTCAGTGAGCCAGGATGGGATGAGCTGATTGGGGGTCATTGTGTTAGGTGGATTGGGTGACACTATGACAGAGGGGTAAGAAGATGGGGGAGCAAATGAGCTGGGTGGAGGTGATGAAATTGGATTTTTTTAAAAAATATTTAGGCCTGTGTGCACTTCAGTTTCCCTTATATTTCCCATGGCTATCCAGTGAGAAGGAAAGGGTTAAGTTTGCTTTCAGCCCAGACTAGTGTGTCTGGGGTAGAGGGGCTAGAGGAAATGTTTGAACATGACCCAAACCAACAGAGGGTCCAGAGAGACAAAGCTAGCTCCAATGACTCATGGATTTTCCTATCCAGTGAAGACCCTTGCTCAGAAATGAAAGACTGAGGGGTGTGAGGTAGCAGATACCTGTGAGCTCTGGACAAAGCTCAGCCTCCCTCCCATGAGCTGACCAGACTGTGCACAGGCAGAGCCCATTCACTACAGCCTGGCCAGGCTCTGCATTGACCAAAACGGACTTTGCTTTGTGAGTTCTCTGTGCTAACCAAAGGACTTCCTATGCTGTGCTCCAATTGATGAACACACCCAACTGTTTTGACAACGCTGTGTGGGCGTCTCTGCAAATGTTGGCTCGGGTGCATTCATCCCTGACAAGTGTACAAGTCCCTAACAGGAGCTCGTCTCGATCCAAGTTGCTGAGCAGAGCTCACGGTATGAAGCAGCAGTGCTGCAGACTCAGAGGTTCACTCAGGAGATGCTGAGGCCACGTGGCTTACTCCGAAAGAAGAGTTAGACCCCTTGGGGGTCTGGATGTGAGGGGTTCCTCCAAGAGACTATTCAAAAGCTGGACGTGTAGCACTGATCCTGTGAATCCATGAGAGTGGAATCACAGAATGAGGTCGGGGGGATCAGTGAGATAGGGTTGTGTGAGGAGGGTCAGGATCAGAGGACTTGTGAGGGGGATCAGTGAGCCAAGGGGGCTGGGGATCAGTGGATCGGGTGGACTGAGGGCACAGAGGGTCAAGTCAGTCAGGAAGACTGAGGGACTGGGTGGATCACAGATTTGGGGGTGGGGTTGGGGTGCCAGTGTGCCAGGAGGATCAGGGGATTGGTGTGGGACTCGGTGAGCAGGGTTGGGAGTACGAGGGCTCAGTGAGGCAGGGCAATATTGGAAGACTGGGGGGACAATGAGTCAGAAGAAAGCAGGGCCTGGGGATTCAGTGAGTCAGATGGACTGGGGTAGGTGGTCAGTGTATCTGGGAGATGTGAAGGGTCACTAAGTCTGTGGTGATCAGGAGTCTGAGTGTGATTCAGTGAGCCAGGGCAATATGCGGGGTCTAGGGGGAAAGGCAGTGTGTCAGGGCTATCAGGAGTTTTAGAGGTCAGTGAACTTGGTAGATTAGAGGGCAATGAGTCTGAGCAGTGCTGAGGTGAGTGGCGGGGGGAGAGGGGGTAGAAGTCAGTGAACTGGGAAGATTGGGGAGGTGGGAGGGCAGTGAGTTTGGCCAGTGCTGGGGGACTGGGTTGTCAGCCAGGGTGGTATCAGGAGGAACCAGGGAGTGGTGTGGGTTTGGTTTGCCCAGGACCCTGAGTGGACCAAAGTGAGGGCTCCCTGGGGCAGTGAAAGCATGAGCCACTAAGGGAAATGCTGGGAGCTAGGGACGACCTTGCTAACCTGCTGTTCTCCACGCCCACCCCACGGGGCACAGCACATTAGGAAGCCGGTGCTTATTCTACCATTGCATAAACGGCGCTAAGAGCCTCCCCATTAGAAATTTATGCTTTCAAAATCTGCAGAACACTCTTTGCTCCCTGTGGGACTGGAAATCCAGAGCTACAATGAGCTGCCCTCCCTCCCAGCCTCCCCTAGTCCTGTCCAGGTGATTGGTCACCTCCACACACAAGCCTGGCCCCTAGCTGACCACCTCCCATGTGTGGAGTCTGCTCTGCTTTCTGCTTGGCTCTCCTCTCTATTTCTCACCCCTTCTCCCAGTGCACACTCTGCCCTGTGTGAGGCTGGCACTTATGGCCCCCAGTATTGCTCTGCCCCACAAAGATTTGTCCTGTTTTTGACTCATGGCTCATTATTTGAGCTGTAATTGCTGAGTCGGTGCTGTAGCTTGTGTGTGCAAGGAAGGAATGCTGCCTAACCCCCACCAGGGCTCTGCTTGCTGGGTAGTTTCTGGTCATCCCTTGCCCTTCCTTGCTCATGCATACACAGCAGGTTCTCCATCACTGGGCTCTGCGGGGTGCCAGAGAGCTCCCACTGTCTAAGCCCCAGCTCACACAGACAGGGCACTGCTCTGACGAAGCTCACAGTGCTAGCACCCCCACTGGTTACTGGCTCTCAGAGCTGGTCCTTCCATAGAAGAGTTAACAATTATGGGGCGCCAAGGGCTGGGCTGGGGCCAGCGAGCCTATACCACCCTCCTCCACTCCCCGCCCATGGCCAGACCCCTGCCTGCAGTGCCATTCCCCAGCTGGGGCTGGACCCCTGCCGCAGTCCCATTCCCTGGCTGCAGCCAGACCCCCATTTGTGGCTGGACTCCGGCAGCAGCGCCACTCCACTGGTGGCCAGAGCAGGGGGGTGAGAGTACCAAAATCACTGTTCGCCTAGGGCAGCAAAAAACCTTGGGCCGTCCCTGCTGGCTGGGTGCTAAGTGGAGAAAGCTCCTAGTGTCTGAGCCCCAGCACTCAATGATGCAGGGATTCCCCAAGGAGGTGTATATTGCAGAGGGCCCAGCTGCAAGGAAGCTGGCTTCTTGGCTAAGAACTGCCAGGAAGCTCACATTGCCAGGGTCCCAGCTAGAACTGAATAAGCACTGCCACAAGGCAGTGCCCATTACCTGAACCTCAGCCAACATGGCATTGCTAGAGTCTTCCATTGCAAAGTCTCAGGGGACACAGATGGGGTATGGCTGTGCAGACACACATGCCACTGAAACCCATTCGCTGGCTCTGGATAGGACACGGGATGAGGAATCTCACTGTGCAGGAGTCTGGGTTGATTCTGAGAGGGAGCCTCCCGGTGCTGAAGCCCTAACTGATATTGTGTGACAAAGAAAGTCACACCACTTGAACCCCAAGGGGAACTGCTGTGAGGTGGTTCACACCAAGAGAGTCCTGCATGGCACCACTATGGGAAAACTAACTCAACTGAAGCCTTGATTGATACTGAAAGGCACATTGCTGTGAGGAAGCACCAGGCCACTGCTGTAAGGGAGCTGGCATGGCTGAAGAGCACAGCTGGGCACTGCTTCAAGAAAGTTTTCAACAGAAGTCCTCCCCAGTGCCAACATGGAAGAAGCCAAGCTTAGCTGACAGCCCAGAGCTTCCTCTTCTACACACACCTGTCCTGAGGCGAAAGAACAAATATCCACTGTGGTGAGGAGTGCAGGAAAATCTGCACTAAGCCAAACATCCTCAAGGAAAAGGTAACCACGCATCAAACAAAACAAGGTTGTAAATAAGCTCTTTGCGACGATTAGATCCCTTATCTGTTAGACAGGAAGAAAGGGAAAGCACCAGAGAGATAATTGTAGCAGCTCAGGAGTGCAAGAGCATGACACAGATGAGGGAACTTTCGAAAGGGAAATCTTACTTGGGAGTTCTAAGTGCTGGAGAACAAGACAGAGCACCTTTTGTTTTCCAGAATGAATCGGTTTCATTTTATATTAATAGTATTACTAAAGATTCAGGGGATTTGCATCAATCCAGGTCCACTTGGAGGACCCATAGTAGCCACTGACAGTAGTGAGGGAGTAGGTGGGCACAAGAAGAGGAGAGACCAAGTGATGGAGATTTGTAGAAACACATTAACAGTGGAGCTGCCTCCATAACTCTGGTAAGGGAAGAGAAGGTTTCAGTGCCTCTCCTCCAAGACTGGAGGCACTGTGGAGAAGAAAAGAGAAGTGCTGTCCTCAGCAGGAGTCTCTGTAGGGATCAAGGTAGGAATTCTGACTCGGGGGATGACTGGAAAGAATGGGGCAGGAGCACCAGCTGTGCAGGGGTTCACTGCAGAAAATGGTGCAGGATCACTGACTGTGGGGAGTCACTGGAGGGAATGGGGTGCAAGTGCCAGCTGTGGGGGGTGGAGGTCACTGTAGGGAACAGGAAGGTGGGGAGCACCAGCTGTGTCAGGTCATGATAGGGAATGGGAGGGGAGCCTGGTTGCAGGCAGAGGTGGAGGGCAGTAGCTGCAGAGAACTGGTCAGGAGCCCTGGCTGTGGCAGGGAGGTGCCATAATGAGGAAGGCCCCACCTGCAATTTAGTCCCCCCTGAAAACTGTTCATTCTACAGCACTGCTCTCTATTTGGGATACAAATATATGAAGTTTGCCCCTCAGTACCTCATGCCATGCTCTGAAGCCCACCAAACCCCTGCCCTGGACACTGCCACTCTTCTCTCATGTTCCTTCTTTGTTGCTCCCCATGAGAAGTCAACACCCAGCCAAGAGACCTCTTCCCATTGCAACTCTCTTCCGTCAACCCTTTCAGGGCAGGATACAGACTGCCTAGCCCACCCATCTTGAACTCGGGCACCTACCCCATGGGGAGAGATGTTGCTCCGAAATTTGGTACAGCTCCACATATGCCTTGCTTGTCATGGCCACTAAAAGCATGCACTTTGCTCTGCTCCCAAAATCAGAGTGAATTTACGATATCTGGCTCCAAAGCACAGACATCTGGAGTTAAGGGCTGACTACCCAGGAGCACCTGTGCTCTGTGGCTGCCACAGCAGTCACCGCACATTCACTTGGCCAGTGGGTTACAATGACTCATGGCTGCACCTTCCCTTTGACCTCACCTTCCTCAGCATCCTCAACACCCGGTCGGTGGCAGCAATCAGGCACCACTTGGAAGGACTCCCTCCACCCACGGGAGAACTAACACCTGACATGGTTTTGACACAGCCCTGTCTTTCTCCCTCCCCACCTCCACTTGCTTTAGAGCCTGGGATTTTTCTTCCACTGCCAAAACACAATGACTGTTATAATTAACAGATTATCTCAGCGCGACAGCTGCAGTCCTTTGAAAATTAGGTTGAATAACAGGATCCTGGCGTATGGTAATTTCTTTTCGTCTCTAGAATATTTCTCTCTTCCCCTCTCGTCATTTTTTCCTTCCCTCTCTCACTCTCCCTACTCATCGGAGTTCTTTCTTTGGGGCTGGATGGGCTTAATGGGCGCCCTCTCCCTCTGTCAGTTTCTTTCAATCTCCTTTTTTCTTTTAGTGTCTTCCTTTCAGAGGAGACAGGGGCTGCAAACAGGAATGTAAACATGGCAGAAACATAAGTACAAGTTGTGCAGAGATAGCAGGCTGACAGGCACATAAGAAAGCCCACGAAAGGAAGCCAATGGAATTGTATTTGCACCATATACAGAAAGGATAACTTATGCAGTTCAATTCCACTGTCCCTTAGGTACACCACATTTCTTCACAGATCAGTCTGCATCTACCCCAACCCAGCTGTGCCACCCACTCACTGAATCAGCAGCTGCACTGAATTACCCTATCCCTCTCTGAGTGTGTATTTCCACCAACAAATCCTAGGCACTCCTCTCACTAAGGGATCAGTTCTCCCACTTACACTCTCTTCACCCATTATCCACATACATCTGTTTCTCTATGAACTACATCAACTCACTCTATAATTGCCTTGAACCCATTCACAATCCTCCACTCAGTTATATCATTCACCAACACCACATGCAGGACTGACTCAGTGCATTACTGAAGTGAACTGAAAGGTGGCTCTTTCCTCTTCAAAAATGAGCTACAACATGGAGTTATACTTCTTTGCCTTGCTCAGTACAGCATAGCCCCAGTGTACTCATTCACATGACCCCTGCTCCATGCAGCCCAAACTCACTCACCCACATCACCTGAACTCAATACAGCCATAACTTACTCATCCACTCCACCCAACTCCCAATCAATTCAGCCCCAGCTCACTCATTCACTCTGCACTGCCCAAACTCATTCTTCCACTCTTTCTTAGTCTTACTTGGCATGCCCCCAACTCAGTCATCCACTGCTCTCCCAATTAAGTAGAGTCAAAGTTATTCATTCACCCCACCCTTAATCAGTACAACTGAAATTCATTCATTCATTTCACCCATACACAGCTGGATAGCAACTCTCACTTTTGCACCTTTAATCAATGAGAATCTGAGTAATTCAATGCATTATCAGTCATACGGTTATGCTTACTGCCCTGCAAATCTGCAGGTATCTGCATTATATCCACATCCACGGATGTGATGCGGCTATCCACAGACCATTTCTTGCAGATGCAGATGGGATGACAATTCACATATTTGTAACCATGCAGGGCTTTAGTTATCCTTTTGTTTCCCCAGTAACTCTATATTCTTCATCTCATTTCAGCTTGTGTCACCCTTGTCCTTCATTCCCTCCTTCTTTTTCTTTAGCCCCATGCATGTTCCCTCCATTTACTGAACATTTCTTCGTTTCTTCAGTGTTACTTATGCTTATAGTCCCTTTATTTATCAATCTTCCTCTCCTTGTTCAATATTTCATACCAGTGATACTCAGACTGAGGTTCCCAAGTCACAAGTGGCTTTTTAATGTGGCTCTTGTGGCTCTTTGCAGCACATGATACTGTAACACTATGTGATTTAATTATTAACCAGTCTTTGTTATTAACCAATCAGGATGTTTTAATATGTTACAACCAATTGTACAATACTTGGTCAGTCATATATACGTATATAAAAGTAAATGAAACAATAAATTCACACCATGACTGTTTTGGGCAATACTGGTTGCTAATTTGGCTCCTGACCCACTGATGTCTGAGAAGCATTGCTCTGTATGGTCCTGTTTACTTATCCAATAATAGTGTTTTCCTAACCAGTGATTCATCACCCTCCATGCACTGGCATGCAGAATTCTCTTTCTGCTTTGAAACACATGCATATTCATTTTCCTACCTACAATAACGTATGTCTACTCACTACATTACACTCCCTTCAGAAGGGATTCGAGGAACAGATAATAAGTGTAAAATGGATCAATAATGAAATAAAATAGTAAGAGTGGTGTATATGTTGTTGCATCACTTTTTAGGTACGGGAGTCAAATCCAAAACAATTCATGCCAGTCACCGAAAACTTGGTGCACTCAGGTGGAAGGACTCCCAAATTCAAACCTTCCTTAGATTTGCTTCATACCACTGTTCTGACTTCTCTCAGCTCCTTACTCTCTGTTCTGTATCCTTTCCCATTCTTCAGTGGATGTAGTAGTAATAATGGTAATGTCTCACTGAGATCAGGGCTCCACTGTGCTAGGTGCTGTACAAATTTTGTTAGAGACAGCCCTTTCTGAAAGAGCCTACAATCTAAATCAGGGGTCTCAAACTCAAATCAGGATGAGGGATGCATGAAGACTAGTATGTTAGCCCAAGGGCTGCACCACGGAAACCTTTTCATACAATGATATTGCAAATATTGATAGCAATAGTGTCATTGTGGGCTGCAAGAAATAACTTTAGGGGACACATGCCACCCTCAAGTTGCGAGTTTGAAACCCCTGATCTAAATACACAAGACAGGCAAAGGAAGCATCATTGTTCCCATGTTTGTGCTAATGCATAAAGAGATTAATGTCTTACCCAAAGCCACATAGGAATTCTGCAGTGAAGCAAGGAATTTAACCTATATCCTTTCAGTTGCAATCCATCTTTCCACTCTATAAAGTGCTCATAAAAGGCCTGCATCCATTCCCTACTATGCCCCTTCCTCCTCAGTCCCTACTACACTCCTACTACACTGTTGTATGGCTTATACCCTATTCATTCCTCATGACATCCTTATTCATCAACGGCCACATTTTAAAGGCTTTTTTCTTTATATGGCTTAATTTAGCAGGGCTGCCCGGCGTATCAATCGGGCAGTGAGTGAGCACTTCAAGAAGATCATTCGTTATTCTCTCCCTCTGCTCATACTTTTCTCAGCAAAGCACTCAAGCTTGTACCCAACTTTAAGCATGTGTACAGTCCCATTCTAGCCCTCAGTTATTCTTTCTAAGCATCTGTGTTGATTCTTCCCATATCTTCCAGACACAACACAATTTTCCTCCCTGAGTGCTCTCTCTTACCCTTTAGTGATCCTCATACCAACAGCTTCTTTCTCTCTCTTCTCCTCTTCCCCTTGCTTCTAAAAATATAGTCTTCCCTTTACTGCTGAGTGGACAGGCAGGCCTGACATTTCTCCCTTAGTTGCCCTTCCCCTACAGTGTTCCAAAAATACTGGCTGTTCTTTTAAAGAAGGAAAGACACTGCTGTCCATAGTGCTGAAACCGAACAATGATGACAAGGGCCACCAGTGTTGGTGCCAAGGTCTCCAGAGGTGTGAAAGAGCAAGACTGTGGCCAAAATTGTGAATTGTCATTAAATATATCTCCCTGCTCAATATTCATTCCCCAACTTTTCCATAATCAACTCAGCAGAGCCCTGCAAATCGGTGGATATCCGCATTATATCCGCATCTGTGGATACAACACAGATATCCGCAGACCATTTCTTGTGGATGCAGATCAGATACAGATCCACATATTTTTATCTGCAAAGAGCTAGAGCCCTGCAAATATGCAGATATCTGCATCCGCGGATACAACACGGATATCCGTGGACCATTTCTTGCAGATGCTGTTCGGATATGGATCAATGTATTTGTATCTGTGCAGGGCTCTACAACTCAGCTCAATTTTCCAGGTCAAAATGAGATTCTACTTCTCTCCACCCAACTGCCAGCACGGGCCTGAGATCTGAAATTTATCATTTGCATTGGCAATGCGGGCTGGGATGGTCCTGCTGGCTTGGACAGAAGTAGAGTGGCAAGAGTGGCTTCTGAAGGCTCACTGAGGTGTTTTCAAAAGCCTTGATTTTAACTATAAGCAAAGCAGGATGCACTCAGGAAACAGAGACACCTAAGAAATGGGCAAGAACTCAAGATATCATGATCTCAGCAAGGACCTAGAATCCCCTCATTCTCTTCAGCTCTATGGAGGTATAAAATTGAAAAGATGGGTTACAGCATGAGTGATGAAGACAATTATTTGGAAGTGAATCCACGGGATAGACCAGATATTTCCCGATCTATTTAGCTCTATCTCTATGCCACTTTGCATCAAACAGCAAGTTGAGTGGCTGGTAAACAAGTAAGGACATTCAGCTGGTGACCACTTAATTTACTCCATGACTCACTGGGCTACCTGGAGTAGGGGAACCTGTTTCAAAATTGGCATTATTGTATGCAGTGTTACCAGGCTGGAGGTCCACTGACTGCTAGAAGAAAGAAAGAAAGAAAGAAAGAATTACATCATCCATGCCTAGATAGTATGATGATATGCACCTTAGAAGATTATCTATCTATCTATCTATCTAGATAGATAGATAGCTAGATAGATAGTCAGTCCAAATTAATTTAGGAGTCATATACTGAAAAAAACTTATTAACAATGAAAATGGGGAAAGAATTAAACAAACAGCAACAGAAAACTGGGAAAGAATAACATTTTTTTATGAGCTTGTTAACATTTGTGAAGTTAGGTAACCCTAAATATATGCCATTAATTTGCATGTTTTATGTTTCTCCCCCCGTTGCCAGTTTATGGTTCTGTGAAACCTTTGAGAAGCTGTGCTTTCCCCTTTTGCTTGTGTTAATTAACACTTGTGAAATAGATTTTTTTTGAGAGCTGTTGTGCTCCACTGCTGAACTAATCAACAAACAATCCCTATACCTTTTTTCATAGGCTACTCTTGCTGCCTCCCCATTCACTTGGGTGTGAGGTGGCCTAGGGGCCACCAAACCACATTGTTACCTACACATGCCCAGAAGCAGAAGACTTGCGCCATCATCTCTCCACCTTGCACCTACTGTCACACAGAGATGAAAGGTACTTTCATGGGGTTGGTCTCTGACAGATGAAGAGTTAAGAGATCCAAACCACTCATGCTATCACATTGCCATGCGGAGGCACACTGTATTTACACATTAGTAGTCACTTGGGAGTCTTGAAATCAGATTCCCAGGGGAAATCCAGGCAAAGACTCATTGAGACTCCTAATGAAATTACTGGCAGACACAGCTGGGGAAAGAAACCAGTCTCTGGACTTCAGCACATTCTTATGCTGGTAGTAAAGGATCACCCCCCTGTGTGTTAAGGACCCCTGCGAAGCCCCACATCTGGAGCAAGCATTCAATAAATCCAGTTCAGGTTCCTTCCCTCTTCCCAAGAGCTAACCCCAAAGTCCATTTCAGGAAACACAGTCATCCAGTTTGGGTGCTTCCCCCCGCACCCGCTGCAGATGAGCTCTGCTATTCCCATTGCAGGCAGGCATATGTTATTCCCAGGGAACTAGCAAACTCGGAGAGACCCTTTGCTGCCTGACTCCAGCAGAAAGTGTATCTGGCTGATCCTCTTTGAGCTCAGCGGGTATCTCAGCATGGGATTCTCTGTGCTCAGCTGGAGCGGAGTCTGAGTCCCACCTTAATTATGTCCTGACTTTCCCTGCATGTCTCTAAGGCCCTGATGCTACAAAGTCTTTTGTTAAGCAAGCTCACAGGTGTTAAGCCTGCTTTTGACACATGTGGGCCCCAGCAGGACTCCCCAGCCAAACCTTCTTAGAAGCCATTTCAGCAAGGACCCCGATGATCCTTGTGGGCAGGGCCTGCCTGGCCCCTAAGAGACACAGCCCCTCCTGGAGCAGCTAAGGCAGAGAACAGCGGTGACACCTTTAATCACTTCACCAGCAAAGACACTCCCCCAGCCTCCAACCTAATTTTCTGCTTTCAGTAGCTGGAGCTACGGCAGGCCTTTTAGTGGTATCGGGGGGGGTTCTGCTGAACTGGAGGGGGGGTGAACATCAGATTTCTGTACTGACATTATTACACTGCGGCATGGGGGTGTTAAGCACTGGGGAGGATACTTTCATTTACTCCCTGGCTTTCGGTTGCCTTGGCAACATGAACAATGAGTCCACACCAAGAACCCATCTGCAATGTGGTGGTAATGGGGAGGTTGGGTTCTCACTTGCTTTATTTGCTTAGAGGGGAGCAGAGCAGAGCGACCAAGAGCACAGAGATGACAGACGGAGTGGGGATGTTGTCCTACAAAGCCTTCCACACACACCAACAACACAAACACAGATACCCACACAAGCAAGCACATGGCCTCCACACTGAGAAATGCAACCAGCACCCCCAGCATGCACACCCACAACACACCCACCAACCCACTCACATACACACACAGCAGACACCCCCTCACAGGCCCCACACACTTATACATTCACCTACAGATGTGGACAGGCCGACTCTGGAATTTTTATCCTCGCCATTAACTTGCCCTCCCCCATGATCCAGCCATTCTGGAGTACAACTCATTTCACACACTTAGCACAGAGAAGCCCAGGCTTCAAACTCAGGACTCTTGAAGCATGACCAAGGCCAGAAGACCATCCCCGCTAGCTTAGCCAACTGAAGGATTTTCTATCCTTAACCTGTGCCAAAAGGCAACCGTGATTCACCTGCAGCCTAGTCACTCTCCCAGGAGATGCCAAGCGGCTCACTCCACATGCCTGCTCAGCCCCCCCCCCCATTCCTCTGCTAGGCAGCTGGTGTCACCATGCTCCCATTTACACCTTTCAGTGCCTGAAAACAGAGATCTAGCTTGTACTAGCAACAGGCGGGTCCCCTAAAATGCTCCACATCTGGGAGTCAAAAGCAACTGTCTCAGCCAGGCGCTGCCTCCCATATTACAGGCCATCAGTTGCGTCTATCCCAGCCCTGCTGAAATGGTGAGGCTCCTAAGAATTTGCCCCACTTCCCATGCAGGCACATCACAGATGCAGCCTTCCTACCCAAGGACAAGGATCAGGTGACCCTTGGGAGCTCAGCAGCATGCTGCCAAAGGAAGGCACTGTAGGCCCAGCATCAAGGGCTGCTTCATCTCCTGGCTGTTTGGGGCCACAGTTCTCCTAGCCTAGCCCTGGGATGGAGGTGGGGGGGGAGAAGTTTGGTCTCCTGCTCAATAAGCAAGAAAAGTGAGTTGAATCCTCCTGTCCTGTGTTCCCATGCAGCCTTTGGGCTGCTCCCACTCACACTTCATTGTCCAGGGACCACTCTGAGCTGTGGGAGCAGAAGACAGCTATGGTACAATGCCATGTGGGCAATCCCCCTCCCTGTCCCCAACAGCCTCCTACACTGGGGGTTGGAGGCAAGGCTAACCCACAGCCCAAATGCCAACCCTACCCTAGACTGGTTCCATCCACTTTCAGACCCTTTATGCTGCCAGGGTGAAATTAAGGGAGAGATTTAACTGGGACTCAGACCCTTCATCTCAGGGTGATTCTGCCAAGGGCAGGATCGGAGTTCCCATATGTGGTGCTATGTGTGGTGCAGGAGATGGGCCTGAATAAAGCTGGAGACTGAGTTCCCTTCAGGCCAGAGCAATGGCCTGTGGGTGGCAGGCTGAGACCTTGGGGGAGCACTGCATGTGGAAGGAAGACAAGTAGAGAGAGGATGCCCTGCTCCAGCTGGCAGGGGGCAAGAGGCCTTTGCAAGGCAGACCCAGAGTTTGTTGTGACTGGCACCGCATTGTGTGTATGCGTATGTCAGGGGCTGCTGCCTCCTGGCCATCCCACACCCACAGGGCTTTAGACACCCAATTAGGCTCCTGGCTGCCTTGCATCCTGTGACTCCAAACTCTCCATCTGCTCAATTTAAAAAAATTTTAAAAAGGCAGGAAAGGAGAAAAACAAACACTTAATTTCTAATCTCATCAGTCCTCTTGCTAATTAGCACCCTCTGAGTTCAGACACTGACTTCCTGAGATACTGTAGGGCCAGTAATGACCCCCGACCTGTACACACATATGTATGAAGAGGAAGGAGGGATCTCTGATCCCTCCAAACAGAGTCTGGCAGAGGTCAAAAGAGCGGAGAGGCTGTGTTTACTGCTGTTCTGAATTTCCTTTTGTGCACACTTATTTTTCCGAGAGAAAGAGAATGGGGCAATGCCCCTTCTTGGGAGAATCCCTAAGGTGTGTGGCCAGGATGGGTTTGAGGTAGGGGAGAGGAGTGGAATGGATTTCTGGCACCAATCCCAAACTGAAACATATCCTAATTTGTGCCTCCTGAGTCCTCAACAGTGGTAATGAAGGGCTCCATTCAGGACCCTGATTAGGGAGGGTGCATCAGAGGCACGTTCTCTAAAGGCAGGATCGTGTGGAAGGAAACAAGAGGGGGTGTTCTCTGCTCAACAGAGGAGTTTTGATGTTATCACTGCAGCTGCTGGGGAGGCTCCCCCCCCCGCCTTCCCCATCTCCCATGGCAACTCTAAAATGGCAGCAAACAAGTGGCAGGCCCCTGTTGTGTGCAGCCCCCCATGATCCCTGCCAGCCTGGATGGTGCCAGGAGATTAATTACAGAAGATAGCTCCCTATTGCTCTCCAAAAGATGGGAAGGCAGAGGAGAAAGAGGGAAAGAGACAGAAAACGCTGGAGAGGATAGAGAGTGAAGGAAAAAGAGAGAGAGATGTGGTAGATGAGATGGATGGCAAGTGAGGGAAAGAGGAAAACAGCAAGAAACAGAGACACTGAGAGCGGCAAAGAGAGGAGGCTGAGACTCATGCCAGCTGGTGAGACAGAGCAATGAGTAACCTTGGTTCCGAAGGCAGCCCTTGTATTTGGGGGAGCAAATAGCCACACAACCCTCCTTTCCTCATTCTCCAGAGAGTTCAGACAAAGCACTCATAGCTTCTGGGTCATCGGCTAACTGTGCGCTCTGACTCTGCACTGGTGGGGCTATGTGGCTGGTTGGCTGCCTACATCACCTAGGGTCATTTCTGCTCAGCAACTGGATGGCTCAGACATTTCCAATGGGACAAAAGGAAGCAATTGCTCAAGCGCATTCCGCACAATTGTTTGAGCAACTTCAGGGACTCACGGGCACTTTCACAGACGCCTGGCACTCATCCAAACACTGGTGACTAATGACTTCTACAACTACACACATCAGAGCAAGCCCAGATGGTAGGCACATCAGTCTGTCTATCTAGGCACCCATCTGGTACTAACCAGAGTATCAGACCACTGCCCAACAGCCCTGGAAGGAGGAGAAGCAAGAGAATTCCAGCCTTACAGCTGGGGAGCTGAGAGATGGAGTGGGTTAAGTGACTCACCCGTGGCCAGATGGGGAGCTTGTGGCTGAACTGTAAATTGAACCCAAGTCACCTGATCACTAATCTAGGTCTGTAGCCACTAGACTAGTCCAGACCATTCTTCCTAACCTACAAAAGTTTTGTGAAACAGCTCTGGTGGTAAGTATCACAGCATTAAGTACTATTAAATAGGCACAGAGTTAGAGAGAGAAGAAGAAGAAGAAACGCAGAACTAGGAACAGAAGGTGATTCCTGGAGAAAGAATGAGTGGGAGAGACAATGAGAGGAAATAAGCACAACTTCCCATTGTCTTCAGTGGGCTTTGGATTAGGTCCAGGAAAAGAGAGAAAACAAGGGATAGAGGAGGAGGAGGAGACAGAGGAGAGATGATGTGAGAGGGAGAAACAGAAACAAGAACTGACTTGAGACAGGAGAAGAGAGCACAGAAATGGAGGCTCGTAAGAGAAAGGTGCAGTTTGCCTCCAGCCGATCAGCAACGTGCTAAGCGCTGTTACCAATGGACCACAGTGACTCACGGGACTGAAACACCAACCAGCCTAGACTAGCCTAAGGCTACTCATAAGTAGCTCATCTGGACTCACAGGACAGCCACACTGTCTTCTGATGGGCTGCACTGGACCCTGTACGTGGCTAGGCCAGTCCAGTGCTATTCTGCAGTCACCTCCTAGAGATAGTGGGTTGCATACCCTCAGGGTATGAGAGGGCCTCACTGTGTTGGAGCCAATGTAATTTATCCCAGTTGAAGATCTGGCCCATGCCACCTTCAGCCACTCCCTTCCCAGCCTCGGCCACTCGCTTGCTGCCACTGCCATCCCCAACTTCCATTGTAACTCTTCTGAATTCAAATCCCTGGCTTTCTTAAAAATCATCATAATTTCTTAGAGACAAACCTTCCAGTGAAGGAGTCTAAGCTAGAGGAAAAGCCTCAGTGTGTTAAGAAAATGGCTGCCTGCCCCACCACACCTCACTCCCGATTGCTCAGCAACATGCCATTAGCAGCCCTATTCTCTCCTCTGCACACAACTGTTGGTCCTCCACCCTGGCTCCATCAGCCACTACCTCTCTTTAAGGAGGCTCCAGGATTAGCCAGTCTCTCTGTGTGTGCCCCCCCTTGCTTTCTCTTCCCCCTCTCACCTCTTTACATTTTTTCAGAGACAGCATCCCAACATATCCACCCACTGATGGGGGGGGCACTCTGTTAAGAACAGGGCAATTCATAAGACTCGACACCCCAAACTTCCCTGATAGGGCACAACCTACTGCCCCAGCAAATAGTATCCCCCAGGCCCCTGTTACAACACCCCCAGAGGTACTGAGAGGCAGGGTGTTCTGGGGCAATAAGCATGGGCTAGGTCGGAGCCAGGACACCTGTATTCTATTCCCATTGGCACTGCCATCTCACTGTGACTTGGGCATGTCACTTCGCCTCTCTATACCACCTGTTCAAGGGGAACTTTGCTTCCCAGCACCAGAGGGGTGTTGTGTTGGGAAAGCTAGTGTCTGCTCACTGATTGCAACAGGCAAAGTGCTACCTATGTGGGGAGAGGTGTTGTAGATGGGCTCTCCCAGGAGTGACTCATAGGGCATCCCAGGTGCTCCTAAAGGAAATATCCTGCTGAGTTACAAGGATAATACAGGGGACAGGACACCTCCACCCATCACCATAGGGGTTCAAAGTTTCCTAACCTATTCCTTGCAGTGCCCACCACACTAACTCAGGGGAGTAGCACCACTTCCTAGGGAGCAGCACCCAATTCTCTACTCTGTGGACTCTGCCTGATTAGGAATCTCTTTCCCTGCCTCCCTCTGGTGAGGGGAGCTTTCTGCATTAGCAAATTCTCCCTGATCTCCCAGCCTGCTCTCCCAGCTTGGAGAGGAGATAAAGATCTTTGAAGTGGGATTGATGTTACTCCTCCACTTGAGAACCACCACTTAACGAAAAGCTTGGGTGCCTTAACCTGCATCTCTGAACATAGCACAACCTGTCAACAGTCAGGCAAGACAGAAATGACAATGGAAGGGAAGGGACAGAAACCATTCCCACCTTTTCCCTGCAGAGGATGGCACAGCTGCTGAAAACCTTCCAGTGGAACCTTGGGCCTCTCTGTTACTCCCCTCCCTGCCTCCTTCTGTAAGCTATCCATACCCTTGGCTCCTGAGTCTGACAATGCTGTCATGCCTCTCCCTCTACCCAGCTCTGGAAAGGAACACGAGACAGCCTCCCTGAGTCCAAATCTCCAAGGTACCCCTAGAAACACAGCTGAGAAATGGGCAGGTGATACTTGTTTGCATCCGTCTGCCCATTTGGCAGGTGCATTTTCTGCAGCAAGGTAAGAATGCAGGTTCCTGTGAAGGAAGGCTGCTCTATGGGCACTTGTGTAGCACATATATCTGTGCAGCATGTACATGCATGGCTGCTGTGTGAGGCCCCCAGAGTGCCTTCACATGCAGCACATACTGCAGGGGCACCTGCCTGCACCCTTGTCCTCAAAGTTGCTGCACAAAACTGAATATTCACATATGTGCGTGAGAGAGCAAGCATATTATCCTGTGTGCGAGCACAGATCTGCCCCAGGTTGGTGCAAGCCAACATGGCCAGTGTGGGGGCAACTGTGGGCACATGCATCCATGAGTGTGGTTGCTGATTTCAGTGTGCCTGAACAAGCCCGTATCCATATAAACATGTTAATGCAAAGACACTTTAGGATGTGAGTGCACATGGAGAGGTGAGCCTATGAGTGTCAGTTCAGATTCATCAGTTTATCCACATGATAAGTGTCACTTGTGAGCATGTGCACACACAGGAGAAAGCATATCATTGTGCAAGTGCGCATAAGGATGCATATATGAACATACCTGTAAACGTATGTGGAGAGCAGTGTAAATCTGTGCTCAGCTAAGGGTCCAGCACGTGTGCATGTGTGTGCACGCATGCATGTGTGCGTGAAACTGGGTACAAATGCTGGGAACAAGCGCATGCCAGTCTGCTAGGGAACTTTCCATCTAAATCAACTGACAGCTGCTCCCCTGAGTTCCCTGGGCACCAATAACATTTTCTCTTTCCTAATCTCCCAGATGTAAATCCATTCGCGGCAAGTGCCTAGAGACTTTTAATTCCATCGGCATTAAACTCACTAAAGCCTCTATTACCAAAAGCTTTTAGGATTTTCCCCAGAATCTACAAGTCAGGTTTGTAACATGACAAACTCCTCTTCTCTGGGGCGTTTTAGAAATTAATTTGCACAGTCTAAAAGCCAGAATCACAATGGGATGATCTTGATCTCCCACTCCTAACTCCAAACTCCAGCCGCTGTTGCACAAGGTGTCCAGTAAGAAGTCATTCCCAGTGCTGTGCTGAACAGTAGCCACCACATCTCACTGTGAGAAGCTGTATGAGAGCAGACATGCTGCCACAGCAGCTTGGTATTGGAGGTTCCCAGATGCTGTCAAATCATGGAAGCGATCCAGATCTCCCAGTGCCAGAAGCTCCTCCATGGGCTCTCAGTGCCAGGAGATATGACTGCATCAGAGCACTTGATGCTCCAAACTGCAACAAGTCTTGTCATAATGCAATGCATTCCCACGTACTGTGAAATAACACATCTAGGTGCAGGAGGTTTTTGAATATACTGTGATAGAGAGGAAGGGAGCAGGAACTGTGAGCTGCTGATGGAGGTTCCTAGATGCTGTAATATAGCAGAGGTGGTGGTCAGCCCCTGAGCAGCTGTCTGCTGCAGCATAAGGACACAGTTGTCACTCAGACCCTGAAGTTCTTAGATGCTGGAATATGTCCCCATGAAGCCACCATGTCTGAATCCTAGAGGTTACTGGATGCTATAACATAGGGGTGCTGCAGTCAGGACCCTGTGATGTAGACTTCTAAGTATTCCAGACTTACATCCAGCAGTATTGGAGCACTGAACCTCTTGAAAAGGTGAGCAATTGACACTTAGGTCTTGGTGCAATGATCTGATCCCTCTTCATTTCCCATGGAGGCAACTCTCAGTGAATCATCAAAAAATCAGGGAGCTCCTACAGAGCAAGGTAGTTTAGTGTATGGAATCCAAACATAAGGAACATAAGAAAGAGAGGTCCAAGTGGGTTCCCAGCCATCTGTTTCTCTTTGATTAGAGAGGTCTGAGTATGAGGGGTCCCAAAACCCTGCCCCCATGGGTGAGTGGACACTTGAAGATGCTGTGAGTACTTTAAGGACCCTAAGATATGAGTGTGACAAATAGACACCAGACTCTAGAGTGGGCACCTTTGACCCCTCTGCTTAGCAAATTACTTTTGTCCCTGTTAGCAGCCTCAGCACCCTTAATCCTGTCTTAACGAAAATGATCTAGTGCTGGGACAATGAACACCTCATGCACAGAGAGAGGGTATGGACGTGCCAGATTCCCAAACTAAGATGGGAAACACAGTGACCCATCAATCACCCTATCTAGTCTAGAGTAATATGTTTTTGC
Source organism: Podocnemis expansa (assembly GCA_007922195.1). Lineage (NCBI taxonomy): Eukaryota > Metazoa > Chordata > Testudines > Podocnemididae > Podocnemis > Podocnemis expansa. Next base: position 21,154,642 of record ML681994.1, read on the forward strand.
TTTTGGGCTCCACCTGGACTTGAGAAGCAGTAACAGTGTGATACCATGAGATGGGCTGTTTTCCCACCATTTCTGGCTAGGACCAGAAGTAGAGAACGTGGAAGTCTCCTATAAGTGTGTCTATGAGATTTCCATCCTAGGTTTGCAGTCTGAAGCAGCATGGAGAATTCTATTACAAATCCAATGTTTTGAGTAATCATTTGAAGTAAACTCTAACAAGGACTGGATCAATAGATAGCATAAATCAAACTAGTAGCACTAACTTCAACAGAGTTAGGCTGAATTATACCAGCCAAGGAGCCTGTCCCAAACTTCTTGTGGTTTGCACCATACTGCCCCGAACACATGTGCCTTTTATACCAGACCAACCAGCAGTGACGTGAAGCCAGAGGTTGAACAGCTGTGTCCTGGTATTAACCCAATAACCATTATTGTGGGAAACACTGGGATGACTGGATCAAACCCAAGACTAGATTTCCATTATTCTGGTGGGCAGCTTCTGATGCTTGACAGAAAGGAGCAAGAAACCTGCACCCATTGGGTAATCTGTCCCCTACTTTGGATCTCACCCTGATCTCTCACAATTAGAAACTGGTTTCCAACTTGAAGCATGATGTTTTAGATCCTTTCTAAAATTTTTGTTAGCATTAACTAGGAGAGCTTTGGATATTCTTTGTATCTGTATAAGTGTCCACTCTCTTTTTGAATCATACTAAATTCTTGCTCTTCAAAGCTTTCTGTGGTTGTGGGTTCTTGTGAAACCGGGGACCATTGGAACCAAATGGAAAAGAGTTCACTGGTTTTTTAAAAAACTCATCTCAAGCCTGCCAAGCTCACTACACCCAAAACGCCCCATTTCATGGTATTTATCAATAAAGGATAGCATGTAAGGTCTCTGCTGAAAACTTGTAACTTATCAATACTGTAAGATGTGTGTACAGGTGGTGTTTAAGGAGCAATCTACTTGTATTGAAAACTATGCCTTTATTATCTTGGAATGAAAAGGAGGCAGCAGGAAATAACATGCCTTGGTGATGGCCCCTAAGCAAGGGAGTACTGTCACCCTTCCTTGGCTAGCTAATTACCTCACATGCTGCTCAACTGTCTACCTTTGCACCAGCCCAGAAAAGTCAACAGAAAACCATCTAACTATAAACATTGATACCATGCTGCAGTGGAAAGGATGGCAAAACAGTGAGGGGATTGACCTGTCTCTGAATAAAGACAAAAGGCTGATTGAGGGTGTCACAGGGTGGAGCAAGACACTCTACACCCATTCTCTGAGGAGATACTCTGGTGAGTAGGGGCACTTCATGGAAGACTGGGTCCTAGCTTGTTGGGGCTAGCAAATGCTGCAGAAGACTTTGGGGTTAGAATCTACTTGACTAGATGGGAAAGATAACTCTGAGAAAGTACAGACCCTACTTTGCATTTCAGGATTTTCTTTTGCATGTGACCATTTGATTCTATCACATGCATGCTTCTATTTCCAAAAGGGTAGCTGTGTCAGGTGAGCTTGGCAAAAAAAGCAAATAATCCCGTGGCACTTTTAAAGACTAACAAATGTATTTATCACATGAGCATTCATGGGAGAAAATCCCACTTTGTCAGATGCTTTGAAGAACTTTGTAGAGTTTAACCGTATCCTCTCTGATTCATCTCCATTTTAAAAGGTAAATAATCTGTCCTTCTTATGAAAATTTTAAAAGGGATAGCCGTGTTAGTCTAGGCCAGTGAAAAAACAACAAGGAGTTGTGTGGCACTTTAAGACTAACAGATTTATTTTTTGCATGAGCTTTCATGGGAGAAGATCCCACTTCCTCAGATGCTTCGAAGATGGGTGAACTTACAGAAAGGAATGAAACTAAATGCAAGGGGGTGTAAAACATAGGATCAGGTCATACAGGAACAGCAAATCAGAGCAGTTTACAGGTTCAAACCATGGGAAGCCTGAAGTCAAATTACCCTTTGTAATGGGAAAAGAATCCATAGTCTCGATTCAGACCAGCCTTCACAGAATTTAGCTTGCATATTAATTTGAGTTCAGCTGTCTCTCTTTGAAGTCTTGATGTCCCAGGTACAGCTCTAACGATGGTCGTTAACAAATCCATCATCGAGTGATTAGGAAAATGGAACAGACACCGTCATAGGTCCTAATCAAGCCTGCTACTCCATCAAAGGCTCATTTACCTGCTCATCTACTAATGTGGTCTATGCCATCATGTGCAAGAAATGCCCCTACACCTTATATATTGGACAAACAGGACGACAGCCGTAAGAGACTGAATGAGCACAGAGCTGATATCAGAAATCAAAGAACAGAGAAACCAGTTGCTGAACACTTCCATCTTCCTAATCACTCAATGATGGATTTGTTAACGACCATCGTTAGAGCTGTACCTGGGACATCAAGACTTCAAAGAGAGACAGCTGAACTCGAATTAATATGCAAGCTAAATTCTGTGAAGGCTGGTCTGAATCGAGACTATGGATTCTTTTCCCATTACAAAGGGTAATTTGACTTCAGGCTTCCTATGGTTTGAACCTGTAAACTGCTCTGATTTGCTGTTCCTGTATGACCTGATCCTATGTTTTACACCCCCTTGCATTTAGTTTCATTCCTTTCTGTAAGTTCACCCATCTTCGAAGCATCTGAGGAAGTGGGATCTTCTCCCACGAAAGCTCATGCAAAAAATAAATCTGTTAGTCTTAAAGTGCCACACAACTCCTTGTTGCTTCTTCTTATGAAAGCATTTCTGCACCCTGGGTCACCCTCTGAACCTCCTCAAATTCTGCACTGTTCTTTGTGAGATGGGGTGACTAGCACCATATATGCCATTCAGAGAAGGCCACATCACTGACTTACATAAAGCATAATGCTTTCTGTATTATGCTCTATCCCATTCCTTGTGCATCCTAACAACCTCTTTGATTTTTTGAATGTATCTGCATATTGAGTAGAGGTTTTTATTTAACTGTCTGCAAGGAAGCCAGGGTCTCTTTTGTGGGTTTATGCTGTTAACTGAGAACCTTGTAAGGCGCCTGAGTAGTTTAGATCTTCTGGTCCAGGATGCATTGCTTTGCATTTATCAGCACTGAATTTCATTTGCCTTTGCATTGTCCATTCAGTCAGCTGGGTTAGGTCTTTCCGAAGCTCCTCAGAGTCCTCTCTGGTCCAGATTAAACTACAGAACATTTTGCTGCTTGGAAAGGTTGCTACATCACTACCTCTTTCCAGATCATTAAACATATTGAACAATGCAAGACTAATATGGAACCTTGAAGTTCCCACTCTCAATCTTCTGAAAACCGATCATTTAATTTTATTCCTCTTAGTCTTCCAGCCAGTTGATGATACATGCCAATATCTGACCTCTCACCCCATGCTTCTTTACTAATTTAGTATGTCAAAGGTCTTTTGAAAGTCTAAATAAACTGTCAACCTGTTCTCCTTTATCCACTACCTTACTGACATATTTAAAGAATTCTCAGAGATTAAAGGGGCTCAATTTTGCTTGGCAGAAACTGTTCTGGTTAGATCCCATCATCTTCAGACATGATCGTCAACATCCAGAGGTGTGCACAAGGGGATGGGGCAGGGAGAGGGGACACAAGCCCCACCCATAACCATCAGGGCACAGAACTCCTCCAGCCCTAGGAACAAGGAAAAGACTGCAAGCTCCTGCTGGAGTGGGGAAAAGTGAGTGCCTACCAGGACCAGCATAAGAAAATGAATAGTGAGCTCCTGCCAGCACAGAAGGGAAGAGGAAAAGTGAACTCCTCGCAGGCTGGAGGGGGAGGGCCAGGCTGAAGTCAAAATTAAATTTCTGTGCATACCCATCATCATAGCTTTTTATTGTTATTTCAACAGATTTGCCAGGTACAGCTGTAAACTCACAGGTCTCTAATTCCCTGGATCACCACTAAAGCCTTCTTTAAATATAGGAACAACATTTGCTACCCTCCAATCCTCTGCTACCGTGGCTGTTATTAATGAGATTTCATGGTTTTATTAGCAGCTCAAGAACTTCGGCCTAAGCTCCTTCTGAACTCTTAGATGTAACATCTGGGCCTGGTGACTTGCTGGTTTGTAAATGATCAGGTTGTTCCAGCACATCTTCCCCTGACACGTCTGGACCTGAAAGTTCCTCATCTTTGTTACCAGGCAAAAACAGGTCTGTGGCAGAAATCTCCCTGTACTCTCAACTGTGAAGACTGACCCGAGGACTCATTTAGCTTCTCGGCGACATCGTTGGGACTGGGATCCAGAGTCACTTTTGACGTCCAAAGCCTTTGGAAGTGAGCAGCATGGATTTCCCTGGATAACCTACATTCCAAACTTGTCTTGTTCTCTTTACTGGTGGGGACTGCTGGCCGCTAGTGAATTCCAGTCTGACCCTGGCTCCTTGCTGGAGGTTTCAGGGCTGGGAGAGAAGGTTTGACTATCTACAGCCCAGGGCTCAGGGAAGAGAAACTGACCTGAATTCTGAGGGCTGCATGAACCCGGGAGGAGATGAAACTCAGAGAGGATGAAAGGGAGTAAATCAGAGAGGGAGATGAACAATGCAGAGCTGTTAGCTCCATTGATTGCCTTTCAGTTCTGAATCAGTCAAGAGACAAAATAGGATGGGAAAGGCTGGGAACTCAAATAACAGACCCCATTATTCAAGTATCCCTCTCCTGAAGCCACCACTGCTCACTGCCTTCTCATTGCCTGTACCAACATAAAAGGCCCCCAGGGTCCAGATAAGACTAACATATGCAAGCCAATACACATGTGCAAGACGCTGGCAAGGGTACAAGCCACCAAACACCTGAGTTTGCATATCTGACTGCCACCATCTCCTCCACGAAATCAACCACTCACAAACACAAGCACCTAGTCATATGTACCCCATCTCTAACAAGCAACAAACACAGCGCGCACATTGAGGAACACATATCCAACTACACAAACATTTGCATGTACCATGCCCATTCACACACCACAGTTCCACGAAATTGGCTCAAACCTCACCAAATTCGCCCAGTCACAATGTACACAAAGACTGCCTCTGTGTCCATTCAGAACAAGGCTCCCCCAAGTATCCCCAACAGTGAACATGTAAGCTATCTGATCACCACTGTTGTGTTTTCTAGGGACAATATAAAGCTAGGATTTTGGTGGCTACTGTTATTATGATCAACAAGCTGCTGTGCACCATGACAATGTGTTAATGTGGCTGTATGAGTAGGCTCTCAACTCACAATGCCCCAGGGTAACTTAAAAGTTTATAGTGTCCAAACTCAGAGTTCTGACCTCTTCAGGCTCAATGGAAATCCTCTACTTCCTGGCCCCTGAACAGTCTCTTCAACCACTGCTTCCCCTGCAGGATTCCCCCCTCCCCTGCTTCCTGTGGCCAGGGACTCCAGCAGTTCACCTCCGAGGAGCAACCTGTTCTTTGGCAGCCTTATTATCTCAGGGCTCCCCTCCTGGCACCTACCCTGCCCCTGCAGGTGTCTCCAGTCTTTAATTCAAGGCTTCCCCCATCCCTGACAGGAGCTTATAGTGCACCCTGTGGGAATCTCAGCTTGACTTCATCAGACTCTTCACAAAAGGAAATTCCCCTTGTTCCTCTTCGGGGGGTCTTTGTTCCTTCACTGTGTTCCCAACTCTCTCTGCTTCACCACCACAGCTAGGGTCTGTCTTTCTAATTAAGACCCATTACCCCCTGCTGAGGTCACTAATTAGCCCATAGCTTACCAGTTAGGGTGAGAGATAGCTACTAAATCATGAGCACGGCTGAGCCCAGCTTGCCTCGAAGGGCCACTCAACCTGTGACAGTGGCCTTATGTGTTACCTAGGAGCTATCCAGAGGCATAGAAGCATCTGTTCACACAGACTGTGGCAAATCTACAGCCACCTAGCTAGCCCGACTCACTTCACAGTTGTCACTTTGCTACACATCACAGCAACACAGGATTTCATCACAGCATCATAAGGGACAGAAGTTGGTCCTGTTCCAAAATCCCAGGCCCTGGCCACTTGAGCTAAAGGACAATGTACTTCACAGTCTTTGACACACAGTTGGATGGTTCTGACTCCATTCAGTAAAGGGCAGCTTGAACAGACATCCTAGTGATTTCATTGTGATATCAAATATGGGTGGGGGGCCTGTCTCCTCTGAGTTTTACTGAGCAGTTTACTTTGCTTATTGTTTATTTGCCGCCATTTCCTTTGAGCCAACCAGCAGGCATTTCAGAGCACAGTAGGGAGGGGTCTGCCAACAATGCCTCAGACTTCCACATTCGGAGCACAGAATGGCAAGCTGAACAGAGGAAGCAGAGTTAAAGCCAGCTGCCTGGAATCTCAGGAGATTGCTGTAATCGCTCTGAGCTGGGGAGATGCCGAGAAGAGGAGCAGCCAATTGTGCAGAGTTAGAGTCTCAGCTCACTCACTATTAGCTGCGTTCTTGGATCATCCAGCCCTTTCCCAACTGAGTTGGTGTGTCCGGTCCAAAGGCTGCTGAGTAAAACTACGGGGCATCTGCTCCACAAGAGTAAGCCCTAGTCTACACTCAGGGCACTTTTTGGCGGCAGTCAACCGGCATTTACAGAAAGCACACAAAATGCCTTGCATAAGTGCCACTGACTTTCTAAGGAACCGGGACACAGTCAGGAAAGCTGACTGCAAATCCTTTGCAGTCAGCTTTCCTCTCCTTCTCCTGGAGGCCAGGACTTCTGGTGCAAACTGCCAGGAGCGCAGCAGCAAGTTCCCACTTGCTGCTAAGCACTCCTGAAACACTGAGCTGACTGTGGCGATTTTGCCACCGTCAGTACAGACATAGCCTAAGATTTGTTTAACGTAAGGAGAAATGGATAACCAACCCCTGCAGTGGACATCTCTGAGAGGCAGTCCATGGTCTCACCTCCTTGGCAACATAGTTCCTTCTCTCTCTCTCTTCCTTCCTTTTCTCTTGCTCTTAGTCCTTCCCTCCCTTTGCGTATAATGCCATCTCTTCACTAGGTGTCTTTCACTCCCCTGTCCTCTCTGCCATGGAGCTCTCTACTTCCTTCTCTCCCCATTGTGTATCTTTCTGTTTCACACCTTTCCCCATCACTATGCCTTCCTCCATGTTCTTCTTCCTGTCCCTGCCTCTCCCATCATGTCATTTGCCCTGGGTATTGGGTACTTTCTCTTTTTCCCTTCACGGGCTCTGGGTGTGTAGCTCTGTCTCTGGTTGTACTGCAGTCCCATGCTCCATTTCCCCAGCAGCCCCTGTGGGAAAAGCTTGACACAGCTCCAGTTGGGGCCCTCAACCAGGCTACCCTAGTGCACACACCGCATGGCTGCTCAGTTAGACCCCATTAAGACACCTGCCCCTCACCAGTGAATTCTTACTTGGTTTCCAAAGAGCCAGGCCACAAACTCCCCTTCTCTCAACAAACAGATGCTGGAGAGATTCACTGCTTCAGCCCAGGCACACAGCAGTCTTTCCATTAGGGATTCTCATCTACATCCCTGCTGCATCCCCCTGCCCAGGATGGTGCCATCCGATGCAGCTGCCTGTGGGAACAACAGCCTCTTCTGTTCATTACCCTTCCCCAACACCATTCTTATTTTGCAGGCATTACCTGAGCCTCACATGGGAGCCAGCTATTGCCACTCCCATTTCACCAATGGAGGAACTGAAGCACAGAGAGGTTTTCCAGGTAAGGAACTTCCCAGAACAGGGACCAGAATTTAGCAATGGCTGGCTCCCAGACGTGCATTCATTTCAATACTTCACATTGTCTCTTGACTCCCTTGAGGGAACTGATTCTGGGAATCTACCTCCTACCTTCCCTGAGTGATGGGTGCACACTGAAATAGCAGTCTTCTTGCCTTTGGATATAGAGAAATTGATGGCATCCCCCTACAGTCAACACCTCCATTGCTTTCCCTTCTGAGACGTAATTGGGAAGGGTATTCTCCTCAGCTAATCTGGAAGAGATGTTGCCCCCCCCCATCAGTAGGATCTGGGGTCTCTCATAAGGTTGCACAACTCTATCTCAGTTACCAGCCCATCGGGGAAAGCCCAGGGGGAGATACCCAAGAGATATTCTTCTCTCTAAGGATGTATGTTCTGAAGTGCTGACATGGGCTCTAATACAGGTTAAGCAAGATCTCCTCTACAATCCACACAGGTGGCATTCAGCCATGTGCCCTCAGACATCAGTACACCCTTAGAAAACAGGCTGCCCACCCAGTTTTAGGACATAGCAAACGCATGTGATGCCAGACTCATGTTTGGACAGTCTGACAATGTTACCCCACAAATCCCAGCCCTTCAAGTTCCTAGCCTCCTACTTGCCCCTCATGCAACCTTGCTTCAGTACAGCTGTTCCTCATTCCACGCTTCATTGCTGATGTTCAGCTCAACTTCCAACACATCTAAGCCCAGCTTGTGGAAAGACAGAGGAAAACACCCCCCAGCCAGCACTACCCCAACCCAGTGCTAGAGGATGCAGAGCTGTAGAAGGCAACATCCACATCCCAGCAGGAGGCAGTCATTTGATGGGCCCCCATAGCGCTGGGGCTGGAAGGGGGTACTAGAAGCTGTGGTCTGTGTGACTCAGGACAAGGCGTTCTTCTCACTGAGTCACTGCCGAAGCAGTGCCCCAGGAGGCTGTGTCATTTGACCGGCACTGAATGGCTTCTGATTTTCCACCTCAGAGGGAGCTCGCTTTTTGTGATGGAAAGAAATTATATCCATAGCAGAGAGCAAGTCACTGCTCACTCCTATGCCCCACCCCAAAGACCCACTCACATCCCAGACTGAAAAGAACAACAGCTTAACAGTGCTACAGACTGAACCAGAAAGCTCTGGAGCAAAGATTGCCTGGAAATATTGTCAGCCAGTGGGAAAATTCAGACATCCCAAGCATTAATAATAGCCCCTCCAATGTCACACACACCCAGGAATCTTGAAGCAGGGATGGTAAAGACTGAGGGGAAGGGATCTAATGAAGAGAAAAGCCAGCGGAGAAGGCCATGATATATGGAAGGAGGGAGAGCATGCCTAGTGTCTTATCCGTCAAATACACATTGGAGATGGAGTACTGTGTAGCCTGAGGGAGGGGTAGTGGTGCTGTCTATGATAAAAGGAGCATAAAAAGGGACTGGGCTGGTCTCACCTAGCATGTGTACGCATATACACACACACATGAAATACAGAGAATCCTACTTAAGGTTCATCTACCAGCTGCTGGGAGATGACATGGGTTCCAGATATGGACACCCCCTCAAGCAACATGGCACCACCCCAGTCACTTAGTGTCTTGCTGGGGTTATCAGCTGTAGCAGTACAGTGACCCCTAGTGCCACACTGGGGACAGGCCACTACCATCATGTACCTTACTAGAAATGGATCAGGTACCAGCACTGAGCCCCTTAACCTCAAAGTTCGGAGAGAACATGCAGTGCCCCTGTCGACGCTGGATTAAGGTATAGGCCCAGAGGCCCATGACTAAGACCCCATCTCTTGGAGACATGGGAATGCCTCAGCTTGCATTTAAAAAAAAAAAATTCTAGTCCTGATGGTAATAGGCAGAATCACGAAAACACAACCCAGCCATGTCTGCTGAAGTCTGCAGAGAGCCTGAAACAATAGCTGGCAAGGCATGAAATGCCCCATATATCTCAATGGGAAGCTAACTACAAGACCCTTTGTTCTGAGGGAGCCCCCTCCTTCTCTACCAACCTCAGCAAACTCTGAGTGGCTGGAGGACATGAGTGTAGCAGGCCCAGCCCACCCATTCAAGCAGATACCCTAATTTCTGGGGAAGTGCTGGGAGGGCTCTTCCTGTCATGGTCACCCCTGCCTTTTTAGGAGAAGGGAACATACTACTGTCAGCCTTAAAGGGAAGGGCTCCCTACTGCCACTGCCTCACCCCTCTGAGTGGAGGAAAAGCCCCTTGCCATCACCACTCCTTGCAGGTGGAGGCCAGATGGACACCACAATGTCATTGTGAGAAATGGGCCTCATATTCCTCCAATCCAACCATGTCCAGAGCACCTCAGCATAGCACCTACAGCAACAGAGCTCGCCCTACTCACAGGGTAACCCTTATTGTCACAATCGCAGTCCCATCAGCCACAGGGTACCCCCTAGTGCCACAGAGACAGCACTTTAGGCACCATAATGCTCTCTAACTCTAGTCTGAAGATTTTTGGCCCAGCCACACAGCTCCCCCTCATTCTGCAACAGCCCGTTGGGAGTAAAAAGCATGAAAGACAACAGTTCAGCACCCTTTTCCTACCCCAGAGCCATGCTAGGGACAACAGCTCCTTCAGGGTGTTGCAGCCGATTGCCAAGCTGGAAACAATGTTATCCCTGGGTCCCACAGCTCCAAGCAGGATGGGCCATGGGATAGGCTAATCAGTTTGGATCTCCCAGCAGCACAGCAGCCCTGGTGGCTGACCTGGAAGATGGAGCACATCCAGCAAATGAGGGCATGACTCCCAGAAGAATAGCAACACATATCTCCCTGGAGTACAGATTAGATTCTGGAGATGTAGGTCGGCCCCTCCAGCAGCACAGTGTCCCTCCCCACGCTGTGCTGGGGCACTGGATCACGCCTGGATTATGAAGCACAGCACAAGGTCCCCTCTCCCCGTGCTGGGATACAGGAAGAAGGAGTGGGATCTAGGTAGTAGCAGACAGCACTCTCAGCAACGTATCACTTGCAAAAGCTGGGCTCTCAGAGATGTGCCCAAGCTGTGTTAAAGGAAGATGGAGGGCTGCGAGTCAGTACCCCTGGGTCCCATGCCCAGCACTGAGAGGGAAGTGAAGTCTAGTGGGTCAGAGTCTACCCCTGGATCCAGGAGACCCTTAAAACCAATGTTGTTGTAAGAGATGGAGATCACACACGTGACAGAGGAGAGCATCTTCGACTGAAAGTAAGCCTGAATGCTAAACTGGAGTGCAAAGGGCTAGCAAACATCTGAGTTTATAGACGGTACCCTGTGAAGCCCACTGTCTCCCATCACCCAGCGCCATACTGGTGCAGCACCTCCTGCCGTGCAACAACCCTCAATACACTGCTGTGAGATGCATCTCCAGTCACCAAGTGCATCTCTATCATCAGGCTAGGGGGCAGAGGGACAGAAGGTGGCTGCACCACACACTGCACCCAACTTCTTTGCCGAGCAATGTAAAAATCTCTGCCCCTTCCACAGAGAAAGGGAGGGGAGGGGAGTGAGTGGGGAGACAGATGAAGAGAGAGAGGCATGCGTGGGGAGGAGGAGAGCAGCAGAAAGCTCTGTATTACATGCCAGAAACCTACCCAGCTTCCTCCTCTAGATTTCAAAAAGGCCCTCTCCATGCCAGGCATGCAGGGCTCTGATAGATTTAGGTGGCCATGGCCCCTCAGCATCGGTCTCAGTTTAAGCCCAGATTCAATCAACAGTGTTGCAGAAATGCAGCCTTCCCACCCACACCTCTGGGGACCGAGTGACACAGAGAGAGACACACACAGTTCCTTACCTCAGTGTGCTGTGCTTTGAATGCCCGGGTGTGTGGAAATAGGGACAGGTATATCCGCACCCTTCTCTCCCTTCAGAGTTTCATAACAGACTCTTTCAGTCACATAGAGGAGCAGGCGGTGGCTTGTCGCTCTGGCTCTTTGATGGACTGAAGCGGCCACAGTTTCACTGTGAAAGTCTTCGCCTTCTGCAAGGAACGGAGAGGGGAAAAAAAAACAGCTAAGACTTGGAGGGGATAGTCACTTCTTTCTTAGGTTTCCAATGGCAACCGAATATACCACATATGAATATCCAGAGAGAGTGAGAGAGAGTGTGTGCGCGCGCGCGCACGAGAGAGAGAAGAAGGAGGAATGGATGCACAGCTGCTGAGTCCACAGGCAGTGTGGGGTGTAACCTAGCAGGGGCATGTCAGCAATTATGGGCAGAGATAAGCAGAGACAGAAGGACAGACAGACTGAGGGAAAGAGCCTTCAAGCACGGAGGAGAGCATGGCCTCTATCCTAATGATACAGCAGTCCTGCCAGAGAGGAGCAAGCCAGCGCCTGACAAGGCAGGAATAGGGAGAGTCTGCTACCTGATCCTCACTGGGCCAACATAGAGCTATCCCCCCACACACACTGGCACACTCACAATCCACCACACACACACTGCGTGCACAGACCTCACAAGCCAAGTTACTGTACTAGCTTCCTGAGATACACACACTCCAGCCCCCTACACATATAACTGCATACACCAACTTACTCCTACACCCATCATCCCACCACACAAACACACACTTTACACTCACACCACCCCACACACTAATACACTCACACATATACTCCCCCAGACAAACACAGCCCCCACAGCTGCACACGCCAACTATTCACACACACAAACCTGAACCTCCACCCACAGAATGAGCAGCTCACTGTTTCGCTCTCACATACACAACCTGCCCACTCCATTACAAAACACCCACACTCATGTACACACAAATGTAGCATGAATTTCAGGTACTCATCACACAAATGCTCATGCAATCCACACACAAGCCCAAATACACATCAGCACACTTCTGCACAAATATTTTCCATCAAATACACCATCACACAAATATACACCATGAAACAAACAAAGACTACACACACACACGCAGACCAACAGACCCCACTGTGTGCAGAAAAGTGACATTCTCCAAATAGCAGGTAAACAGGAACTTTGTTTGGAAATCAATATCAAGCTCTGTACACCTCCATGGTCTCTCTCTCTCTCTCACACACACACACACACACACACACACACACACACACACACACACAC
>ML681994.1:21167462-21204745 GCA_007922195.1 Podocnemis expansa
ACACACACACACACACACACACACACACACACACACACACACACACAATCTTGCTCCTAGTCAGCTTTAACTCTGTCCCCCTCCTCATATCTTTTTATGCTGGGTCCTTCCTCTTCTCCAGTCTCCCAGCACTGTCCATCTCTCTGTCCACTAATACACATTGCATCTCACTGGCTGAGCATCTGGAGAAGAAACATTCTACATACATTCACTCTTCTCCCTCCCTCCTTCTCCCTTCCTCTTTTCCATTGGCATTGGATGGGCATAATTTGCATGCATAGAAGAATGTGAGGTCCCACCAGCCCAGAGTGCTGTGAAATTGGCTAATAGCAGCATCAGGGGACGTGACTGCAAAGTCTAAACACAGTGAAGTAATGTGAAAACCCTAATAGAAGGTGGAGGGTTGGGGGAGGACAGTTTCTTCTAGGTCAGAGTATGGACGGGGAGACAAAAGGGAGGGGTGGTGGAGGCAGAAGAAGAACTCAGGCATTCCAGATTCCAGGGGCATCAAGAATACAGCACTCTGTAAGGTCTGATATTAACACTGCTTCAGGTTCAGAGTTCATGACAGTGGGTGATCAGGGCTCTCTGTGCAATCAAGTGTGTGTGTGAGTGGGTCGTTAGAGTGGAGAATATCTGCCTGCGTGTGCATAAGTGAATGCATGTGTATGGTGTAAGGGAGTGTTGGGTTTGAATATCCATGGTTTGGTTCTCACGGAGAGGGTGAAGATGTACAGCATCTGGGTTTGGGCATGTGGCAGGCAGTGCGTCTGTGTGCTGTAGGAGTCTGCATTTGTATGGCATGTGAGAGTGTGCAGCTGTATGGCTGGTGTGGGTGCGAATGGTTTGGTGTCTGTCTGAGGGGATCTGTGTCCTGGGACCTGTACAGGATGTGTCTGCATGTGTCAGTGTTAATATATGCCCAGGAGCCAAGCACAGCCCAGGAATAAGCAGGTGATGAAGTCAGTGTTCTTGCACCTGCCAGTCCGGATCTGAGATCTCGCTTTGTGTGCCTGTGGGGAGAGGCACAGGCAGCACAGAAAAACCATGCACGCTTTGTGACGGAAAAGCTCCCACTGAAGTCAATGGATCCAGCAGTTCCTGGGGGGATCATGCACATGCTATGCCATACTTTGGAAAGGTGAAGTGTGCCCATCACCACACCAGGTCTGCTGCAGAAGAGGTGGAAGAGGGGACACATCTTGCCTTCCCCCAGCTCCAGCCTGGCAGACGGGGAGGAGACCCTGGACTAGGAAAGAACAGGCTGGATGCAGCAACCCAGCCCTAGTTTCAACAACTCCTTACCAAAACAGACTTGCCAGTGACATCAGTGAGTGATCTCCCCTCAGCAAGGGTTCAGGAAAAAATGGAGGAAGGACCTTAAGAGATGGTTCTGTGGGGTGGGAGAGGTGCGTGCACGCATGCACGTGCGAGCGCACGCACAGGCACACTCTTACAAGCAAATAGACACCGAGTCACACAAATTCATCAATGCAGTTACTGAGACACACAAACACTCTCCTCCACAAAGCTACCTAGCCAACACAAACAAACACACACCCCTGCACCATGCTCCCACATCTCCTCACACTCCTAGACACACATACACCCACCCACCCCTCTGTAGAGCTACTTAGCTCACACACTCCTCCCTTCCCCCTACTACACACTCGCCAAACACAGACACTGGTTCTGATCCTCCTTGTGCCACACTATAACAGATAGAAAGAGGGCTGGGAGACCCCTAAATTCAGCTCCTCAGCAGTACCTAAACAGACTCCCCCTCTCCATGTGATGCTAGCTCCTAAAGTAACCCTCTCCTCACCCTGTGACCTGCAGGGGAACCACAGTGCTGAGGATTTGGCTTGCGGTTGATATCTTTGCTTCCCCCTCCTCACCCTCTCTGCTGATATCTCTCTTGCATTACAGGTGATAAATAATGCAGGCTGCAAGGGGATAGGAGAGACCGCACGTCAGTGAGGATGGCACGCCCATGACAGCAGAGCAAAGCTGACACATGAAAACCACACTGGAGGCTGCTACTGGACCTGGTTACAGCCACAGCAGAGGAGACAGCTGTTCCAGTGGAAGCACTGAGGGAAGGACACTTTAGGAGGGCTCTGTAGTCCATGTTTCTTGTAGTACCAGGGGGAAATCCTCTCTCATACAGGCAGCAAGGTGGATCTTCAGCTCTGAGCTGAGCACTAACAAGAGTTGCCAGTGCAGCTAACCCAGACTTCTTTGCCATCTGCTGTTGGGCTTCCTGACTCTGCAAAATCACCTTGGCTTGTTAAACAAAGAATGAGAGAAAGGGAAGGCGCATGTCTGTCCAAATGGTATGTTTGCAGAGTGGTGACTGATGTCTGTTGTTTGCATGTGTGTGTGTGTGTTTGTGTGGTGTCTGACACATGCACACACATGTACTCATGCATCAGTACCAGCAATTCTGTGCAGGAGTATTGGTGTGGGATCAGGAAAGGAGACCCGTGTGTAACTTGTGTATGGTGTGTGTATCTCTGAATGTTTTCTCCGTGTGTGTAATCAGGAAGCAATCTCTGTGTAACATGTGAGTATGTTCTGCATGCATAGTACCTGTATGAGTGAGCCAATTTGTGTGTATCTGTGTGCCTGTGAGGTAAGTGAGAAGGTGTTCTGTGTGTATAGCATGTGTGTGCCTTGCATCTGTATATACCTTGGTTTGTGTGTGTGCTTTTGTGCATGTTCTGTGTGTACAACATCTGCATGGATGCCACTGTTAGGATACCTGTGTATGATGCAGGTTGTGTGTGCATGTGTGTGGTTGTGCATAGGATGTTCGTCTCTAAGGTGAAGCAAACACCTGGCTCTCCTCCCAGTCTCTGCTTTTCCTTCCTCATCTACCCTCCTCTCTTGTTTGTTCAGGGACCATAGTGTACTCAGCCTTGGAAATCATTCCCCTGCACTACATAGACCAAGGAGTTCCCATCCCCACCATCGCTGTGTCGGGTGTCAGGCCATCCCTCCCTGTCCATCGAGAAGGGAAGTCATGCCCCTTGCTACTGTGCTCCTGTGGGTGCAAGCTCCACAAAGGGGAATTAATGGTTGAGCAAGGCTCCTTGCCCCTTCTGTAGGTCACAGGAGTCTGCATCATCTCCAGTCCTAGACAGGGCAAGGAAGCCATCTGTACTACCAAGCCACCAGATGAGCCACTTCTAACCCTCAGCAGGGCAAGTGGGCTGTCTACAGGCCCCATCCTTCAGGCAGGATAGGGTGAGGAAACAGTCTCTAGGTCCAAGCAGAGCAAACAAGCAGTCTACACACCAGTGTGGGGTTTACAGGGTAGGATGAGGTAACCAGCCTGGGGCATGTGGGAAGAAAGGAGGGGTACACAGGTCCCCTGGCTCCACATCCCAACCCAGGTCCCTATCGGTGGCAGAGCAGTCTCCCACTGGGTCAATGGCAGTCTAGCTGCAACACCCTGATGGAGCTGCTGGCAGCCGAACTGTCACTCAGTTCCCATGAGCTACTTCCTTCCCCCTCTTCCTGGAGTACCTGGTCCCCTTGTTCACCTTCAGCCTTCTTGGGATACTCCATCAGGGCAGGCTACACAGCTCTTCTACCTCCTTGGCAGGTCTGGAAACTCCTTGGGGTTGTCAGTGGATGGCAGCTCCTCCAGGTCACACCTAGGCAGGGCCTCTTCCCCACTGTAGGCAGCTGGAAACTCCCCTAGGTCGCAGGCGCCTGGAAGCTCCTGCAGTCCCTTAGGGGGCCAAGACTCAGGCAGTTCCTCTGCAATGTAGTGGACAGGCCAGGATGCAGAAAAAGCAGAAAGCCATCTTTCTCCCCTGGCAGCTCAACTCAGACTGAGTTCCAGTGCTCTCATTTTATACTTTCTGCTCCACCCACCCTGCTGCTGGAGACAGACAGGATGGCTCTAGCTACACTCATCTGGGGGCAGGCCATCTCTGTCCATCCGTCACTGAAGGAGGCCACAACCCCTCTCTACACACACACTCTCAAGTCCAGCTCCCATGTATCCTCACCTAACCTTGACAAGGCATCTGCATTGGAGTTTTCTCTTCTGGCCCACTGCTGGACAGTGAAAACAAATAGCTGCAGAATGAGATACCACCACAGGAGGAAGGCGCTGGTGTCCCCGAGATAATAATGGAGGTCCTTCCCTGCCCATTTGAGTGATAGGGTCTCTTTTTCAAAGGTGGAGTGGTTCCTCTTCCGAGGAAATAGCTTTCAGCTGACACAGCTGAATGGGCACTCCTCCCCATCAATCGTCTGAGAGAGGACCGCCCCATGACCAACTGGCAGGGCATCCGTCTGCACCATGGAGCTGCAAATGAAGTCCAGACTGTACAGGGCTGGTGCTCCACACCGGCGGGCCTTGAGGGTCAGAAAGGCACATTCTGCTGTCCATCAGACTTGCTGGGGCTGATCCTTCTTCAACTGTTCCATCAAGGGGCCATGCTAGTGGCAAAATTGGGGACAGAATGCCACTAATAACCATCAAGCCGAGGAACTGCCTGTTTCTTGGTAGTCGGAGTCAGCTGGTTGTGAATGGCCTGCACTTTCCTAATTAAGGGCCACACTTTCCCTCACCCCAAGACATATCCCAAGCAGGTTGGCTCCTCAAAGCCAATCCTGCACTTCATGGGGTTGGCCATCGGCCCAGTATCCAGAAGGTCCATAAGATGGTGGTTACCTGAGGAAAATGATCCTCCCAGTGGTGGCTGATGATCACCACATCATTAAGATAAGGCTCTACATAACCAGTGTGTTCCATCAGGAGGCAATTTCAGCCACTCAAAGATAACAGATCACTGCCATCCAGGAGGGGTGGGGGGGGCAGTGGCACAACTACCCTGGGCCCCATGCTTCCACAGGCCCTATGCAGTTACCCTCAACTGCTGAGCTGCCCCACCACCACCACACGGCAAGCCAATGACAAGGGGCAGGACCTGGCCTCTGGGCCAGTCCATCCTACCCCCAAGGATGGAGCAGCTGGCACGGGGGTGGGAGGGGAGCATGGAGTCCAGCATGTGGGCTGGCCCACCCCCCACATTACAGTGGGGGGCAGGAGCCCATGAACCCATTGGCCTTGGGAGATGGCCTTGTCGCAGGTGCTCTATGGATGCCAAAGGGCATCCAGGTAAAGAGCTAGAGGCCACTTGGGGTGGTAAGGGCCATCTTTTCCTTGGAACCCAGAGGCAGAGGGATCTGCCAATGTCCAGGGTGGTAATATAGCTGGCTTCCCCTATGACTCAAGGAGCTCATCCACCATGGGCATGGGTTAAGTGTCAAATTCAGATATTGTGTTGATTCTCCTACAGTCAGCCTCTTGATGCAGGATTTCTCGACAATTGCCTGGACTTCTTGTTCAAACACCTTCCACATCCGAGATGGAAGTGGCTGGTCATCTCTTGGATCACCTCACCAGAGCTCATCTGAGTGACATGCTGAATCCCTATGACTTGTCCCAGCATTGTGGTAAAGATCTGTGGGAAGGCTTCAAGGAGGCGTTGGACCTGCTTTCGCCGATCCATTGTGATGGTGTCCCCCATGAGGGTTCCTTTGGTTCAATCATGGGGGGAGCTGGGGCCCCAGTTCTGTTTCAGGTAGATACGGGGCAATCTTCAGCTCTTCTTGCTTGCACCAGATCTTCAGGAAGTTCACAAGATACACCTGCTTTCTCTTTTACCAGTCAGGTTGGTGAACCTCATAGCTGACAGGCCCCACCAGTTGAGTTCTTATATGGTCCCTGCCACCAGGCCAACAACTTGGATCCCTTGGAGTGAAGAAGCCCCATAACATGGTCCCATGGGGTGAAGGTCCGGGAATGAGCCCCTCAGTTGTACTCCCACTCTGTGCCCCTTGTGTTGCCTGCAGGTTCCACTTTGTCAGGTCTCCAGCTCCAAGGCTGTCATACAGCCAGGTCACATTCTGTAGGAAACTCTGGATGGTGGAAGGAGTCTCCTCCCAGGTTTTCCACGTAGGACTTGGCAGACCTCAGGGCTGTCGTCCACACAATAATTCAGATGATGAAAACTGGGTGGACGCTTGTGATATTTCTCAGATGGCAAGCAGCAAGGGCAGTATCAGCTGGTCCCAGAGATGATGTTCCTCAGATAGGAACTTTCGCAGCATCCCCTTAAAGATCTGGTTAAACCACTCAATGAAGGCATCGCTCTGCAGATGCTAAACATCCGCTGGATCCCCAGAAGGTCACATACCTCTCACAACAACTAGGATTTAAAGTTAGAGCCGCGATCCATTAGGATCTCTTTCGGCAGGCCCACCCATACAAAGATCTTTATTAGTTCAACGGCGATCATCCTGGCTGTAGCAGAGTGAAATGGCCTCGAGGAAACATGTGGCATAATCCAAGCAGACCAATATGTATTAGTGTATGGTGGCACTCTTGGTGAGGTGCCCCACCAGGTCCATCATGACCCATTTGAATGGGATGCCCATCACTGGCAGGGGAGTCAAGGGGGCCTTCATGACCCTCATGGGTGCTGCAAGTTGACTCTTAGTGCTGGAAGAACAATAGGCTTTAACCTCCTTGTACACACAGCCAATAGAACAAGGCCAAGATTTGGGCCAAGATCTTCTTTTGCCTTAGGTGTCCTGCCGTGTGGACATCATGGGCCAGCTTGAGCACAGCCTGACAATGCAGTGAGGCACAATGAGCTGGGAGCAGATCTTGTGGGTTCTTGAGTCCTGGATAACCTGCTATAGGTGATCCTCAACTGAAAAAGTGGGGCCACTGGGCTGTGTGCCAAAGGTCAGTTGGCTTGTCATCCACAAAGGACAATTGGTCATAGGCCCAACCCAGCGTGGGATCCTCTCTCTGGTCCCTAATGAAATCTGTTCCATCTATCAGTGGAGGGAAGTCCACTTTCTGGTCAGGCCTGTGGTGTCTTGTGGGGCTCTCTGCCAGTTGGGTCCCCCCTGCTGGCCTCACCACGGTTGCCCATGTGCTCTCCTGCCAGATCTAGGTGTTCCAGGGGTCCCTCCAGAGTGGCGCATACAGGACTCAGTTAAATGTGGGCCAGTCTCAAGCAAGGATTACCAGGTAGGAAAGCTTCATGAGCACCCCTACAGTCATCTCTAGTGCAGTGGTTTTCAAACCACAGTTCAAGACCCAATGCTAGGTTGCAGACCTTAATATACTAGGTCACGGGGCCCCCTGTTGCTGTCGCCAAAAGACTGGAATGCGTTGCTCAAAGATACAATTGTTGGGTCATGGGCACAAATTATTTTTTTCAACCGGGTCCTAAGAAAAAAGTTTGAAAACCACTGCTCTAGTGTCACCCCTTCCACTGTCAAAGTTACAGGAATGCTCAGTTAGGTTCACGCATCATCACGGATGTACCACAGGTGTATGGCTCCTCCTGTTGGGTCTGTCCTCAGGGCATGTCACCAACACACCAGTTTTGTCTGCACTCTGAATCCACAAGGATGCGGAGCCATTTTCCACTGAGGAGTACAATAATCATAACCTGGAGCCCGCAGGGTGCTTGGTCTGACCCACAGGAGCAGTCCGTACTTGAGCACTGGTGAAGGAGGTGTCTGAAACAGCCAAAGGTAAAATGGGGTCCAACTGCCATTGGCTTCTTTGGGGTCCCTGAGTCTTGCATGGTGCTGGGGCTTCCTCTGGTCTGGTCAGATTTCTTACCCTACTTGTGGCTAGCCAATCCTCCACCGGCTCTCAAAGTTGATCAAGGAACTCCAGCCCACCACTGGCCCCCATCTTGGCCTGACAGCAGGAACAGGTGACAGCCTTCAGGCTGAGGAGGGACTCCCCCTGCTGAGGAGGGCTGCCAGATCATGGGCACCATGACTGGTGCTACAGGTTTTTTGGCAACCAGGAAGTCCTCCATGAGGCTCATAGAGGCTCACTGCCACAGACCTCAGCTCTCCCTCACAGTGGCAAGTTGTGGAAGAACTGCTCCATCACCTGTTCAGCTAGCTCGGCAATGGTATGCCACTTGGCCTGAAGCCATCTCCAGCAGGCTTCCTTTAGCTCCTGAGTCATGGCCTGCAGTTGGGTGTCTGGTGAAGAGGCTTTCCACTGGAACCGATGGTGGAAAGTGCCTCAGGTGATAAGCCGAGTGTCCTGAATGGCCACCTTCACCTGATTATATTCCCAGGCTTCCTCATCTGAGAGGTCAGTATATGGCCTGGGCACCAAAAGGGTGGCCTACTGCCCTGGGAGTCATCCAGCAGCCAAGGCAATGCCCTCCAAGGTCAGAAGGAACACCTCGGAGTTGTCCTCTGCTCCTGCCTTGGTGAGGTACAGCAGCATCGTGGGAGTAACTGAAGCAGTCACTTCACCAGGAGCAGCATCCAAGTGTGGGTCAGCAGGGTGGCCAGCTGCTCAGAGCCCTGCCACTGTTGGTCCTGTTGCTGGGCCCCTAGTTGCTAGAGCTAGGCCCACCACTCCATGTTAATGTTTGGTCTTGTTAATTTCCAAAGGGATCGCTGTGTTAGTCTAGTCCAGCAAAAAAAACAAGGAGTCATGTGGCACTTTAAGACTAACAGATTTATTTTTTGCATAAGCTTTCGTGGGAGAAAAATCCCACTTCGTCAGATGCTTCGAAGATGGGTGAACTTACCGAATGGAATGAAAATAAATGCAAGAGGGTGTAAAACATAGGATCAGGTCATACAGTAACAGCAAATCAGAGAAGTTGTTAGGTTCAAACCATAGTCCTGATCCTATGTTTTACACCCCCTTGCATTTATTTACATTCCATTCTATAAGTTCACCCATCTTCGAAGCATCTGACGAAGTGGGATTTTCTCCCACGAAAGCTCATGTGAAAAATAAATCTACTAGTCTTAAAATGCCACACAACTCCTTGGTTTTTTTTTTTTTTTTTTGCTGGTCTTGTTATTCAGTCTGCAGGCAGCTCCCCTCGCAGTCAGGGGGTAAAGGGTGCCTACCTTCTCTACCACATGTAAGGTGTCGGTCGTCCCTCTCTGCATGTTGAGGAGGGAGGCCATGCCCCTTGCTATTGCGCTCCTGTGGGTGCAAGCTCCACCAAGGTAGGAGAGGGGTTCTTGCCCCTTCTGTGGGTCACAGGAGCCTGCACCGTCTCCAGCCTGAGACTGGGTGAGCAAGCAGTTTGCATTTCCCAAGCCCTGAGATGGGGCAGGCCAAGTCAGCCACTTCTAACCCTGGGCAGGGCAAGTGAGCAGTCTATAGGCCCTGGTCCTTACGCTGGGTGGGGGCAAGTACACAGTCTCCAGCCCTAGGCAGGGCAAGTCAGCCGTTTATTGGCCCAGGCCCTCCGGAAGGGGGGTGGGGAGTTGGGAATCAGTCTCTAGACCAAAACAAGCAATCTATATGCCTTAGCAGCGTTTACAGGCTTGGACCAGGCAACTACCTCTGAGGCAATGTTGGAAGGAGGGAGGGGGACACAGGCCCCCCAACTCCACTGCATCCCACGCCTGCTCCCTATCAGCTGCAGCGTGGTCTGTCACTGGGTCAGCGGAGTTCCATCTACAACTCACCGATGCAGCTGGAGGCCTCTAGACCACCAGACTGCTGTCCAGCTCCCCTGGGTTGCTTCTTTTCTCCTCACCCTGGACTCTGGAGTACATGGTCAGCCTCCTCAGGGTATGTCACTTGGTCTGGCTACATAGTCCTACCTCCAGCTGGCGGCATGTCCAGCAACTCTTTGGGGGTCATCATTGGATGGCAGCTCCTCCAGGTTGCACCAAGGCAGGGTCTCTTCCCCACTGTAGGCAGCTAGCAGCACTCTGTGTCACAGGTGACTGGCAGCTCCTGCAGCTCCTTGAGACCCCGGGATGCAGACAGTTCCTCTACAGCTTAGTGCTCAGGCCAGGATCCAGAGGGAGTGGAGAGCCATCCTTTTCCCCTGGTAGCTCATTCCAAACTGAGGTCCAGTGCTCTCCTTTTATACTGCCTGGTCCACACCCCCACTTCCATTGAGAAGGACAGGATGGCTCTGGCAGGCTGTCTTTCCCAGTCTGTCTGGGATGGAGGCCCACCCCTCACTACATCCTGTTATGTGCCTGGAGCCCTATTCACTTCCTGGCCTGAGAGCACAACACAGACACTACCAACAGAAGAGAGTCCACCTGTTGGGACGGTGCTGTATTACTATATAGTATCACAATGGACAAGTTTGGTCAGCCTGGGTGCTGAAAGATTCTGGGAACAGGGCCTCACAGCATCAAACTATGGAAAAATCACTGAAAGTGAACAAATTCACATTTGGCATCAACATGTGTCACAAATGTTTATCCAGGCCCTATGTAAGCAGCTATGCTGATGTGGAAGACCAATGACTGTGCAGTCATGCAATGGCCAGTTCACTGGTTGTGCACATGTGGAGGCGTGTAATGGTAAATCTGAGGCTAGCCTGGGCCAACTGACCCTATAGAGTGATGTGACATGAAATGCCTACAGGAAAGAGTCCCACAATAAGTGAATATCAACCAATTCCTGCAGTCCCTGGCCAAACTATGAATTAATAAGCATTTACCACACCATTTAGCATGGCATATTTTGAGTATTTTGGAGACCTGTGACTTCTTTGAGAAAAGGGTACAGACTGGACAGATCAGATGGTATCTAGTTTTCCTATCTATATCTCATATATCCAAGAAGGCCAATGATACCATCAGATGTGAGATCAGAGGGCCTCAGGGTAACATAGACCCTGCTCTGATGGGTCATAGAACAGAGAACCTCTGGGCAACCAAGGGCCCTCTGTGAGGGACTCAGAAAATAGACCAAGGACCTGAGGGAACTGGAAGCAGAAGGAAGATACTGTCGTCACCTGGAGTAGTAGCTATCCCACTTTGCTTGCCAGTTAGGATATTGTGTGGGGCCAGCATAGTTACCAAGTGTTTATGCCGGGAAAATTGAAGCTTACAAAGAGGCATTGTATGGCTTTTTTTATTGGTCTGTGATACCTCGTTTTCAATAAACAATAACCCTACATTGAAGATATTGAATCCTGGTCTTCACTCGTACAGTATAATTGGTCATATTAACTTCTTCAGCCAAACACCACTGCTCTTTATACCCAGACTGAGGAGGGCAAGGTGGAGGAGGTCAGCCGGGATGACAGGGGCAAGTGTTACAGAACAACACTGGATACCTAAAGTATGAAAGAGAGAGCCTTCTGTGGGCTACCCAGCACCATCCACCCCTAAAACTCACGACTTCCTTCAGTGAAGCACAAACCAGTCCAGGGGAAAGAAATAACCAAAATCCCCTTCCCATCAAGAGCAAAATCATAAATCTTCAGCCAATATACTAGCCTCAGCATCCAACTCCCCCAAAACTCAGCTGTGACCTTGAATCTAATCACCCCCTGAGCCCTCACACAATCCCTGTGAACTGAAGTCTGCTGAACTTTTGCCTACCACCTCTGATTAAAAGGAGGACAGGAGTAGCAGGGTACTGAATGTCCAACCCTGAACCCTTCCCCACAACCTCTTGACCAAACACCAGAATCAGGCAGTCCAGG
Source organism: Podocnemis expansa (assembly GCA_007922195.1). Classification (NCBI taxonomy): domain Eukaryota; kingdom Metazoa; phylum Chordata; order Testudines; family Podocnemididae; genus Podocnemis; species Podocnemis expansa. The sequence continues at coordinate 21,178,964 of ML681994.1, forward strand.
AAGCTTCTTCCAAATGTTGTGATCTGAGCCCCTTATCTTTGTGCTCCAGGCCTAACACAAACCACTTCATTGTCCTGATCCAAAACTCGGAGCCCCAGAATGTTTGTTCATCACACCAGCCTTTGTCCCAAACCCTGATTCTTCATCCACACCTTATAAATTAAACCGCTGAACCAAGCGCCCCACTAAGAACCTTCACTCAAATCCAGGCCCCCCGCCTCACACCCACTATTTCATTCTTGGGAGGTCAGCACAGCATTGCCGACGCACCCCACTGCAGATCTGGGGCGCCTCTTCCCCCCATGCCAGTCTTGCACTCCAAACACAACTCTGTCAAGGCATCTCAACCCTCACCTGCAGCCCTCCCTCTGCCCTCCAGACATGCCAGCCTTAGATCCCTCTCCCCACAACCCTGCCAATGTATTTCAATCTTCCCACCCTGCAGCATAACCTCCTGCTCCATTTATGACTCCCCCGCCCCAAGCAGAAAGGAATACCAGGTCCCTGATTGCCATTCTGGCTGGATTTCTATTACTAAGAAGTGCCCCTCCAGAAGATACATTAATTGCCGATAAGGTTAATTTAATCCAACCAATCTGACACGGCCTCTGCCTGAATTTTTGATTAAATTAACATTCTTGAGTCTTAATTAGCATGTGAGGCAGAGGCAGCATTATTAATGGAGATAATGCACAACGTTAAAAATAAACAGGCTGCCCTCCCCATCTCTCCTCCCAACCCACTTGACATGGAAATCCCCTTCCCCCAGTGGTCATCCGCACTGGGGAACGGAGTGCTCTGGACCAGAATGAGTGAAGGGACACCCAGGCAAATAAATACACCAGGAACCAGCCTTCATCTCACAATGTCCAGCCCCCCTCCTCCAGCACCCCCTCCCAGATTAACAGCCTGAGAAGCAAAATAGTAGCTGAGCCTGATCCTAAGCAGATTCTGCCTCCACTACGACAGGTGCTTTAGGGGCATCCAGGCAGGGCCAGCTCAAGGGGCTGCGGCGCCCCAAGCCAAATTTTGATTTGGCGCCCCACTCATCTCATTCATGAAGGTTGAAAACGGTTTTCCAAAGTGCATAAATCTCCAGCATCGGCCTGCAGAGAGATTTAAAATACACTCTGCCTACATGACTTAAGCTGCAGGTTGACTAACAGTGCCTGAGCTTCTGGAAAGAGTTGAAGAGGCGGGAGCCAGCCTGATCTTCAGGGGGGCTAGGCGCACCTAAGAACTGTCACCTGAAGCCATGTCTGTCTCTGGCCTCACAGTAGAGCCACCCTGCATCCAGGGAACAAGCATCCACCCTCTGCTAACACCTCAGCCCCTCCTAGCTCATCCTCAGTAGGAGATGAGGGCCAGAGAGCACAGATCTCACAAGGCCACAGCAGTGCCCATGGAGGCAAGCCCAAAGGCAGGTCGGATTGACAGGGAAGGGAACACAAAGAAGGCTGAGAAGGCATCTCTGGAGAGGTTTAACATGTTATAATTCACCAGTAAATTCCTTGGCCAGGCAAGGACTGTGGTGTGAGGTGAGTACATGGCACTGAAGGGATAGCATCTTGGAGGCAGTTTTGGGGAGTCAGTGGGTGGTTAACTTGAGACTGGGGCTCGCAGCCCTGTCTTAAGATCACAGGTTAAATGAGTTCAGTGAGACTGAGCCCTGTCTGCTGTTTGTGCACACCTCAAACCCACAAGCCCAAACTAGTCCCTTCTGTTATAGCCAGCCAGGACTGCCTGCAGGCGGAGAGCCCCAAGCTGGACTAGCAGGAGGTGTTGAGAGCCAGAGCTGGGGTGGCAGCTAGAGACTGGCACAACAGGGGGTGGAGCAGGTCAGGACTGGACTGACACAGTGGATAGGAAGCTCACCCAGTACCAGCCTGCATTACAGCTGCCTCCAGACAGTTATTTCAGTGTTTTATTTTCCTGGGCAGGAAAAAATTCACTCACCAAATATACAAAGGAGAAAAATACTGAAAAGACAGCAAAGGCAGGAATATCTGCACCATGATGCCTCTGGCACCTCTCCAAGTGCAGTCGTACCTCTCCCTCAGTGCCAGCTGAGCACCACTGCTCCCAGGAACACAGGGGGAGGCCGAGTGGAGCTGCCAAGGCACATGGGAGGGGTAGCGTGGCAGATTCACAGGTGCACAATGTTGGAACCTTAGGATGTCCCACCCGAGTCTTCTTGTGAGCTCCCACAAGTGTGGAGATGGAGACCTGGGGCCTGCCCCCACACTCACAGAAGTCAATGGAAAGTTTCCATTGATTCACTGACTATTGGATCAAGTCCTGAAGCACTGGTCTACACTGCCCTCCATGCTGCAGTGGAAGCTGGTTACGCCACTCTATGATAGCCCCTCTCAGTCACAGCAGTCACATCTGGCACCAGGTCCCTCCCTGCACATTCGTAAGGCCCTGATGGCTCCAGGGGTGACCAAGCCCCAGCATGGACCTAGGTCTCCCACATGGTGGCACAGAGCACTCCCTGCTCAGGTCAGCCAGCTGGTCCACAAAGCCATTTTTACAATCTTTCCTTGCTAATCCTGTTGAGCCATTTTTAACTTGCTTTGAAGCAGAGATGGAAAAGCTGCGGCTGCCTTAAGATGCTTTCCTGACCTGGTGCAACTCAAGATAAAGGCTTTGATTTCAAAAATTACAGTGGGGTCTGTCAATAGTCCACAATATGGATTAAGGAAAACAAACAGAGACACATGGGCCAGCTGGCATAAGGTGAGAGACTGGGGGTGGAGAAGCCAGAGGGTGGAGAGAGAGTACAGGAGAGGGAAAGAAAGAGTGAAGAGAGAGGGAAGAGTAGGAGGAAAAGAGGCGGTAGGAGGTAAGACGGGACAGAAATTGGGAGTGTATACTGTGGCAACTACCTCCTGCCCAGCCTCATCCAGACATCGGTATCTCCAGCAAACCAAACAGCACCAATGCCAGGGCTCTGGGACATGGCCTTCCTTGGAATCCCCACTCTCAGCTTTCCAGAGGCTGACAGAGTGAGGCACTGCAGTAATCTGGATGCATGATGGGGTGGAGAATTTGTGGTTTTCTTGTTTTATTTCTAAATCACCTTGTGAGTTGAGGTAGGAAATCTCTGGGGACCAGGTTTTTCACCCCAAACTCCCTCTCCTCTTGTACCATGCACCTACACCAAAAGTACACGCCACAAGTGACTATCTCCACCACCATCTCCTTTGCTTGAGTTTACCAGGAAAATTGCCTTTTATCTGGGAAAGGGGAAACACCCACAATATTAACTCAAACTACCCAGCCAGAGGTCTCTGAGACTGGAGCTGATGATGCACAGAGCAGACCCTAGTTTGTCCTCAACATGATGCTGGCTCAGGGGGAGGCTGCTGGGATGAGAGCCCAGAAGACTCTCCAACCTGGTTGTGGTTGGACTACAGCACCAATCCATCCTGGGCACCATACTCCAGGCAGGGTCTCCAAAATCTGGAGGGAAGTCCAGGAAAGCAGCCAGAGGAACAAGGGGGGAGACTATGGGACTGAAGAACCAGAGGCCCCACAAGGCTGGGGTTCTGGAGTCTTGTAACATAAATGGGTCATCAACAGAGCGACTCTGTTCTGTGCCCAAGACCTCCCCATGCTGCTCACTGCTGCTATTTTCTCCTCTCCTCCCTCAGCCCAGGCCACTCTGCAACCACCCAGCCCCTTCTCTCCTCTCTCATCATTAAGTCCCCTCTCTTGCTCCTGCCATTGCCACCACCTTCAGCAACACTCTTGAAGCAGGTACCTTCCATGGCTTTCTACGCAGCCCCCCCTTGATCCTGACACTCTATCTTCCTTTCTCAGCAAGGTATCAGGGAGGGCAGCTCCATCCACAGTCACCTCACACTGGACAGAATGAAACTGACTTTCCCTCCTAATACATCACCTCCTTTGCAGGCTCCGGCCGGCTCCTTCTTTCTCCCCCTTAACCTCCAAATCCCTGAACCACTCCATCCCTGCAGACCTCTTTTGTAGGTCTGGTTTTCTCCCATCCAGGCTCTGCCCCTCCTTATCTGTCTGGTGGGTCAAAAAGGGCATGTCTTTCTGCCATCCAGCCTCTCCCTCACAGTCTCATAAGATGCCATGCTCTGCCGCACTCATCTCTTCCACCTTGTCCCTCTCAGGCACTCTGGCTTAAGTTTTCAAAGCCAATGGGAGAATTTAGTTACATGGCTCCTGTTCACTTCCAAGGGGTTTTTGTACTTACCTCGCGTCATTCACTTAGGAAAGCATAGTGTTCATCTTTGTCCTTAACCTCCTCTGACACTTCCACATGAGTCCCAGTTTCATTTTTTAGGCCTCTGTAATGAGCCCCTACTGCCTACCCTCTCCTCCTGCTGTAGTCAAGTGAACATGTCGCTTTGGGTCAGCCTCCTTCAGCTCACAGACTTTAGCGCGAGAAGGGGCCCTCACAATCATCTAGTCTGACTTCTTGCACAATGCAGGCCACAGAACCTCACTCACCAACTCCTGGAATAAACCCCTAGCCTCTGGCTGAGTTACTGAAGTCCTCGAATCCCAGTTTAAAGACTTCAAGTTATAGAGAATCCACCATTTACGTTAGTTCAGACCAGCAAGTGACTCATGCCCCACACTATAAAGGAAGGTGAACCCCCTTGACCCCCCCAAACTCCAACATTCTTTCTCAACACCGAATATGGCAATCAGTTGTTAAATCCTTAGCATGTGGATGAGCACCACCAGCCAGACACCTTGGAAAGAATTCTCTGAAGCAACTGAGAGCTCTTCCCATCTAGTATCCCATCACCAACCATTGGAGATATTTGCCGCTAGCAGATGCAGATGAGCCATATGCTCACTGCCTCAAAGACAGACATGCTTCTCTCGGGCAAGAGGAACCTCCTCAAACACAAATCCATCTGTTCTAGCTCCCTCCTTGATTCCTGTCTCCAACTATTAACATCACCTGAACTTCCCATTTTCATGTCTGCAGACTTGCCTAGCAATACCACTGCGTTATTGTCCCTGTGTCCATTGCTGCATTAAAATCCCCCTCCTGTTCCTCATCTTCTATGGCCTTAAGCTTTGACCTCTCTTTTTTTTGCTCTCGAGGGTCCTGCATATGCAGAATCCCACTGCCAGATTTCTCACTCGGATAAAGAAGCACAGCCACGTCACTCTGCAAATCCATCCGCTCCCCAGGTATCCCAGGATGCAGTTCACAATCACCTTCCTTGCTTGAAAAAGCCCTCTGTGGTCTTGCTCCATCCCACTTCCTGGACCTTGTCTCTCTCTACTGACCACAGAATCCTCTCCTTGCTTTTTCCACTCGTCTAATACCAACCTCCTCTTTGTGCTTCCATGCAATCCCAGGACTGTCGGCATGACCATCTTCTGCTCTGCAGTTTGCATCCCCATATCTCACTACCGCATCATTTCAAATCTCATCTGGAAACTCCCTTTCTTTCTCAGGCCTCCACCCCTCTGCATTTATTATTTAATTTTGCTTTGTCATATTCAGGGGCTGGCACAAATGAAAGACACTGCTCACTGCTGCACTTTGTTATTAAGCAATGAAGAGAGAAGAAATAGCAGATTGCCGTTGGAATAAGAAAGGTGCAGTTGAAACTTCAGAAACAATTTGATATTTACAGGCATAAACACAGGAATAGGAATCAAATTTTAGAAGGGGCAAGGAAAGCAAAATTGCTTGAGATCTTCCACATGAGCCTGTATCAAGGACTGGATAGAGACAGTGGTGACAATCAGGCACCAGCTACCCTAAGGGGAGAAGCGGGGGTTTGAACCCCAAAGAATATATGGTTGAATCAACTGCTTGTGTACAACAAATGTCACAAAAAGGATCCACCAGAACAGCACAGATGAGCAAGAGAAGAAATTCATTAGGGGGTGTCTTAATAGGGGCATCACTTCCTGCTATCTTGGGCCCGGACTGTGACTCAGGACTAATTGCTTTCAAAGACAACCTTCTGTCTCAGAGTTCAGAGTACAATCCAGACCAAAGAGGTGCTGTGTCACCTCTTGCCCTGGAACTCCCTGCTGGGAACATTCACGGTCAGCAGCAAACATGCAGGTCACACCCTGAGCTCTGTGTATATCTGCAGCGCTGGTTCAGCAGCTATAAATCCAAGAGCCTGCCAGCAACACACCAGTCACACATCCTGGTCTCTACTCACTTTGGTCACTCTTGCAAAGTAACTCATTCCCAGTCCAGAATTTTCCTAAAACAACATGTGCTACACGGTCTAGCCCTCTCCTGGACAGATCAGAGAAATAAGGTTCTTTTGTTCCTCTGAAAACACCAAAGCACCTCACAGATTATTAAGGAAACTGGGGTAAATGCACCCTTCCCTTTAAACACAGCACTGAGTGGGTTTATAGGAAAAACTAAACAGATTTCTTAACAAAAAAGGCTTAGGATTAAGTGACTTCATGTATAAGGAATGACAACAGAAGAAACTGGAAGCAAAACAAACTTTGCTTCTCAAAGTCTAAAACTTCATCTAACAAGATACAAGCTTTGTTCAAGATGGCTGCTCTCCCCACTCATTCTTCTTCTCAGCCATGGCTGACTTTCCCTCAGTCAAGACCTTCCACAGAAGAACAAAGGGCTAGTTTCCCTTGTCTTCCTAGGTGAAAAAGCTTTGCCTATACAGTACAGGTTTTCCACCTTCAGAACTTCACCCCCCCTGTTGTTTGAGGGACACATCTTTCTCAGCTTGCAAAAAGAGCTCTTTCCTTGTATCTGCCTACTGATGGGTAATCTAAGGTTTTTCTCCCACATACTTTATAGTCCAGTAAACCTTTGAAAGCATCTCTCTCAAAGTTCATTGACTTTGTTTCAAGACGCAGAATGATCTCATGGTGTCCTTCCCACCACCTTCCAACCTTCCCTCCCCCCACGATTTCCCTATAAATGGGGCTTCCACTGTTCTCGGCCACACCTTGCTTAATTCCTTTGGGGACTGGTAGAGACATTCTGGGAGAGACCTGTTTCTACATTTTTTTGAATGGAACAGACTTTAAATGGATATTATTAAGCATCTAAATCTCCTTATATAGCATTTCACAAGAATATTAATCACCATGTTGTCATTAGTTTTCATAAAAGGCCCCATTCTATGTACTTTTATTGTACAGCAATACAGTATACAATCAGCTGATTCAATTGCTTATCATTTGAGATCCCCCCCCTTAATAGACCTGTAAAATCTTCCAGTGTCTTCTTTGGAAGGTAAAACCCAGACCAAGCTTCTCTCTCCCACTGGGCACAGATGCCATCCTGTCTCTTCCCCAGCTTGTTGGCTTGACAGCTTTGTTTACCTAATATGTAAAAATGAAACTTCATTGTCTTTGCCTGAAGACCCAGCTGGCCAGAGAATCAACTACACATTATTTTGTCTCAAGTGTTTCAGCACTGCTTGCCAAACACATTTGAAGAATATAATTCTAGCACACCTTCATAACTTTTTGTACACACCCCATGTAAATGTCATGCAAAAATATGAATTATTAGTTTTCTGATAACATGTTGCCTGACACCTATTAGATACAGATTGTATCTGTAGTGAGCAGTGATGCACTGAACTGGTCAGGCCATCTAAAATGCATTACCTGATACCTGCATCCCCCTTGCCTTCTGGCATGGGGATGCTCTCAGGGTCACTTCTCCCATCACAACGCTCCAAGGGGGTTAGCTACAAGCTGATCCAGAGGAAGCAGGTCAGAGTCCTCTTTCCCAGAGAGGGTATCTGCCATCATATTTTCTTTCCCCTTTACAAAGAAGAAACCTGTTTTGTCACCTTTGTCTGTGCAACAAACGAGGAGTCCTGTGGCACTTTCAAAGACTAACACTTTTATTTATTTTGTTAGTCTTTAAAAGTGTCACAGGACTCCATGTTTGTTTTGCAGAACTAAACGAACACGGCTACCCCTTTGGAATTTGTCTGTGCACACTTCCCAAGACATAATACCAAAGTATCCATCATTTGCTGTGCCAAGATGTTACAAACACTTCACGCTATTAATTTCCAAACAATATGCTACTAGTCACCTGTGAAAAAAATAACGCGACCCCAGTGTGTGAGATATAATGAGCATGCCAGGCCTGACACAAGTTGCTGACACACAGCGTGGAACCACAAATGAGCATCTGAGTTGCACCTTGCCTGCCCCAGAACCCTCCTAGTGAGAGTCTGCAAAACGGAGTTAATAGCCCCGACACCTTGCCTTCCTCCCTCAAGCGTGCAGTTCCGGTGCCTGTCTTTCTGTGACTAAAACTTAATCCCCCTGAAATCCCCATTCCCACTCTCTGAACACTGTTGTCTCCTTACTAGATTGCCTGTGACTGAGTTAATCCCTTGGAAACCCCTTCCTCCTCCCTGAACTCCTATCCCACTGCTACACTGTTAGCTTTGTTATCTGACCCCATTATCCTGGTCTGTTACTGGGGGGACTGGCCCCTTGACCTGGTGCAGGACTGGGAGGGGCTGATCCCCCTGACCCTGCTGCTTGACTATCTGCGAGTCATGTGGGGTGGAGGGGGAGTGGCTTGACCCCCCTGAAATTGTCCTCCAAACCTCGATTATTCCAGCAAGTGTTTTTTTGATAGCGTTCCCATCCAACCACCGCACATCCCTCCCCTCCCTAAGAAGCCACTTCCTGTAGCATTTTTCTGTGACACCTGGGGGTAGGGGACCTTGCCCCTCCCAGGGGGGTCAGTCGACATTGGGGCAGGGCCCCTTTGTTCTGGGTTCCCTTGGCTTTTTCAACCGTGTCTGCAGTTTTCTCCAGCAGCCAGACAGGAAAGCAATAAAATGCAAAACGCAGTCAGCCAAAGCACAAGATTATGCAGAAATTATAGAAGGAAAAGGCCTCTTAAGTCATATCCTCCTGATTCTCAGCCAAGGCAAGATTGTTCCCCTCAGTATTTTTCACCTGTCTATCTTTAATTGCCCCAAGCGATCACATCTCCAACACTCTCCTTGGGAGACCCTTCCGGAGCTTAATGGAGCCTCACAGCAGGAAGTGTTTCCTGACAGCCAGCTGAATTTTTCCCTTTTCTCAGTTTCATCCCATTACTGCCATCTATGCCGCCGCACCATTGTGTGCCACCTTAAATAATTTCTCTTCCTCCTTGGTGTTTATACACCTCTCCACTATTTTCAGACTGTTCCTGTGTCACCATTTAGCCAAGCTCTACATGTTTAGCTCTTTTAATTTTTGCTCATAAATCAGTCCCTTCAGCTTCTTAATCATTTTTGTTGCTCTTCTCTGAATTCCCTCCAATTTGTCAACATCAACATCCTGCTGCTAGTGAGGGCACCCAGGACTGAGTGCTGCTTTCTAGGCGGCTCTCACTAGCAGTACAGAAAGGAACTATTAGCCGCACGCTCCAGGGCATGATGTCTCTGGATGTTGTCATATACAGATACTATGAGAGCTAGCTTATTACATGCAGTTGGCACCAGGGAATAGAATTCAAGAGCTTTATCTCTTGAAGCACAAACCCTCTGCCCAGGGAGCTAAAGAAGCAGAACAGGCACTCTGGCAGCAAAGGGAGTTGATATACATATAGGCAAAGCTAACCAAGTCCAGCAAGGGATGCACGCACATACACACAACCTCAGATACTCCAGCAACTCTCACACAGTCCCAGCACGTCATAGAAAGAAGTGGTCTGTACATGTTTTGACATATCCCAACTAGCCCTAGTGTACGCAATCAACGTAATAGTTTGTATTTCTAAAGCACCTTCCAGCCAGTGATCTCAAAGCACTTGACAAACATCAGGTTCTACCACTAGTCATTGGTGAAGTAGGAGAGTGTTAGACCTGTCTGGCTGCCAAGGCAACTGAGGAACTGAGCAGTGATATGACCTGCCAAATCTCACACGACAGCTGTGGGCTGTGGCCAAGCCAGGAACAGGACCCAGCTATTCTTTCTTCCAGCCTCCTATCAGAACCCTGTCCTCAGAACTGTGCTTTCCAAACCTAGGAACCTTGAACTTTTCCATAGGTTCAGCAAAGCTTCCTCTTCACCTAAGTTCTCAGAATGCCTGGGATGCCTCTGGGCACATCTTCACTGATAGCAGCAAATTAGATCAATCTTTCCGATCAATTTACTGGTCAGTGGAGAACCACTCAATCAATCCAGAAGTCAACACATTAAAACCATCCCCTCATGCAGTGTAGCACTGCATCGACAGGAACACATTTCCCATCAGCACATCACAGTGAAGACTACATGTAGAAGACGAGTTACAAAGTCAACGGGAGTTACACAAGCTACTTGGCTTGTGTAACTCCCACTGACTGCCACTGAATTGCTGGGCAAGTGTAGACCAAGGTTCAGATTTCAGCAAGGTTGGACAAGACTCATTGGGCTTGGGGCAGAGCCCAAGAGCAAAACATACATCCCCATCACTAGCTGAAGGCTGGAGTGAATGGGTCTTTGGACTCACTTTATCAACATGCTAGATTATGTAATGTAAAGTCTGGATAAATAGATAGTTCTGGGTTTTCATACCATGCCACCACCACGTCACCAGGTAACAGTCCATGTTGCACTATTGAGCAACAACAGTACCTTCCCAACCCAGGGCCAGCAGTGAGTATTAATTATGTGTGTAAGTACTGATGATGCCAGCATAAACCCAAAGGTAATTAACCTCAAACTGGTGACTGGTCAACTTATTTCCCCCTAAAATGCTCTGGGCCCAAAGTACCCCAAAGCTGCCATCCCTCCTTCATACATCAGCCAGTCAGAGATCTTGCTGTCTTTTGAGTTTCCTGTTGACTAGAGAGTGTGGAGCAAACAAGGTCAATTTCCTCTGTATTAGAAAATTATTTCACTTACTATGTATTTTTATAATTCTCATCACTGAAGTGTTTGGGTGCTTCCCAAATCCCCAGGAGGTCAGCAAAGAATGTTGATCCATATTTTATAAATGAGGAATCATGGCACAAATAAAGTAAGTCACTTGCCTAATGTCACCCAAGAAGCACATGTTAGAGGTTAGAATTAAACCAGATCTTCTGAAGCCTAGATCAATGTCATAACCACAAGATTATCCTTCACCTGAGCTCCCAAATGGTTATCCTACCATTGATGTCTTTCCTGTGACACCAATGGCAAAGTAGCAGATCTGGCTCTTTTGTCATTAGGCACAACATTAATCCCATTTCTAGACATTAAGAAAGCTCTCCCACCAGATCAGCCCTGCAGAAAGAGCTATCGTGGACTTTCAATCTGGTCTCCGGTCTCTGAATGCTTGCTTGCCTTTCAGCCTAACATAAGGCATTCTATAAACACTGCCTCTCTAGAAACGTGCAGCTCTGACCATGCTCCCTGACACCCCAATGTCCAATGTGCTGCGAGCATTCTTATCTTTATGGCTTGACTCAGTATCATCACATATTAGGGCTACTTCACTTGCCTCCTCACTGGAGATTGAGATTCTCTGATCGCCTGTAAGATGCAGGCCAAACCCAAGAAGACCAGGACCATCCAGAGTACTTCAAAGCAGCTGAGATCCTGGTTGGGGCTAGGTGATTTTACCTAGCAGCAGAAACTGAAGGATGTGATCTGCCAACACGGATGACATCCTATCATCCTGGCCAGTGCCTTTGTTCTTTTGAAAAAGGAAACAAAACCACCCACCCTGAAAACAATAGGGACTGCTCCCTGAACATGACACCAACACCTTTCTGCATACAATTGCTGCACCACTCCAAACCCACACTTACAGCAGGTGCACAATGGGCCACCTCAGTGACTAATGTGAGGTACTGCCATGGAATTTCTTCTGTCTGACAATCGTGTGATTAACTCCGGAGCTAAACTGGTTCTGACGTGGCAGCAGAGGGGGCCATTGGGGTAGGCAAAGCAGGCACATGCCTAGGGCCCTGAGCAGTAACTGACCCCATCACCTGCTTCACCTACCCCAAAAGTCACATCTGTTTGTCAGCAGCAGGAGGAGGAGCTGGCCCTGGGGCCGGCAATGGGGCACTAGGCTGCAGGGTTTGGGGCTGCAGACACAAAGAGCAGACTGGGGCTGTGGGGGCAAGCTAGGGGCAGAGAGCCAGGGCAACGCAGGGGGGATCAGGGTTCTGGGAAGGGGAGTGGGGCTCTGGGGAAGGAAGGACAGCGGTAGTGAGCTGGGGCTGCAGGGGAGGGCCCCGTGGGGACCTATACGGGGCCCTGTAATGAACCTTTGCCAAGGGCCCCTGATCGCCTAAGGCCGCCTCTGCATGGCTGCTAAGGTCTACTGAAGCTTTTGAGGATCTAAACAGGCCCCCCCTGTAGTCACCAAGATTTTTCACAGCTGAAATGGCTCTGATAAGATCTTCAGAGCCAAAACTAATTTTGATGAGGCTGCTAAGATCTCACCTCCCTGAACTGGCTTGTGGCCTGACCTCTAAAATCTCCCATGGCAGGCCCAGGACTGCCTCCACTCATGGGACAAATCCAAGAGGGAGAGAGGGATTTAAACTACTTTTCTCTCTTCTCGTTGCATCTGTTTACCTATGTGAAACTAACAGCTATTATTTTAATTCCAAACTGCATCCAAGCTCCAGCCCATGATAACCCACTTTGGCTAGGGATTACTGCCACCCACAGGTAGAGCGATCCCACACCCCTGCACCTACAGAGACATGTCTTCTCAACCACCCACTCCTCACAGTGGGGAGAGGGAGGGCCACAGCCACATCCCTTCCAGCAGGGGCTTAGCTGAGTAAGACAGCAAGCACCTTCCCATAGCACAGCCAGGCTTGTGAGCTCCTGGTACTGCTGCCTCCATGTGGAGGGGGCATCTAGCTGGCAAGCAAGCTGTTTGGTGGGTGGGGGGCCCTTCAACCTTCCCCCTCCTTCCACAGCTGCACCTTCCTGCGATGCAAACAGGGAGGATGGGGGCGGCATTTAAATAGATTAATAATGCATATTCCATGCAAATGAAGCTTTTCTTGGTTAGTGCATTAGTGCTGCAGGCAAGCTGCACCCACCTCCCTGGGACCAGTATTCTCCCCAGGACTTGAAATAAGGAGGGGGGCCGGTTGTAGGGGTGCTCACTAAATTGGCATAACCCTGTTACTAGCTGATAACTGGGGAGCTGTTGGGAAATTTCGGGGGGGTATAGTGGTGTGTTAGGGAAATCCCTGCTCCCGACCCAGGGGTGGGAGAAGGCTCACCCCACTGGCGGGGGGGGGCACGGTTTGGGTGGTGCACAGCACCCAGGTGATGGGTGCACGGAGGCCTGCTCCCAGCCACCCCAACCCCTGCCCCGGGGGTGGCAAGGCCCCCCAGCCCCAAAGCACAAACCCCGTCCCCCTCGCGCACCCCCGGCTCAGCACCCTGCAGCGCCAGGCAACCCTGCTGGGAGCCCAAGGCCTGGTGCACTCACACGCACGTGCACACACACACACACACACACACACAAGGCCCCGCCTGTATTTTGCACGCCTGCACCTCCCCCGGCGCGCCCGGCCAGCATGCAGCCTGACACGCACGTTGCACGCGCACCCTTTGCACGCGCACGCAGAGCCAGACGCCCACAGCAGCCCCTCCCGCCCGGGCACGTCGGCGGCTGCTGCAGCAGATCCGCGCTGCTCCCCGGCCGGCTCCTGCCTGTCCTGGCTCGGGATGCATGACGGCAACGGGCTGCAACCGGGGTTCAGGTTCTCCTGCCCTCATCCCATACCCCCCGGAGAGGCGAATGGAAATGTGGGCGCGGGGACACCCTGCTCCCGACACCCCCCCTCCCGTGGCCGCGCATCCATTCACCCGGAGTCTGCAGCTCGTCACGCCCGCCAGCGCAGCCCCGGGCAGGCAGGGGGAGCGAGCTGGCTTTTCCCACCCGCCCCCCACTCCAGCCTCTGCAAAGAGCCCCCGCCAAAGTTTGCAAAGGCACGGGGGGGGGGCACAATCCACCTCCCTCTTGCCCCCGCAGCTGCCATCCAAAAAAAAGAAAACCTACCGCCTCCTGCTTGCAGAAATGCACCCCCAGCTGCACACAGCCGGCTCGGGGCTATTCGCCGGCAGACGGCTGGCAGCCAAGGCACCGCTCCCCTCTCCACATGTGCTTCCCCCGGGGTCTCCGCTCTCCCCTCCCCCGGCTCCGGCTCCGGCGCCGCGCGCTGCCCCCGCCCCAGAAAGCAGCCGCGGAGCGGGCGGGATGCAAGGGGGGGCTGATCCCGGCTGGGAGACGAGGGGCCGCACACAGCGGGGGACGGCGGCACGAGTCCCGCGGTGCATGCACAGCCCCCCCGGCACGTACCTGCCGAGCTGCCCGGGATGCGGCGGGGACACGGACCCTCTCGCTAAGCCAAGGGCTGGCGCTCCCGCCGCGCGCGCCTGTGAGTGTGAGTGTGTGTGAGTGTGAGTGTGTGTGCGCGCGGCCCCTTCACCCCTTTGCACGCCGGGCTCCCCGCTGCCTCATTGCCCCGGGGCCGCGCCGCCGCCGGGCTCACGAGCCCCCCGCCGGGCCGAGGCGGGCGGAGAGCAGCGGGGGATTCGCCGCCGCATCTGCATCCCCGGCGGGCAGGGCAGCCTTGGCATGTAACCCGGCCCCGGCCCCACAGGCCCGGCTGCTGCTCCGCTCCGCCCGGCCCGGGAGGCTGTGACGGGCGGGCTGCCTCCCCGCAGCCCCCGCCCGGCCGCCGCTCCGCGCCACGGAGGGAAGGGGTGGGCCGCACTTACAGATGTGGAACCGCACACCCGGCAACAGCTGGCCGACAAATGCACACAGCACCACACATGCAACAGCCGCTGGGGAACTAGCCACACACACACACACACACAGCAACACACATGCAACAACCGCCTGGGAACTACACGGGTACACACATGCAACAGCTGCCCAGGTACTAACCACCCACCCACATAGCTACACATATGCACCAGCTGCCTGGCAACTATACATACACACAGCACCACACTTGCTACCACAACAGCTGCCCAGAAACGACACACACACACACAGCTATACCCATGCAACTGCTGCCAGGGAACTACACACACACACACACACACAGACACACCAGCTGCTGGGGAAATACACATACACACAATACCAGTCATGAAACAGCTACCAGGGAACTACACACGCACACAGCACCATATATGCAACAACTGCCAGTGAACTACACACACACACACACACACACACAGAGTACCACATATGCAACAGCTGCTGCGGAACTACACATACACACAACACCAGACATTCAACAGCTGCCCGGGAACTACACACACACACAGCAACACACGCTGCAGGAGCTTCCAGGGAACTACACACATACACACAGCACTACATATGAAACAGCTGGCCAGGAACCCACACGCACACAACACTGCACATGCAACAGCTTCTGGGAAACTACACGCATACACACAATGCTACATGTACAACAGCTGCTGGGACATTCTCATTCCCCATACACACAAGCACAACAGCTATAGTGAAATTACCACATCCCTCACAGAAACAGGCACACTAACAGTGTAGAGAAATAATGTGTGCTGCCAACCCCCCTCCGCTCCACACACACATATTTGCAACAGCTTCAAAGGCAATAGCTCCATTCCTCACGTTCATAAATGCCACAGCTGTAGAAAAACTGTCCAGCTCTCTGAGCCATACACACAGACACAGACACACACCAGCTGCAAAGAAACTTCTGGTGTCCTTCACCCAAGCACATGCATATATGCAACAATCGAAGAGAAATGATCCAAGTCCTTCAAACACAGCTGCACAGAAACTGCTCACACCTTCTCCCAACACACACATGCACACAAACAACAGCTGGAGTGAAACCAGCAGCTAGGCACAAATATAAACACACAACGGTTTCTGGGAAAATACTCCTCTATCTCTCTCACACACTCTCCAGCTAATGGGAAGCTACTGACATCACACCGAAAATGCAGCAACTGTACAGCAAAAAACATGTTGATCTAACATCCCCACACAAGATATGGAACAGCTATATTGTTATTAATTATTATTTTTATATCAGTATTACTCAGCAGCCCCAGTCATAGACTGAGACCCCACTGTGCTATATTTGTGCCTGTAATGGTGTAACTATTCCATCTATCAGACACACACACACATACACGAGTGTAGGGAAGAATTGTAGAGAAACTCGCTCATCAGTTAGAATTATATTTCAATCACAGATCCCAAAGTGCTTTGCAAAGGGGGGGTGCATCACTATCATTATCTGCATTTTACAGTTGAGGAAACTGAGGCACTGAGCTGTTAAATGGCCTTCCTGAAAGTAAGCCAGCGGATCAGTGACAGAATTTGGAATTTAACTCACAACTCCTGACTCCCAGTCCAGTGCTCTGTCCATTAAGATATACATCCCCCAACACACACATACAAAACTAACTCATTCATGAAGTTAGGATGTACCTACTAGTCCCTTACACAAACAGAAAACATGCACTAGCTGTAACTATCCACATCCCTCCCAATGGCATTAATTACAGAGGGGTGGGGGGGATCAAAGCCCCCTCCCTGAAAGTTTTACATATGCTCAAACCTCCACGTGATGTCAAGCCAGGGCGCCATGGCAGTAGCCAGAACCACTGCTGTTGGAATGGTCCTGCGCGTCGTCCCATCTGTGTGGTTGCAACACCACTGAAATTTGGCTCAGCTGCTCCATCACTCATACAAACACAAATGTGGGCAACAACTGCAGAGAAATGAGCCCCAACCCTTACCTTCAAATTCAAATCTGTGGGAAAATTAGCCCCATATACAACAACTGCAGAAAAACTATTCTGTCCCCCATAAACACCCCAGTGCACCAGCTCTCAGGAAACCAGCTACCTGTTTTCCACATACCTGGTGCAAGGGCAATAGCCTCTTGGAATGAGGAACACACAAAACACACTCAAGCTTCAGGAAATCTACTTCATCTTCTCCATCCACAACAACTTCAGGAAAACCACGCACAGTACCCATGAGCGTGCTCACACACACACACACACACACACACATTTGAGAATCCAAAGAACTAAGAATGGACAAGACATATTAAGCCCCATCTGGTCCAGTGCAGAATTCTTCACTGCAATATATTCTCCACGGTTTTTTCCACTCCATCTGTAAATGTCCCTGGGGGATTATCCCATGCCTGAACAGACTACAGAAGTTAAGAATGTTTTCCACACATTGGGCCTCAGTCAGCAGGACAGCTAGCCCTCTCCCAGCCCATCACCCCAATAAGCAAGGTCTTCTCCTCTCCCTATGAACTTTTGCTACTGATAGCCTGGCTTTCCAGACAGGCCTCAGCCCAGCACTCACTTTCATTTGCCCTCAAAAAAGAACAGTGAACAGACAAGGGGCTACAGTCTGCCCCATTAAGGCATCTGTGCAACACTCTGGAGAAGATAGCTGAAGGAGCCAGAGACAGGTGTTTGGGGTGGGGGATGGGGCAGCTGTTCCCAAAGAAACATGAGGGGAGCAAAAAATCATCCATTCCATCTCACCCCCCCCCCCCACACACACACACACTTCTTGAGCCATGAATAGGAAGACAGAGGGGAGAAAAGTGGCTGTATACACTGGGGAAACTACCTTTGGAGCATGGCGTATGTGGTGGCTGGGGAAAGGGTCACATTAGGAGAGATACCAGATGATCATGCCAGCAAAGCTCACTCGCTCTCGTCATCTGTCCCTGCCCTCATCAGGGTTGCATTAGTAGTCCTGGATCTGCCTGGAAAGGAAGGAGGGATCCATGAGGAGGCCAGGTTCAGCCGCTCGCCGCAGTCAGAATCTCTCCGCTGATCTATAATGCGGTGAGCAGTGACAGATTGATTTTACTGCTCTGCTTGGTGCCGACCGCTGGCCCTGAGCAGGGGATGAATCAGCTTTCTTTGGGCCACGGTTTTATTTCATTATTTTCTCTGAGCCTCCCTCACAGGAAGCGGAAAAGAAAGAGAGAGAGAGAACCACAAAGTCGGTAGCGGGTTTTTTCGGTCAGGCATCCCCGCCCTCACAGCTATGGACTCAAGAAGGTGGGAAAGAAGTGGGGGGCGAGGGTGATTGGAAAATGGCTGTTGTTCCTTAGACTGGCATCTTGTTCTGCATTAGCTGTCCTGTTTCAAGCTGCCAGCTTGATTTTACACAGTTATCTAGTTGCTCTGTGTACACTATTTGGGAGATGGAAAGCCCTATGTATAGGGTTACCACATGTCAGGCAAAAGGAGGACATGTCCTCCTTTTTACCTTCACATCCTCCATCCGGCAAGCATTTAAAAAATGCATGATTTTGTCTGGCTTTTTACTTACAGGAGTAAAAGTATGCTGGAATGGCCCAGGACACCCTATTTTTAGGGGGAAGCATTCTAGGGCCCCCTAAAAACAGAAGCATGTTACATTAATACTACATTTTTCTCCATGTGTCCTCCTTTTCCTACTTCCCTGTCCTCGTTTCCAGGCTTTGGTATCTGGTAGCCCTACCTATGTAGGGCAAAGTATCATAGCCTTACCCTGCACTAAATGGAGCCTGGCCCTGGGTCCATTTTAATGAAACCAGGATTGTGTCCTGTAACAACAGCCCAGCACCCAGAGACAGGGTTCATTTGACATAGTGCCAATACCAAATTCTGCATTGACAGCCCTATACAGAAAGGCCCGTTCCAATTACATGTTGCCAGTTCCAGCAGCCTGAAAGTCATCTTGGCAATTCTGCAGGATTGCTGTGTACCAGAAGCTCATAGGTGAGTTGAATTGAGAGTTCTCCACCCCAGATGTCAGCTTGCAGCAGGAGGCATGGCACTTATGGCATTGCCCAAACTACCCTTAGCCAGCCCAGTTCATGACTCAACCTATTGCAAACCCCTCTCCAGTCAAGAGGAGCACCAGAAATCACACTATCCAGTCCGAAGGGGCAGAAGGAGGGTAGGTTTTCAGAAGTTCATCCAGAAGGTATCTATGACATCTCCAGCACTGGGCTGGAGTGATCAGGACCCTGCATGGAGCCATGGATTTGTACAGGACAAGGGGCTCTGGGAGAAATGTGTGTCGTGGGTGACAGGAGTAGTTTGGTATCTAATGGAAAATAGCCGAAAACTTACAGTCTGCCCTACAGCGGGCAGGCCCAACAGGACTCCAAGCAGCTCAGAGTCTCCCTTTCCTTCATGCTCCGCGGGGATCTGGGGCTGCTGGCTTGGAGGGAGGCGGGAGGTCCTTCGGGCCAGGCTAAAACCACACCAGGCCGCCATACTCTCTGCGGAGCTGGCAGCTGGCTCCCTGGGGGCAACAGGCTGAGCAACAGTGTTGGAGGAATCAGGGCCTCAGGGAGAAAAAAGCAGCTAGTCCCCAAAGGTCTTGGGCTGGGATTGGGAGAAAAGCAACCCAGCAGCCAGGTAAGGTGGCACTGGGGGGCGGCGGTTGGGGATAGTTGGGCAGCCAGCAGGGAAAGGGTGTGGGGAAGGACAGGGTAGGATCGACTCAGGGTGGACCAGGAGAGTCAGTGGGTGGGGAGGGTGGGAAGAGGGGGTCGGCCTGGGGGGCTGGGGAGGTGTGAAGTGGGCTGGGGGTTGAAGGGGGGTGGAGTGAAGATGGGGGAGGTGGGGGGTTAGGAGGGCTGGAGTGGGGACTTGGGGGCAGTGAGTTTAGGGAACAGGGATGGGGCTGAGGAGGACATGGGGAAAGAGGGGTCTGATGTGGACACTAGTGGACAAGATTGGGGTGGTGTTGTGGATTTGAGGCTGTGTGTCATTTGTGAGGAAACAGCCGGTGGGGCTCAAAATGGGTCCACACATGCATGAAGGGGGCCTGGAGAATACGGGAAGGGGGCCCGGAGATTAGTAGCGTTCCGGGGCCCATCAAATTATACTTTAACCACTGCTTCTTTCCATTCCAGCCTTCTTCCTCTCCTGGATCCCCCCATTGGAGCCACCCATATCTCCCTCTGCTGGGGTGAAAGAGGAATGTGGCATCAATGTTCAGTCAGTGCCAGGCTTTTCCTTCATACCCTGCTCCCCCAGTCCTGGAGGCCACAGGGAGACAGATCCTACTTCCAATCCTGCCTGAGATATCCCAGAGCCTCCTGGAAGGGGATAGATTCCTGGCTTTACAGGGAAGAATGAGGGTGTCCCTATGCACTGTCCCCAGAAGAGAAAGAGAAGGGTGGAGCTACACAAAGAGAGCTATGGTAACATGAGGTTAGCTCCACCAGTCCATGGCAGGCAGCATTCCACAACAATTATTCCCCTCCCACCTCCAGGCCCACCCTTGCTTCCCCCCCCACACACACACACTTCCCACACCTCCGCTGACCTGCACACCATGTTTCAATCACCTCCTTAGGGGACAGGGATGAGAAAGTAGGCTTGAAGACAGACAGACATACTTGCACACTTCAAAATCAAAAGCCCTTTTGATCTTCAGAGATCACTGGGAGATGAGACAGGGAAGGCTGGGGAAAGAGATGGGGCGGGGAGATAACAGGCAGAGAGAGTGAGGTTTTCTAGATTTCTACCCCAATGAGAGGAAGCGAGAGCGCCTTCCATCTCATCCACTTTGTGTAATCTTTTAATCGCTTTGGTTTTAATCTTTCGCAGCAGGGATGAGCCCAAATAAATATTAAAAAAGAAAACCCCACAGTTGGAATGGGGGAAGGAGAGAAAAGACAGAAAACCTAACAGTGTCCTTTCTAGGCCTTCTCTCAAGCCCTGCAAATAGTGTAGTGGCTAGTACCTCTGCTTGACATGCAGAAGGTCCTGGGTTCAATTCCCAGGGGGTTGGACTCGATGATCTCATGAGGTCCCTTCCAGCCCTATGATTTGATCTGATCTGTCAGTGACCTGCTGGGTAACCCTGACAAATCACTTCCTTCTCTCTGCTGTCGAGCAGTAACCTACCACAACTCGAGGCACTGTGGCTTGGTGGATTGAGTACCAAACTGGCAGCCAGGACATCTGAGATTATGGCAGTACCACTGACACATTGTGTGATGCTGGGTAAGTCCCTACACCACTTTATGCAGGGCTGGGGGAGCAAGAGAGCAGAAGCATGTGTGAGCTGTAGATGTCCTTACGAGATTTCAACCTTTTTATAAGCTGAGGGGCTAGGAGACTCAAAGGCGCTGAACCACCACAAAGTTTACTGTGAAAGAAGAGCATTGCTTAGTGGTAAGAGCCGAGATGCCAAGAGTTCCTGAGCTGTAATCCCAGCTCTGAAAGGGACTCGTCTTCAGCCTTGGGCTGGATACTTCACATCTTGGTTTCCCCATCTGTCACATCACATGGTAAATAATGCTTATCTCAGAGGATGGTTATGAGAGTTAATTAGTTTGTGTTTGTAAAGTTTTATCTAAGTGCTAAGTATTATTGTTCATGGAAATATTTCCTATGGAGCTTTCGCCATCTTCCCCTCTTTCTATTTACAGGGGCACCTTAGCTACTGATTCTCCTTCCCCAGAGAGAATAATAAATGAGTCCACAGTGAATCACAGAGAAATAATCCTGGAGGGGACGGATGTGGGGGCTTCCTCAATTCCCAGGGTAAAGCTGGGAGATAGAGACTGTGATGTGGAAAAGACATGGCTCCTCCCCACCTTCCATAGCTAATGGCAAAGGATCCAGTCCTGCTTCCACTGAAATCAATGGCAAAACTCACATCCATTTCAAATGCAGCAGAGCTGGACCCTTGTTTATTTCTTTGATGCCCTTTCTGGGTTATTGATTGACCTGTGTTTAGTGAGTGGAAGCTCAGATATTAAATGAGTCACGTTTGTTTAAAGAAAATATAGATCCAGAAGGAAAGCTGTAGAGGCTTTTTACCACAATGATAGATGCTGTCAAAAAACATATTTGTGTGTGCATGAGAGAGAGAGAGAGAGACAAAGACTCTTCCTATATGCATAGAAAGTGCTTAGCACCCACTAATGGCAATAATTCATTTATTATTATTAGATTCATACAAAAATATCCAAGGCTACAGGTGCCACTGTCATAAATTATCAAAACAAATAACATTCTGAATATTTTACATATCTGTCTCCCTAATATATAGTTCTAGTCATTTAGTAACCAATAAATCATAACTAGTCTAAAGAACCTAAAATTGATACATTATAGATACTCAGAAGCTTACCCAGGGCTTCACTTAGGGCAGGGCCACAGGAATAGTGAAATAGCCATGGTAAACTTACGTACTGCAAGGTAGTTTCTCCTCTCTGTGTGTCAGTTTTAGCCCTATTGCACTGAGGTGACACCTCCTTCCCTCTTGGTGTTTGATCCTGAAATGTGTTGAGTACTTGGGGTGAGATCCTAGTCCCACAGAAGCATTTGGGAGTTCTGGTGTTGGCTTTGGGTAGGGCTCTCAGACTGCGATACAACAAAGCACTCAAGCCGGGAGCAGGTCTACAGAGAATTCTTGCCAGGTCTCTGGCTGATGAGTCTTGCATATATCCTCAGGGTTTCCTGATCACCATATTTGGGGTTGGGAAGGATTTTTCCCCCAGCGTAGATTGGCAGAGATCCAGTGAGTTTTTCAACTTGTTCCAGAGCATAAGGCCTGGCTAAGTTGCTGGTAGATTCTCTGTACCTTTAAGTCTTTAAACCAAGATCCGAGGACTTCAATAACTCAGTCATGAGTTAGGGGTCTATTACAGGAGTGGGTGGGTGAGGTTCAGTGTCCTGTGTGGTGCAGGAGGTCCGACAAGATCATAATGATCCCTTTTGAATTTATAGTCTATGATTCTACGAATCCCACTGAAATCAATGGGACAGTTTGTGAACTTTGTTGGGTTGGAACCAGCATGTCCAGTGCTTGGGGAAGCATCTGGTTCATATTCCAACCTCAAGTGAATACAGTGCAAAGGGGCTTTCAGCTGGTGCTAGGCGGCTGCTGCAAACAATCTTCTGCAGCTATTCATGCAACGTTTTCTGTGGATCTGTGTGACCATATCCCATGACCTTTTCACATTCACTTACCACAAGAGCTTGAGCAATAACATTTTGCTCACAAAATGATGGCAGAATATGACTGAAATGTCTAGTCATGTGCAAGGACATCCACCAGAAATGCTTCTTGCACATTTATCCAATCAGAGAGCACAAACAAACATATGTGGCTGAGCTAACCAACCACAACTCAGCAACACGGTTTGAATGAGGGATATTTGCAATCAGCTTGAGTGAGAAAAAACACGGAAGTAAATAAATTGTGTCCTGGAAGCAGAAAAAGAGGTTCAGTTGCTTGAACAAATTATTCTTAGCAATTATTTGCTAACCTCTGCTTTCAGGATTCCAGAACTTAGCAGAACCAGTCAAGCTGGAAATATAACCAGGAACCTTTTAAAGGATACTGATTTTCCTCTTACTTCTTATCCAAACCTCATCTCCCGTTGTTTGTCACAATGTTTCCTAACATCCTACCTATCACATGCCTATTTATCTATGACGCCAATACTGTTACTATCTATCTATTCATCAGGTACCTGTCACTGGTATAAGCATTGCTATCACCTGGCATTTCATCCAACTCTCACTTAAGTCAAAAGGAGTCTTGTCGTTGCCTTTAGTGGGAATTAGATTGGGCCTCCTGGCCCTTTTCCCATAATTTCCTCTCCAGTTCCGTTCCCTCCACCTGCCCTGCAATCTCAACCCAGCAGAGTCCCTCACACTTTGCTTCCTGAAGGCCATGCTTTTGTGCAGACCCACTCAAGCCCACAGTGCCAACGGAGAAAGAAAATCTAATGTCCCAACCAACTCCATCTCCGCCCCACCGATAAGGCAGGAAGAAGACTTTAATGAGGAACAATTTGCTATTCAGTAGGTCCTTAATTAATATTAAAATCTAAGGCAGGTGTTGAGTTTTAATTTTAAATATTCTCTTTTTTTTTTTTACATTTATTTATTTCACCTTGTTAACGTATTTGTGATTTAGATGCTGTTTCCTCTCTCCATCGTGCTTAATGAGTCGCGAGCTTTATTCACTCTCACTCTTGTCCTCACGGGAGCATGCTTTGATTTTCTAGTGGGTGCATGAAAACACAGATTAAAGCAATTAGACAGAAATAATCTTAGGGAGAGGGGAGAGAGATCCAGAGCGCCTAATTATATCATTTTAATCAAGACACAATTATGCAGAGCCTTTTATAGTTTATAAATTAGCCAAACTCCAAAGGAAAAAAAGTATCATTTTAAATACTCTGCATTGCGCCTCTTTCTATCTTCCGATTTTTCCTGAACTGGATTTTATGGCTCACCTGTACGGGGTTCTGGAGGAAGCCTGCAGAGAGGAAGGAGGAACATAACCACATTTCTATACTCACTGAATTTGTTAGCATTTTACCGATTAGCTGAGGAAGTAGTGTCTGCTATCAGGCCACAGTTTAGTACAGAAGAATTTTGGCAGCTTATAGATCTCAGACAGAGTCTGACTTTGTCAAGAAAAAGCAAGGATCTGGAGGCTGGCAACAATACCTTCCCTGTTTTATTTCCCCCACACCCCAAAAGTGCCCAGCAGCTTCTTGTTAAGGATTCTGGGTACTGTAGTCCAAGAGGCAATTTCCTGAACCAAGTGTTACAATTAGAACCTCCACTAGAGGGCACCCAAAACACTATGGGCAAGAGTCCAGTCTGGGTTGCATTATTTTAAATTGTCCCAGAGTAATTCCCAGCAGATTTATGGCAGTGAAACTCTGATCAGAATCTGGCGCTATGAGCACATTTTTAGGATGTGGCCCCCAGAAGAGGAGGGAGAAGCAGAAAGGGAATGCTTTCTGGATGCAGCCTCTAAGACGATTGGAATATGCAATTGATTTCTGAGCCCACCAGGGATAGATTCCAGCTGCATCTCATGGACTGCCTAGGGAGGTGGTGGAATCTCCATCTCTGGAGGTGTTCAAGGCCCAGCTGGACAAAACCCTGACTAGGATGATCTAATGGGAGTGGTCCTGCTTTTTTTGGCAGGGGGTTGGACTAGATGACCTCGTGGGGTCCCTTCCAACCCTATGATTCTATGATTCTATGACTGTGAAGAAGAGGATTGGTCAGTCTCTATGAGTCTTTCAGTACTGGGCCTCTGCTGGGCCTGACAGCAGAAGAATCAATCAATGTCAAACAGCTGTCTAGTAAAAAAAAGACCCTACCTACTCCCAAATCAAGTTATTATTTGTATTATAGTAGCACCTTCAGTCAGAGTAAGAGGTTATTTTACTTCTGCATTTGGCAGTGGTGTGACTGCCGCTGGAATATCATAGAGTTATAGAAACTGGAAGGGACCATGAGAGGTCATCAAATCTAGTCCCCTGTACTCATGGCAGGACCAAGTTCCCTCTTAAACCATCCCTGACAGGTAGTTGCCTAACCTGCTCTTAAAAACTTCCAGTGATGGAGAGTCCATCGTGTGCACTTTGGAGGCCACCATTTAAGGATATTGATAAATTGGAGAGGGTTCAGAGAAGAGCCACAAGAATGATTAAAGGACTAAAAAACATGCCCTATAGCAAGGGTACTCAAACTTTTTGCGAGCCGGTCCACATTCAGCCTTCCACCATTCATCGGGGTCCACAACCAACTAGGGTAGGCCTACTGCTGGGAGCGGGGGGGGGCATGTTCCAGGAGCAGGGGGGCTAGCAGGAGCGGGGGGGTGATGCCAGGAGCGGAAGGTGTGTTCTGGGAGCGGGGGGGGGGTGATGCCACGAGCGGGGGGGGCTATTGGGAGCGGGGGAGGCATGCTCCGGGAGCGGGGGGGCTAGCAGGAGCGGGGGGGGTAATGCCGTGAGCGGGGGGGCGTGCTCCGGGAGC
>ML681994.1:21204755-21318220 GCA_007922195.1 Podocnemis expansa
GGGGCGTGCTCCGGGAGCAGGGGGGCTTGTTCTGGGAGCGGGGGGGGGGTGCAGTGAGCAACTGGAGTTGCTCAGCTGCCCTCTCCCCTTAGAGGGAACATTGCTGCGGTCCACCAGAAACGTCTTCGCGGTCCGGATTGTGGACCGCGGGCCGCTGTTTGAGTACCCCTGCCCTATAGTGACAGATTCAAGGAGCTCAATCTATTTAGCTTCAACGAAGAGAAGACTAAGGGGCGACTTGCTGATAGTCTATCTGTATCTACATGGAGGCTAAATGTTTAACAATGGGCTCTTCAGTCTAGCAGAAAAAAGTATAAACAGTCCAATAGCTGGAAGCAGAAGCTAGACAAATTCAGAGTGGAAATGGTGCAAACATTTTACAGAGAGTAATTAACCACTGGGACAATTTATCAAGGGTGGTAGTGGATTCTCCATCACTTGCTGTTTTAAAATCAGGATTGGATGTTTTTCTATAAGATCTGCTCTAGGAATTATTCTGGGGAAGGTCTCTGGCTGGCTGTATTGTGCAAAAGATCTGACTAGATGATCAAAATGACCCTTTCTGGCCTTGGATCTATGAATCTCTGACACATCCTTGAAATTGGGGCATCATTGTGCAAGGTGTGGTGTAAACACATAGGAAAAAACAATTTCTCTCCAGATGATTTGATGCTCCACATGGGTAAGAAAGACAAAGATACATTATCATCTTCAACTGACAGATGGGGAGGCACTGAGAGATTAACTGACTGACTCAAGGAAGTGTATGACGCAGCTGGAAATTCAACTCAACTTTCCTGAGCCCCAGCATACTGTTTTAACTACTAGATTGTCCTTTCTTTCATTTTGCATGTGCTATAAAATACAGGTAGTCCTCACTTAGTGACCGGGTTCCGTTCCTGAAACCCGGTTGATGAACGAATTGGTCACTAAACGAGGAGCAGCCCTTACCGGTATTTCAGGCATAATGTACTTTACTGGTAGTGGGTTTTTCAACCATCTGTAGATAGTTTTAATGTCACCTTTGCATCATTTATAACATTTTTAATATATATTTTAAATGTTTTAAGCTCTAATGTACTGAACTTAGTTTGCATAGTGTACTGTAAATATAGGTAATCTGAGAGAGTTGATGCGAGTTCTCGTACATCGCCATAATACCAACTCATCAGAGAGCCGGTCATAACTCTGAGGGGTCACTAAACGAGTAGGTCACTAAGTGAGGACTAGCTGTATCCATCCTGTGTTGTGATGTAATACTGTCACAAGCTCAGAAGGGCTGGGCTTGGCCAGATGTGGAAAACTGAGTGCCAACAGGGGTATTGGTGAATCCATCTGTGTCAGAAGTGCCCTGCTGTTGGACGGTCATCTTATGACAGGTGTATAAAACTGACATCCAGATCACTTGCTGTCATTTGGGTTGTAAGAGCAAGAAGGAATTGTGGAAATGTGGGGCAGGAAGAGACCTTGAGACATTCTCAAGTCCTTGGTCAGATGGTTAGGAATTACCTCCTCTAACACAGACTGCCTGTGTCACCTTATACAAGTCATTTATCCTCTCTGTGCTTCAGTTCCTCATCTATAGGGTGCCTAGCACTGCCCTACCTCCCAGTGGGTTAGGGAGGAAGCATAGCCCTGAGATCTACTGCTGAAAAACATTACATTGGAGGTTGGTGCTATTATTTGGCTAGGCTGTGATTTACAGGTCAGTTGGTGGATCATGGGAGCTAACTTGATCTAACTAGTCCCTTTACAGCTCTAGTCAAGATTAAGCATGCTGTGCTTTAGCTTACTCAAAGCTGGTCAAGATAGGCTGTAGCTCAGTTCCCGCTGTGTAAAATGAGAGTAGCAATACATTTGCTTCTGACAGGAGTGCTGCAAGGCAAGGCAGTACCTCTTTCATATTTGGCCAGTGTTTTCAGCTTCTAGGAGTGAAAGTGCTGGAGAATTATGAAATCCCCATCTCATCCACTTGCAGCCTGCTAGTGGTCTTCACTTCCTGTCCTGGCTGGTTGTGAAGTGTATCCAGTGACAGATAAGAGTGAGCTCTATCTATCTATTAGCTACCTCATGGTGGTAGTGTGAGGCTTGGGTCATTAGGGCCAGATTCTGCCTCCTTTCTCACTGCTTGAGTACCACCACTGAAACCAAACCATTTGAGGATGGGCCTATTTAGTGAGAGTAAAAGTGTCAGAATCCAACCCACACTATTTGTCTGTACTTCTGCCTCATGGTGCCTGAATATTAACACCAGAGATGAAGTCATTTGCACCCCACCTAGCAAAGACTCAGCAACCCATTCCACAACCTCCTAAGCTATTCGGGTTCCCAAACTGGAGTGGGTAACCCTCTAGTGAAAGTAGAACAAACAAGGAGTCCTGTGGCACTTAAAGACTAACAAATTTATTTATTGCATGAGCTTTCATTGGAGAAAATCCCACTTCTTCAGACGCTTTGAAGATGTGGGAACTTACAGAATGGGAGGAACTAAATGCACAGAAGTGTAAGTCCTGGGGTCAGGTTACATTGTAATAGCAGATCAAAACACTTGTAAAGATTGAAACACTGGGGAACAGCATATAGAGGAAGATGAGGTCAAATTACCTGTTGTTCCCCTACCTTCA
The DNA here is from genome assembly GCA_007922195.1 of Podocnemis expansa. Classification (NCBI taxonomy): domain Eukaryota; kingdom Metazoa; phylum Chordata; order Testudines; family Podocnemididae; genus Podocnemis; species Podocnemis expansa. The sequence continues at coordinate 21,207,380 of ML681994.1, forward strand.
AACATCTGATGAAGTGGGATTTTCTCCCACGCAAGCTCATGCAATAAATAAATTTGTTAGTCTGTAGGTGCCACAGGTCTCCTTATTTGTTTCACTGAACCTGACTAACACAGTTACATGTCTGCCCCTTTGGAACTTGACAACTTACAGCGAAAGGTTATCCCTAAGATACCATATTTCTTGTATCCATTCTCAGAACACGTGTGTTTATGAATGCAATGCTTTGATTTGTCATGTCAGAGAAGTGTGACTGAATATTTATCTGAGCAAAGACTGTGTGCAGGTGTCCCTGAACATCAGTCTGTCTATTAGATGTTTGTCTCATACCACCGCTGTTGTCTATTACTTCATCTTGCAGAAAGGCAAGTGGCTTTTCAGTCTCCCTGCCCAGACTGAGAAGATCCCTGTTCCCCACACAACATACACACACACACGCACACATGCACACACACCGCACTATAGATCCAAAGCACACAAAGAGGCGAAGGCCCAGGGAAGTGATAACCAGCCTCAGGAATCTGCCTGCTTTCCCATACCGAGAGCTCAGCTCTGCGGGGTGAATGAGTGGTGGTGTTGGAGTGCCCCCTGCTGGCACTGTCTGGACTGCCAACTCCTGCACAATCCTCCAAACCCTGCACACTACTTCGTATACACACACAGCTGATAACTTGCCTGAAAATAGTCTGGCCTCAGCCCCCCACCCTCACCCCCACCCCCCAACTTGCCACCATTACAGTCACTGCTGAATCAGTTATACAAAGGAATCCATCAGCCAGCCAACAAAAATCCTTGGAGAATCAGGGATGGGATGAAGGGTTCATCCTCTCGTCTTCCCTGCCCCATCTAATCCAAGCATAAATAAAGCTAGAGATTCTGCACAGGGAGGAGATGAGTTCTTTCCCAAGACCCTGGGCATGATTCAGATTTCAGGTTGAACAGTGGCAGAGGGGAGGTGAAGGCGCAGCCACAGTTTTATCCTGTCTTTATTGATGTCTCCAGGACAATGGAATGGACATCCCTCACCTTCACCCTGAATTCAAAAGCAACCTCTAGATAATGCCAGCATGAACATGTTTTGACTCATCAGCACAGCACATTTTTTGAAGCCCTGAATAAGTTTCCTCCACCTGTATTCCCTGACTCTTCAGCACCCTACAGCAGAAGGAGCTGGTGCACCAGCCAGGGAGATGAGACAGTAAAATGTCTAAGAGAGCATAGGATTGGGAGCCAGGACTCATCGTAGTTCTACCATTAAATACTAGGTCACACTGGGTTGGAACCTCAGACGGTGTCAACTGATGTAGCTGAACTGAAGTCAGAATGAATCTGCGATGATTTGTTTTCCATTCAACGACTCTCTAAGGCAGTATTGTTTTCATCAAGCCAATCTTGATGTATGTGTGATGGAACCAAGGTATTGGATACAGCCTGGCATACAGAATCTCTAAGGGTTTGCCTACACTCAGAATTGAATTCGAATTGATGACAATCAATTCAAATTCAATTAAGTGTATGGCCACACTCGCTTTCATCAATTCAAACCAAAGAACTCCTTAGCCCAAATTGATGAAAACTGACTTTGAAGTGATCAAACCTCATTTGATGTCAAAGTTGCAGTCAATTTGAAGCCAGTAGTTCGAATTGAGGCAGTGTGGCCATGTCAATTCGAACTCCATTAGTTTGAATTGACATGGGTTGACCTTCCTCCCAGGGTGCATGGCACCCTGGAAGGAAGACCAGCCCTCCAGCACCTGGGGCCAGCAGCCACAAAGGTGCCTACACCACCACCCAGCCAGATCAGGCTGGGGGACAATGGGGTTCCTGTCCCATGGCTGGTGGGGGTCCCATCCCCATGCACAGCCAGTGGGGCTCTAGCACAGTGCGGGGGTCCCATCCCTGTGCATGGCCAGCAGGGCTCCAGCCATGCATGGGGATCTCTGCCCCCAGCCTGAGAGTGCAGCTCCAGCCCAGTGCGGGGATCCCTTCCCCTCATCGGTAAGCCAGGCTCCAGCCCGGTGCAGGGTCCCTTCCACGCAGGGCAGTGCTGCCCAGCTCTTTCCACACTGCAGCAATTGCTGGGCAGGGGATGCTTTTCCCTGTGCCGGGCTCAGAGGGCTGGAACCTGGCAGGGGATTGGGTGGCGGCATGGCCCTTCTTGGGGGCCATGTTGCCACACTTCCCATGGTGCTCCTCAACCAGTTCGAGTTGGAATTGGAGTTTCTAGTGTGGCCATGTTAATTTGAATTGACGAAATTCAAACTAATAATTATTAGTTTGAATTGATTAGTTCAAATTCAGTCAATTGGAATTAACACTCTAAGTGTAGACATAGCCCAAAGGATGCCCAGTTTTTAGAATATAAGAACAACCACAGTGGGTGAACCAATAGTACTTCTAGCCCAATATTCTGTCTTCTGACAGTGACCAATGCTAGGTGCTTCAGAGGGAATGAACAGACCAGAAAATCATCAAGTGACCTATCCCCATCCATATTTCTCAATGTTATTAGGGTTTGCATTAATTGTTACAAGTTGGTCATGTGGTTCTTCAACAAAAGCCTGTTTCACATTCTCACATTCCAATTTGGAGACATTACAGGTTTTAGGTGCTATCTACTAGGATGTATCTCGTTAATCAGCTTGGATGCTATGAGCGTGTGATGTGATCAGTCCACCATTCTGCACTTCTCATGGCTTTTATCACTGTAACAACCTGTCCATCTCTTCTGCTGATGATGACACAGTCAGTGAGATGCCAGTGCTTGGTGTGTGGGTGCATCCAAGCCATCTTGTTGCAGTCTGACAAGCAAAAGACTATGTTGTTGATGATGAAGAGATCATGATCAGCACCATTCCTCAGCAGTAGGAGCCCACTGCTGCTGCATTTCCCAAGGCTATTTTTTCTGAAGATGCCTAATCGTCTCTGATAATCTGCACTAATTCTAGCACTGAAGTCACCAAGGATGATGAGCTTGTTTGCCTTTGGCACTTCTCCCATAAGAGACCCCAGGTCTCCATAAAATTTTTGCCTAATCACATCTGGGTTGGTCATGGTGGCTGCATAAGCACTGATGACAGTTGCACATATTTTCCCAAACAGTGGGAGTCTCATTAGCATAAGTCTGTCATTCATGTCCTTTGGGAAATTCACAAGCTTGCTAACTAACTGTGTTTTGATGGCAAACCCAACACCAGCTTCACATGTCTCTTCTTTACTACAGCCACTCCAGAAGAAGGTACAGTATAGCCAGCTCCTTTCTCAGCATTTTGCCTGCATGCAGCTAGGCAAGTTTCACTCAGGGCCACTATCTGGGTATTGCATTTGGCCAGTTGTTTACTGGCTGGAGCTGTTCTCTGGTCCACCTATAAGGCCTATTTACACTTCAGCATCTAAGAGGACAACCTTCAATAACTTCAGGAAGACTGTCCAACACAAACTTAGAGAAATGAAAAATTTATGGCTGAGCAGCAAGGCAGATGAGACTCAGTCCTCCACAGATAGAATTGTCAAGAAATTCTGATGCTGTAAGGACAATCTGTGGGACACAGTCATCAGGCACATCTCCAGTTACTGAATACTGATGGTACCACACTGCTCATTGACAAAGAAAAGATACTGCAAAGATAGGCATAACACCTGAACAGCATCCTCAGTCAACAATCATCTATTAGTGAGGAGTCAATTGATCAACTGCCCAAACTGAAATTCAAATGTCTCTTACTGATCCCCCAGTGCTGACTTAAACTGCAACAGGAATTGAGCTGCTATCAAAGGGCAAAGCACCTGAAGCAGATGCAATACTAGCCTGCAAGGCCAGGAGCTCACACTTGCTGTAAAACAGACTGAATTTTTACAGTCAATGGGGACTTAAGGGACTACACTCCAGAAGTAGAAAGATGCATCAAGTGTTCACTTGTACAAGCAGAAAGGCAACAGACAATCCTGTAATAACTATCAGGGCATCTCCTTGTTGTTGATAGCCAGCAAAATTCTTCACAGGATTCTGCTGAATTGCTTTGTATAATACATTGAACAAGGGCTCCTGCCTGAGAGGCAGTGTAAACTCAGGAAAGGATACAGGGCTATATACATGGCGTTTGCAGCTTGCTGACTTCAGGAGAAATGCCAGGAAGAAAACTCCAACCTCTACATGACTTGCATCAACCTGACAAAAGCATTTGATACAGTGAGTTGAAAGGACTTTTGCAAGATCAGAGCAAAATTCAGTTGCCCAGAGAAATTCATTGCAATGGTTCACAGTTTGATCATGGCACACTGACTTGTGTTCTGGACAATGGTGAGTTATTGGAAACATTCCCAGTCACTAGTGGAATGAAGCAGGGCTGTGTGTTGGCCCTAGACCTCTTCAACATGATGTTCTCTGCCATCAGGTGCCTTTTATGACTGTGACACTGGGACTGGCTTGAGATACCAGACTGATGGCAAATTCTTCAATTTGAGAAGACTACAGATGAAGATGAAGGTACAGGAAGTTACTGTTCTTGGTCTTCTGATTGCTGATGACTGTTCCCTGAATGCCAAATCTGAATTGACATGCAGCGGAGTATGGACTATTTCTCTTCAGTGTGTGATTATTTTGGTCTCTCAATCACCATCAAGAAGACAAAAGTGATAGCCCAGCCTGCACCAGGAAAGTCAGACATAGAGCCTGCTCTTGCAGCAAATGGCCAAACTGTCTAGCCAGTGGACAAGTTCATCTACTTTGCTGATACACTGTCACATGCAGTTCACATCGACGATGAAATCAATGTCAAAATTGTGTGGCTTTTGGCAGACTATGTGCAAATGTGTGGAAACCTAAAGGCATCAGTCAAAAAACTGAAGGTCTATAAAACCATCATGTAGCCAGCTGAGGGATGCATAAGAAACTTGGATGGTGTACAGATGCCACGCTGTGAAGCTGAATTATTTTCACCTGGGCTGTCTGAGGAAAGTGATAAGGATACGATGACAAGACAAGGTTCCAGATACTGAGGTTCTCATAGGGACAGGTATTCCAAGTATCCATTTTTTGTTGATGAAAGCAGAGGTAAGATGGGCAGGTTGTGTCATCAGCGCATCAGAGGGGAGACTGCCAAAGAAGATTGTTTATGTTGAGCTAAAGGAGGGAAATGCTCTCAGGGAAGCCATAAGAAGTATTTCAAGGACTCCTTAAGGTTAGCCTTGGGGCATTTCAGTGTTGACCCAGAGTTTTGCAAAGAATTCATTCTTGATGGTTCTACCTGGGGAGGCCTCATCAACAGTGGAGCTGCCGTCCATGAGTAGAGGAGAACTGCTGAGGCAGAGTAAAACCACCAGCAGCATAAACCTCACAACAGTAGCACATCCACTGTTAATCAACCAAACCACAGCAGTATCCTTTGTTCAGTGGCCCACTGACAATTCAAAGCTCAAATTGGCCTGATCGGCCATTCACATTTTCACAGAAACCAAATCAGCTAGTGATGTCATGGTCATTTTCAAACTGAAAGGACAAACAACAACAATGCTGATTTACAGAACTGAGGGACTAACCCTTAGTTGCTGTGTGCCTCGGTTTCCTAATCTGTAAAATGGGGATAATCCAGACCTGGCAAGAGCTAATTAGTATTGTTTGGTGTCTTTGCGATCCTTGGAATTCAGGTGCTAGAGAAATGTCCAATAACAGTATTAATTATTATTATGACCCAAAATGCTACTGTAGGTAAACAGGAAGCGGGGAAGGGGAATCTGCCAGCCTCCTAGCTCATCACAGTGGGGATTTCTTGACCTGACAGGCAAGTATGGGACTTAAAGGGTATGTCCACACACAGCTTTTGAATCGAAATAATACTGGTTATTTCAATTTAAAAATAGTTAGGTCTACACAATGTTTCCTTATAGCCCAGCTTCCCCAGCCCTAGCAGGGAGGGGACCCTACGTACCCAGCATCTGGTACAGAAGCTGGGCACGGGGGTGGGGGAACGATCCCTGCTGCCCTGCTCCCCGAGCACTAACCAGGGAGTGGGGTAAGGGACCCTCGCATGCCTGGCTCCCCAAGCACTCACTGGGGGCGTAGGGGAAGGGATCTCCATGCACCTGGCTTCCCTCACACTGGCCGGGCTACAGGAGAAGGCAGCCCGCACACCCAGCTCAAACCCGGGCAGCAGAGAAGGAATCCCATGAGCCCGGCGCTCCCACTGCTAGCTGGGCAGTGGGGAGAAAAGCCCCTCATGCCTGGCTGCAGGCGCGCTTGCTGGTGCCAGGGGAAGGGACTCCTGGGCCAGCTAGAGCTGCACTAGCCGGCCTGTGGGGAATGCTCTCCCAGTGCACTCCCTGGGTGGTGGGGGAGACAGGACCCCTGCACCCAGCTTTTGGTGCATGAGGAGCACTCCAAAAGGTGGCCCCGGGGGTCCCATCTACCCCGCTGCCCAGCGAGCATGCCAAGAGTCAAGGAAGCATTCCCTGCAGCTCAGCTGGTGAGGCTCTAGCTTGCCAGGGTGTCCCTCCCCCAGCACTGGCAAGCACACCTGCAGCCGGATGTGGGGGGCTTTTCTCTCCACCACCCGGCTAGCAGTGAGAGTGCTGGGTGTGCGGGGTCCCACCCCTGCTGCCCAGCTTGCTTGCAAGGAGCCAGGGGTGTGGAGTGCCTTCCCCCGCAGCCCGACCAGTCCGGGGGAAACCAAGCACATGGGGATCCCTTCCCCCATCACCTGGCGAGTGCTTGGGAAGCCAGTCATGATGTGGTCCCTTTTCCCAGATGCCTGGCTGAATCCAAAGCTGCAGGCAGTTTGGGGGGATGTCTTCCCCCCCACCCAGGCTCAGGGAGCCCAGAGTCAGTGGGATATGATTTTCCCCTGCCACTGGCTCTTCTGGGGAAAGCCAGGCAGGTGATTGGGTGGCAACATGGCCCTCCCATGGGGCCATGTTGCCACACCTCCCAGGGTGACCCTCTCCTAAATCGAACTAGCAAGTCCAGTCTCTGGACATGCTCGTTTGATTTGGGTTTTTTAGTGTGGATCTGTTAAATCGATTTAATGATTTTTATAGTGATTCAATTAAATCACTTCAAGTTAAATTGATTTAACTGCCTGTGCGTGGACATAGCCAAAGAGACTAAGAGATGGCTCCTGCCGGGCACTGAGCATCTGTCTCTTTTGGTGATTCCAATGGTAAGTGAAGGAGATAAGACTCATCTGGGATCAACACCAGAAACAACATGACCCCCAGCTGACATCTGAAAAGATCAGGTCACTTCAGTCTACAGTCTCGGATTAGTGAAACCCTAAACATCAATGGAGATGTTTTCAGGGATTTTCTTTTGTCAATAACCAAAGCCACCTTCAATGAATACAGCATTCTTTTAAAGGAATTTTGTTTCTCTGCAGCATCTGCAAGCCAAACAGTGCAGCATCCTGTGAATCTAGGACTAAAAAGCGGCACTGACCAGGCTGCCAATTCAACAGAATACTTAACATGGCACTTAAGATACGAAGTAGTTTATCTTACTGGAGTGGGACCACTCACCTGCATAAAGTTCTACATGTGCTTACTTGCCTGGTGGGCTGGGCTGCCAGAATCAGAAGTGAAATTGGGCACTGTCTTAATCCTTCTAGCTAAAAGAACAGCAAAAAGGAAACAAACCGCAGTAAAGGGTGGGGAGGTGGGAGAGTAAGAGAGGTTTGTTTTTTGTTTGCTTTGGGCTTTTTTCATTTTTAACTAGAGATAGGCCCAAAGCCTCTTGTATAGAGACACCCAACACTCAGAAAACATGGAGCAATCTCCAAGCTTAGCTCAACTCTTATTTTAGTGATCTGAATGGTAGGAGTGCCACAGGTTCAGAAATCTGGGTGGTAAAAATAACAGCAAGCCAACTGTACAGTGTGCCCTAACGAGCCTGTGCCCCTCAGGAAAGCCCATCACTTTCACAAGTGGCTTCTGAGCTGCTTTGGATGGAGCAATCTGTCTTGCTGAGATATTGTTGTTGAATAGCTGGGCTTGTGTTGGCTTGCCAGACCCACCCACTCATCCCTCCTCCTTGGTCCTGCTGCAGTCCTGTGGTGGGCTTCCCTGAGATGTGGAGGACTGAGAAGGAGCCTGTTGTCTGCACACAACAGTGACTGGCCTGGCTTTAAAGGAAGCAGACTATCTGGCCCTGGAGCCATCCCAGGGGGAAGTGGAAGCTAAAGAAGAGCACCCTTTCTGGATTTGTTAGGTCTGGATCCCATGTGGAGCAAACATTCACACATTGTTCTCTGCTGAACACCAGGGAAAGGATGACCAACAGGGAGTGGGAGATGTCTTGGCTTCTGTAAATGCCCCTGGTACTCCTGCAAATGGCCAGAACCACAGACAGAGTGTTCTGGTTAACCCAGATTAGAATTTTCTCCAGGAGGCCACATCAGTTCTCAGACCCAGTTCTTCCTCTTCAGGGACCAGTCTAGGATAGCCTTGGAGGGAATGCCTCAACAGGATTCCTGAGCAACCCAGAATGGACTCTGGCTGGAGGAAGTGGATAAGACTCTGAACTGACTTCCCATGTCCCTCTAGAATGGACTTTGGGTGCAGAGACCTGGTTGGAGGAGGATTAGAAATGGATTTCTATGGCTCCTTGGCTGGAATGGGCTGTGGGTACAGGTCCCTGGGCTACTGTTTCAACCCTTCTGCTCCTGTACATGTCTGTGTGGTTTCCTGCCCATTCCCCAGCTAACTGTCATGTGCAGACACATACTATAATGCTATTGAGTGAGGATTAGAGCTGTGATTAGCATCCCAGACAAATGTTGTTGATCTAATCCAATCTACCTACCCATGAGTTTTCTATAGTGCCTACCACAAAAGTTCCCAGGCGTCCGTGTATACTCCCTTCTTGGGTCCTTGTCTGTGCTGCTGTTGACCTGAGTCATGCACAAGGTGCAACACTAGGCTTTCTGGGATGCTGTTGGACTATGAAAGGGTTAATGCTTCTGCTAAATATTCCATGCTCCATCCACTGTAGGAGCACCCTGCCAGATGGGTCCCCACTGGGTGTTGTGTACCTGATCACTGTGTGCAGGACTCCAAGGCAAAGAAGCAGCTCTCTGATGAACTCACAGCTCCTTGGAAATGACCAGCTGAGAAAGGAGATGGTGGAGGAAGGAAGAAAGAGGATATAGAGAAGGAGAGGAGAGAGATAAAAGGGAGATAAATACAGAAAAAAGGAAAAGAGAGACACTGCAGGGGGAAGGAGAGAAAAGAAAGCTAACTCAGTGGGGAGATGGCTATTGGAAAATAAGGAGATGGGAATCAAAAATGAGTGGAGAAGGGAAGAAATGGAAAAATAGAAGATGGGGTGAGCAAAAGAAAAATGCAGTGGCTGACAGAGAGAATGAGCTTGTGAAAAACACAGGGAGCAAGAAAGGGAGGGCACTAGAGGGATTGTCTGATGTCAAATCTGATAGCAAAGAGGATTTATCTGCAAAAAATAACCTAAATCTAAGCCTCTGCTTCAGAGCAGCTGCATATTCAAAGCCATCAGCTCTGCATATTTGTTCATAAAGAGGAGCCACGGGGCTGCAAAATGAAAGTCTTGGCTGTTTAGGAAACAAAACAAACTGAGCACGGATGATCATAACAGTTCCTTCTGACTTTAAAATCTAGGAGTGGATGAGCCCTGTGAAGGAGCTAACAACTCTGAGAGGGAATCAACCAGGTGAGTGGGGTTAGCCAATTTGGCTGTACTGTCCGTGGTGCTGAATGGTATTGGCTCCTATCCAGACTGGCCAGAAATGTTGAGGACAACCACCACCACCCCGCCACACCCTTCCACTCACACCCACCCTCTCTTCACTCAGTTAGAGCACACAACACACTGGCACAGGGCTCACGCATCATCTAGGCAAAGGCAAGAATTGACCAGGAAGCAGGCATATGTCCTAGGGTGCTCTGAACTACTTCTGAGTGAGGCACCTGGTCTGCTGGCTCCTAGATGGGTGCCATGTCCATATGATGCCCAGCAGCTGTGGTGAAATGAAGCATAGCAGTCTAAGAACTCTGGATTCAAACACCACTGGATCTCCTGCTCACAGAGCAGAAACCATCAATGCCCCTGGTTGGCCCAAGCACTCTATTCAAGGCCTCAGGCAAACATCTGGAGGCTGTCTGTGCAGCTTGGTGGATTCTGGGCTTTCTGCTCCAACAAACCCTGCTGTGCACTCCTGATGCCTTGCCTTGCTCCTGGCTCCTGGCCCCTGCCCTGCTCTTGATACAGCCTCATGCCGGGTACTGGCTCCTGGTCCCCTGCTCCACTTCTGATACTTCCACCTGCCTCAGTTCCTGGGCCTCTGTTCAGATCCTCACACCTCAGCCCACCTCTTTTCCACTTGCCTTATTTCAGCTGACTCAGACTGGTGTAAGTAAGTCATTGACTTTGACTTTGACTTTGACCTTCCCCTACAATCTGGCACTGGAATGAACTACTTCTTCTGGCCTTGACCCTCTAGAGTCTAGACTGAACGCCAACCGTATACTCAAGTCCCTTCCAACCCAGACCTCAGTCTCAACCCATGCCTCTGTAGCCAGGGGCCTGTCAGCCTGATTTATATCTAGAAAGCTTCCATTTAACTGTGCAGAGACACTGCATAGGATTTGGGGGACAACTAGTGGAGAAGACACCGAGGAATAGAGGGACATGAAGTATGGATTCCCCTCCTTTGTTAACACTGGAACAGGTTCTATAGAGACAGAGCTGTTGTGCCAATTGGTGAACAGTCTGTCCGTGTCTGGGCCATGGACTCTCAGGACTGAATGAGAATGGTAATCTCTCTAGACCTGACCACATCTGTGTGTGTGTGTGTGTGTGTGTGTGTGTGTGTGTGTGTGTTCATGCGTGCATATACATGTGCATACACACATACCTGGGCACACACATGTGCATGCACTCTCACAGCTGTGCAGAGAAGGGGTTTTCAGCACTTAATGACTGTGAATATGTTGGCCCAGATCCTCAAACATATTCAGGTTCCTAACTTCCATTGAAATCAATGAGTCAGATGCCTAAATACATTGAAGATGTTGGCCTTTCTTGCACTGGGCAATCAGTGCCCCACAGAGGAGCTGTGTGTTGGTGTGTGGTAACTTGGAATGTTTACACACATGCCCAAATCCTGGAATAGAGGCAGGGCAAACCCATCTTTCAAGGATCTATCCAACACTGATGTCCAGATCCCAAGGAGTAACCTGGGAGTAAGCTACAGGAATGGACTCTAGTCAAAGAGCATAGCTGAGATCTGATTCTTGCACATGCATAGCTCCCTCTACCCAATACCTTGAGTAACCCAACACACAGGCATTTCCTCCAAGACTAAAACCGTGCTCACACACTAAGGGAGAAAACAGCTTGGAAGGTTTTGTATGGCTATGCCACCTGGTGACTCCCACCATATCGGTATGTTTTCTAGCTGTGATAAGGGTGACAGTCTAGGGTGTGGTGGCAGCTCCATTGCTTGTGACAATTAAAACGAGACCTGGAAAAAGCCTGGCCCACATACACTGTATGCAACAACCTTGTGCTGGCTGGGCAGGATAGATTAACTGCCCCACTAAGTCTGTCCCGTTGCTGCTTCCTCACATTCTGTTTGTGCTGAGCAGCTGTTGCTGGCCAATGCCTGGCTCCATTACAGTCACCATTCCCCTCCAGTGGGCCTGTGGCACGTGACTGCACTGCAAGGTTGTTTTCCAGTTCTAGACAGTTGGCTGAAGACTCCCAACTGTTATTTACCTTTGATTAAACCTAGTCCTCCTCCCTCCAGGGCTGGAGAGGCCAAAGTTGCTGTTATTTACTTTGCTGTCAAGCCCACTGTTCACTCTGCCCTGTGGCACTCAATAAAAATCAGTGCCTGGTGAGAGAGACTCTCTGGGGCCTGGAGCAGGCCCCACAAAGATCCTCTGCTGTCCTAGCTGTAGGGCACCCAGATGTTTATGTACCACACTTTACATTTCCTGCTTCAGTTCTCCCTCAACTCTCAACACCCCCATCCGCACTGCTTTTCAGGTTCCTGTTTCAGACTTCTCTCTTCCACTCTGCCCATCCTCCTTTTTCTGACTCATTCACTCTGCTCAGCCCCTTACTCCTGCTCTTGTGCTCTCTCTCCCTTTATTGTCACTTTCTTTCATGCTGTCCTCTGCGCTGGTTCATGTTTTTGCCCTTCTGCTCTCCTTTCTCACTCTCTCTCTTGCTCTCTCTTCCTTCCCCCCTCTATTGCCCCCTCCCCCTTTTCTTTCATTATCTCCTCCATTTCTCTTGTTCCCTCCATATCCCTGGCTCAGGCTCCCTCTCCCCCACCCCAGCTGCTATTCCAGGACAATAGAGCAGATGGCAGTCTGTTTGTTTTATATGTCCCTTCGGAAACTCAGATCTGCGCGCGAATCTGCTACTGTTTCTAAAAACAGACACCATATAACACTGAATCGAGCACCAAGGGGTTGGGGGAAGGGGCTCAAACTCTCCTCCTCACTCCCACCAGTTGCACAGGGGCAGCCTTTTTTTCTCCCCTGGCTCACCCCAAGGACCCGGTAAAATAAGCCTGTTACAAATTCCCAAGCAGCTGCAGCATAGCACTGTCACAACTGAAATGAGACTAGCCAGCCTCTGGTGCCAGGATTCCAGCAACAGGAGATTGCCTTAAAAGCTGTCTCACTGTACATTAGCACTAGGGACAGAGTGTGCTCACGCCCGCCAAAGGAGTCGGCACCAACCGATGCCTCCTGGCCAATGAGCTGTGTTTCACATAGCGACAGGTGGGCTGGATAGCAGCTTTCAATTCCTGGCTCTGCTGGGCAACCTTGATGCAGCATTTCAGCTCTCTGTGCTGCAGTTCTCCCCCACCCCACCTTACCATCATGCTTAGTTAGACCTTTTGGGCAGAGACAAGCTCTGGTTTGGGCCAACTCTACACATTATACTTCTTCTGGCATAGCAGTTCTGGCCTGGGGGTGATGGGGAGTAAAATGAGGATGAGCCAGCAAAGCCCCTGCTGTAGCCACACTGTTGCATCAGCAAAGCTTCATTTTTGCAGATCTGGCTTAGTTTGTTGCTGGGAGAGGGGGCCTAGAATAAAGAGGCCAGGCCCTGAGGGGCATTTTCTTGCTGTCAGGTGCATGGCTGGCTGCTTTCTTGCTCCTATGCTCAGGGTCGAACTGGTCCCCACATGTGGGATTGGGAAAGAAGCCTCCCCAAGATCAGATAGGCAGTGACTTTGCTGGTCTTTTGCCTTTCCCTGCAGTGGGTAGGTGTAGCCACTTGGCTGGATTATCTGCATATCTCTCACTGTTTGCTATTGCAGGGGCCTCAGGCACTGGGACACCTCAGTTCTTTTGCTGCTCCGCCTCCTGTACATATTGAATTTCCTGTGAGCTGTAATACTTTGGTCTAATTTCAGTTGGGTTTTATGTGCAAGGACTTGGTGGTGCTGGTGGCCTATAATATTCAGGAGCTCAGACTAGATAATGTGGTGGGCTCTTCCGCTAATAAGATATATCTCCAAACTGCAGTTTTGCCACACTGGGTACGCTTCCTGCTCAGGATATCAGTCACTCCCCACAATAACCAGCCTTCACCGCCAGGAGCCAGCAAACAAGAGGTGCTTTGCCCAAACTGTGAGATACACAGGTGCTGTAGAGAATGAGTGTAAATCATGACAGCGCTGGCATAGCCCCCTCAGAGCGTACTTCATCGCTCGAGTACCACCCAACCCAGTGATTAATGGCGGGGCTGCCAAGCAGGAGGGGTGGAAGGAGCCTCCCTCCTTTTTCCTTCATAGGCTGCACCTATCTCTCCCACCCCATGCTCAATCATATGGTCTCCCCCTTCCGAATGGGACAGATCTTCAACTGACACAAATCAGCCAGTGTTAAAATCAGTGAGGCTACACCACTTTACACAACTTGACTATGCAGCCTTATCTCACTCCCTCTTTCTGGCTGTCTCCTCCTCGCTCTCTTAAACCCCTACACCAACAGCCCCTCATCTGTTTCTTCATCATGTTGTCTTTCCAACTTGTCCCACCCAGGAAGCTGTCATAGTTTGAAGGGGTGGAGGGAATAAGGTTGTTCCTGATGTTCTTCCCAATACTGTCCATTTCCTCCACTCTAGCTTCACTTCCAGACCCTTTCCCATACTTACCCTTACTTCATTGCATGGCCCCAAAGGACACTGCCCTAGGGACCATCAGCACTAGATCCTCTTCTCCCTATCAGCTCTGGCTGTGATGGCATGGGGGGGAGCACAGCAATGGTATTTCTCCCCATCCCACAGGCTCCCCAGCTCAGTCCCACTTGCACTCCTCCCACTGGCAGGGTTGCCAGCATTTCCAGCTGAAGGAGACAGGCCAGGTTCTGAGAATCCAAGCACAAAGCGTCCCATTTAATTTTTCTCAACGCTCATTGATAACAAGTTCTGGCTCCAGGAACAGAAAGCAATGGGTGCTGTTATGTGATGCATTCAGACGAGATGCCTGAATAACTAACTTGGGTTCACTGGATCCCGGAAAGCAATTTAAACATCAGAGACAGGCAAATCACCCAGTCTTAGGGTCCATAATTAATCACACACATTTTAAACAGTGAAAGAAATGGATTTTTAGCTTTCTTGGAATTCAAGTTAGCTCAAATCACACTAGGCAGAAAATTCAAGTTGTCAAGGGGCAACCTTAAGGGTCCCCATCAGCTTAGTCTCCACAGCCCTCTCTGGGTTTATTTTATTTGCTCTTGTCACAAGTGACAGCCCGGATAATAGTATGTAAAAGAGCAGAGGAGAAACAAAGAGTTGTTGCTGTATTTTACAGCTTGTTCCCTCTGTATATTTGATGGTGCCTTGCGTATACTCAGTTTCACCATGTCCCTACTGAGTGAAATCCTGGCTCCAGTGAAGTCAGAGGCGAACCTCCCATTGACGTCAACAGAACCAGGACATCACTCTTTGTGAACAGTCAGTTAGGCTCTAATCATGTGAGCTGTGCCACAAGGATTCCTGTTCAAGCCAAAGGGGTTCAGCTCAGTCAGTTGCAGGCATGGGGCCCTAATCAACTGCACCACTTTGGGTGGGTTTCTCACAGCTGCAGGAGAGTGGCAAACATCTAATAGAGCTGGTCAAAACAGCTCAAACCTCAAAAGATTTCCACAGAGAACAGTGAAAAAACTCCACAAAGTCTTTTGTGTCAGATTGTTGCCAACCAGCTCTACATTTTAGTGAAGTGGGATTGTAAAACCCCGACTCAGGGATCAGAAGAGTTCTGAAAACTACTTTCATTTCCAATTTTTAACACTGATCAGATTGCAAGTTGACAGTATTCCTTTAAGCTGCCTTTCTGTGCTTAAAGAAATGCTCTGGGATCTCTTTGACTGCTTTCAGGATCCCTTCTCTTTCTAGTACAGTACCAGAACAGTTACCCCAGGCCCTTTTGTAGTTCACTTTAACACAACCTTGCTTCCCAAGCTCTCCACATCTTCCTCTTCTCATTAGTTCACAGGCTCTTCATGAGAGCAGGTGCTCTCCACAGGAGTGGTGCTTGGTAGCATTGCAAGGAAATGTTCCATCAGTTTGAGAAGATTTGGAGCCACACACCTGCTGAAGGATTTGACCCTTTCAGGGACAGATTGTCAGCTGAGGTGACTGGAGCTGTGCCAGATGAGACCCTGACCCAAGATTTGCCTCCTACTTCTGCTGCGCATCTTCCTACAAGGCTCATAGTTTGTTGTCTAACTTCACACACAAACACTGTATTGTGCTTTGACTGCCTCTGCATCTGCTGTCACTTCTTCAGATATGATTGGCTTTTTTAATCTGAGCACTGAATGCATATGAAGTGAGCTTTCAAATGGGGGTTAAAAATTCAGGCACCGTAGACTCCTTTAACAGGCGCTAGTTTCTTCTCTCAGAAGGTGTGGCCAGCCAGAAGCTTTTTCATCTGGTTAACTTGAAAACTCAAACCACTTCTCTTACACTGTGGACTTTAAACTCATTCTTAATCGCAATGTATTATCATACACTTATTCTGGCAGTGCAGGTGGCTTAACTTTCAGTGGCTTTGATTCATGTGGTATACTGGGCTCCTGTGGCTGCACAAGAAAAACCGTACACACTCTAAGAGAGGTAATTGTTATCAGCAAGTCCTTGTTCCTGGTCAGAGTGGAGTTTCCAGATGAAAGAGTGCGTTTCTGGTGACAGAAAGGACCTGAGAGCTGTCTGCATCTTGAAGTTAATCAATGCCTGAACTGAAAAGTGACAAGAGGCCGCTGCATTCTTTTTCTCCAAAATCAAAGCACGCTTTCAGTTCTTGAACTTTCTTTGCCCAGGTGGAAAACTCTTTTGAAACGTGATTTTTTAACACTTCAATATCCAACTGCCATACTCTACCCTATCCTCAGGGCCTGAGGCACAGGCCAGGATAATTGTAGTTCCTTTGTAGGGGCTGGTCTGACTAGTGTGCAAAATAGTAACGACACAGTGGTGTTCTCCATAGCCTCTACCACAATGACAGAAATACACATAGTCGTATTACCACATGT
This sequence comes from Podocnemis expansa, assembly GCA_007922195.1. Lineage (NCBI taxonomy): Eukaryota > Metazoa > Chordata > Testudines > Podocnemididae > Podocnemis > Podocnemis expansa. Next base: position 21,223,904 of record ML681994.1, read on the forward strand.
TAAAGATTTCTCTGCCAATTTGGATGACTCTGTGGAGAGATCACACCCACATTGAGGAGTATACAGGAATGAACATTTGACCGCTTCTGGAGGGGCACATCCTGTGCCCTCCTGCAGCCCCAAGGCCAGAGACATTCTATGCCTCCTATTGATTACAGGGGGGACACATGCCCATTCTTGCCTCCTCATGCAGGCCCTGCACCCACTTTCAGCTGTCACAGAAATCCTCAAACACTACGGGATCCTGAAAACCACTCTCCCTTTAATTGGAAATTGCTTTACATTTCTTTTATTCAGAGCCTCATTTGCCACTCTCCCCAGTCTGTGCCCTCTCTGTGCACAAGGATAAAACATAACAGTTATTCATTTCCCATCAAGATCCTCAGGTAACAGAACAAGACCAGCCCAGGGCAAAGGACATCCTCCAACAGGACCTGGAAAACATTCTGAGCAGTTGATAACCCTCCATGTCCTAGCTCTCCATCTCATGCCTTCTTGCCCTCTCCCCAGCATTGAGCACAGAGGAGCAGACAAAGCTGTCCCTAATGTGTGGAAGGCTGAAATGCAAGGGACAGTAGCTATCTGCCCTTCCATTTTTCACTCCACAGCAAATCACAGGGTTTTGGCACAGCTCTGAAATCCACAATCTCCAATCTGCTCCTGTGTGCTCCTTCACTATCTCCTCCTCCCTCCTTGTCCCATTCTCCGACTCCAAATCCTTCTTTAAGTTGGTACTCGCACATCCCTTCTCTCCCCAGGTAGGAGTTGGAGTCTAATCTCAAAGGAAAGGCTGATAATGAGAAAAAGGGATTATTCAGATCCCCACTAGAGAAGAGAAAAGGACGAGTACTCAGGGAAAGACAGAGATAGCCCACTTGAATAATGCATGAACCACCACACCCTTGCATGCTCATGCTCAGCGCTGTACATATACACCCCTACACACAGACACACAAACCCTCCTCTGTACACCCACCTGACAGATGGGAGACTCAAAGAACCCAGCTTTTCTGCTCCTCCCTCCCATCCCCTTCTCAAAGCTGTTTCTCAGAGCCTGATAGCATAAAGACACGATCACAATCTCCTTTTATTTAAATGCATGATCAAAGACTTGAGTTTCTGACTTGAGAATTTACACAGACTATCTAAGCAGAGGCTTAGCGAGGGGGTTGGGGTGACAGGAGTCCTGGCCAGCAGAGGCTCAACAAATGGGGGACAGAAAAGGCTCTTGTCCAGCATGGTAAGAAAAAGTTGGGGGCATAAAGGGAGGAAATCTGCCCAACAGAGACTGAAGTGAAGGCAGGCACTACTCCATTCACACTGAGGCCCATGCAGTCCGTGTGGCCTAGCATGCATTCAGAGATATGCTCCAACCAGGCAGCAGGGGGCACCAGGTCTTCATCTATTCCTGTATAGCCAGAAGCGATGGCTGAAAAGTCTTGCTGTACTAGGAGAAAGGTCTTGCTGAATTAGGAGAGACATAAGGTCACCTCACCCATCGTCTCTCTCTCTAATATCCTGGAACCAACAAGGTGACAGCCACACTGACCACATCAGCACTCCTGTCTCTTTCATCCTCACCTTCCACAAGTGTCCCATGTCCCAGAGCCCTTGCGAAGCTGGGCTGCATTAAAGTGTCCCACCAACAGTGTCTTTCCACATTTCCACTTGGGTGCTTTGCTGTGAATACTATCCTCTCCTCCTCTGCCATGCTCAGCAAGCAGTGACCCACCAAGCTATCACTAATGGCAGAATGCTGCTCCAGGGTGGTCACTGCAGAGGACCCCCACACACAATGCAATCTGAGGGTTGCTGGCCTTTGGGTGCATGATGTGAGCCATCACCGGTCAAGGGGCCGTGGGCACCAGGAGGTGCCTGGGTAGAGAAGACAGTGAAGGGATCGGAACCTACAGGAGAGAGAGGAATGTCAGGTGGCAAAGGAAGCAGTACAGGAGGAGCATGTGTCCCCAGCCCTCAATCCCCCACTGGACAATGGTGGGTTAGAGGTTAGCCTCAACCCAAGACCTGGATCCACATTCAACCAGTGCAACACAGGCCGAGCTCCAGCCAGGACCAAAGCAAATGCCACAAATGACGATAAGGCAGGCAACATTCCAGCTCCAACCATGCAGCTCTGCCAGTGCACTTCATTCCCGAATAGTGGCCGTCCACACCCACACCGTATTCCACCTTCATTTCATAGGAAACTCCGGGAACTGGCAGAAGAGCTAGACACTCAGTGAACTCACCTGGATGGGTCTTCCTGCAGGGAGAAAGGACCAGCCAGCTCAATAGTGTTGAGTTTCTTCTCAAAGGCTCCATAGCTGAGGGTGACCTGCAGGGAAAGCCCATGAGAAGAGAAAGGGGGAGGTTAGCCAGGAAACAAGGAGGCAGCTTTGGTGGCTCTCAGCTTATATGTGCCTGCACTCCAGACAGTTCCATCATTTCCACAGGGTCATTTGCCAAGTGTTGTACCCCACCCCCACTTCTCTACAACTTCTTCCCCATCCATGTAGATTTATGGGGCCAGGCCACAGGCTTCCCCTCTCCTCACCTCCATTTCCTCTATGTCTCTAGCCCCCATCTCTCCTAGCCCTCTCCCCGTTGCTCCATAACATGTAGGGCTATATTGCACGGGTCCTGGGAGTGGACAACAGGCACGTCCTCTGGCTGTGCGGCAGCTCCAGAGGCAAAGGACCTCCCCATGCATTTTGAATGACAGCCATTTTATTGGCTAGTTAATTGCCTTTTCATCCTTCGCCCATCATTGCAGAGAAGCGTCGAGGGATGCATTTGTCAGGAAAATCTCATCAAAATAATGTGTGGTTGATTCCATCAGTGTCACAATTACCGCTGGAATGACGCAAGTCATTGCATGCCTGGGCTGCTCCAGTCCCCACACCCCCTCCAAATCTCTTTGGCAACTTCTCCTTCTCCTGACCCTCTCCTCCCATCCCATCTCACTTCTCTTCCCCAGTGACCTGCTGCATGAGCTGGGGTGAGGGGATCAGCTGCAGATTCTCCAGGTGAGAGTGGAAGAGCTGGTTGGGGAGCAGATGCTTGCCCAGTTTGCACTCAATGATGTAGCCCACGGTGCAGTCGTCTGGGAGGCGGATGATCTCTGAAGTGCTCAGGAAGTTCCCGCCACTGGAAGAGAATGGGCTGCATTGATCAGTGGGCACAGGAAGAGATCCAGTGAGATCCCTGTCCTGGAGCAGGGAGTGACATGACGAGTCACATGCATCCTTTGGGTAAATCTGCTGGCCTCAGACATTCATGTAGCCCTGGCTGTGAAGAGGCAAATGGCTGCCCAATTCTGTCTGTTTTCACTTCAAAAACTTATCAACAAGCCCCCACTTACATGCCAACTTAGCTATCCATGCATGCGGTGCCCAGCACCTGCTTGGGTGCTCTAGGAGCTACCACATCACAAATAAACACCATTACCAGCCTGCTTTCACACACTCCTAGTTGAGTAGGTAGACCAGGCGATGTGCCAGAGGGGGCACAACATTGCATGCTCACATACACTCACCAACACACACACACACACACACACACACACACACCCCAATTCATGCATGATCTTTCATGCCACCGACCTGTGTTTCTCATGCTCACATATCTACTGGCTTCACAGCTCACCTGGCCCAAGGTGCCATCTTGATGGCCAGCCTGCGGCTGATGCAGAATCCTGCTCCTCCAGTAGCAAACCAGAATTGCACAGATTTCTGGGAGAGAAGACCAGAGAAAGAGAAGGGACTGAAAATAGGGCCCACAGATCCTGGGCCCTGCATGTCTCAACACCAAAGCACCGGTCATTAGATATACACAGATCCAGATATAACCCCCCTCTGCTGCACTACAACATGATGGGGGTGGGGCACAGAAGGAGCCTTGGTTTCACTGCATCAGCTGGTTGAAAATGCAGGACATCTATTCTACACCCCTTGAGCCAGGATTCTTCCCTCAGCTCAGTAGGAAAGAGAGGGGCCCACCGCAGAGGTGAGGAGTGCAAAGATGAAGGCATTCTCGCCTCACTCACAGACAGGACGGGCCCTCTGAGGCAAAGGTATCCCATTGGTAGAGCAGTATGGGACACCCAGAGTCAGATGAATCTCTTAGCTATTGGGGTTCCCATTGATGAGGGGCAGGTATGTAACTGCCTCTCTCTCTAGGCTACGTGTTGCCCAGCCACAGGGCCAGTTTGATCATATATGCAAACTAAGCATTCACCTAGAGCTGCAGGCTTTAAAGGGTACCAAATTAATGGAAGTGAATTTTTTCTCTATTTAAAAATATGTATATTAATATGTTCATTCTAAACTTTCTCATTTTTTCTATATTAAACAGTGGGGTGGGGGGGGGGACACCAAAGCCATAGTTCATATAGGGCACCAAAAATCCTTGGGCTGGCCTGGCTCAGCCAACATGTGCCATTATGGTTGAATGCTCCAACTGTTGAGGCCAGACTTGGGGTCTTCTGGCACCCTCCTCTCTTTGGTGTGTGACAAGAGATGTGTTCAATAGCCCCCAACCTCCCTTCAGAATTCCCAACAAGCCAGTCAGCTGCTTGGTCACGTTGCCATGGGGCGAGATTTACCGTCTGGTTGTTGGGCATCGTTTCAGAGGCTTGGATGGGTCGGTTCAGGCTGGGCTTCCCAATGTAAATGTCTTGGGCTGGAGAGTAGGAAGACAAGAGCTTCAACAAGGCCTTTGGGTTCAGGTAGTTATCATCATCCAAGTGGCAAAACCAGCTGGCAGCAGACAGGCAGAAAGACAAGAGGAGGTGAGGTCGGGACAGTGTTGCTGACTCATCTTCATGTCACAGACCTGGGTTCTAGAGGTCCTGAGCTGCTCCACTTTGAGGCTTCAATCAGCACCTCTGCAAACCAGGCGTTTGTTTATCCTGTCCCACTAGAACTTCACTTGCACCCCTCACTCAGTCATACAAGGTGCCACTGGCTCGCAGTGACATGTTCCCACCCCACTTGCCTGGGGTGGGACATTCCCTCCCAAAACACCTGGCACATGGGCGAAGGCCACCCCCGGGTGCTTACCTCAGGCCACTGGCCAGGAATGCATCAAACTCGGCTGCCATCTTGCAGGAGAGCGCTGGGTGGCTGTGCTCTGCAGAACAGTTTGTGAATACCACGTGGTCACCTGCAAGGAAAGGAGGCAAAGTGCCAGTCAATGTGCGCCCACTCTAGCCAGGTCCAGCCAGCCCTCTCCAGAAGGAAACCCCTCTGCCCAGAAAGCAGCAATCAATCATATATTAATTTACTCCTGATCTTCTTATATTCACATGCAGCTCCCCAGTGGGGTCCTGCCACTCTCCCTCCATCCCCATTTTCTGGGTTCTATCCTCCATTCATCCAACCCTTTGCGTCACAGTCCATCCAATGCTCCCTTAACAGAACCCCAGCCTTCTCTTGGGGGCAGCTGCATCTCTTCTATTCGGGCTGAAAAGGGAAACTTGTCTCCACATGGTTTCATCCTGAGTTTCTCCCCCCATCTGAAACACCAGACAGCTGGTGGCTCTTAGCCTGTCCTCTGAAAATGATCTGCTGAAGCGCTCCCAGCCCTGTGGCATTTGGACACCTCACAACCATTAATGGCTTCCCCAGGCAGTCAGGCCAGATGAGTTGGCGTTCCCTTCTGGCACCAAGCAGTACAAAGAAGCATGACACTCCCCCTCCTCCAGGCAGGAGCTGGAGCAGCCAAAGAGGAAGTGGCTTGATACAGGAAGAGGGAGGAATTGAATTGAGCTCTTACAAGTTCCAGTCCACTGCCCTTCCCAACAGCGCCAGAGGTGGTTGGGGTGGAAGACATAGGTACCCAACCCCTGTGTTACCACCCAGCTGTTCTCCAGGACAGCTAGAATCCCACAGCTTCAACCTGCACAGTAGGGTGACCAGCGAGCAAGTGTGAAAAATCAAGATGAGGATGGCAGGTAATAGGTGCCTATTTAAGACAAAGCCCCAAATATCAGGACTGTCTCTATAAAATCAGGGCATCTGGTCACCCTGCAGCACGGTGCTCTTCCAGGCTACTGTCTCCATCTCAAAAGGCAAGCCTCACCCCCACACTTTTCAGAAAGGAAGCTTAGCTGAGCCTCATCCTCAGAGTCATGAGGGCATTATGGGGGGTGGGGAGGTCATCCCACTGCACAGATCCAAGGGGCACCCTGTTATGCATGGGAAGACGACAAGCAGTCCTCAACCCAGGCCTAAGCCAAAGCCACTGGAGTTGGAGGGGGCAGGCTGCGTGATAGGAAAGGCTGATTACCCATTCTTTTCTGCAGGGCTTCATCTTCTTCATCAGTAAAGACATAGGTCTGAGGAAACAGCAGGGAGAAGAAAAGGTAAGGTTAGTCCAGGGCCTGGCGCTGGTTGCACTGGTTCTATTTCAAGCCTCCTGAGAGGTCACTAAAAATCAAGTTCCCAAAAGTGGATCACAGTGGGTGTAATAGCAAACCTCCCCGCCTCCAGCCCCAGCTCATCGATCACTCACCTCTCCTTCTTCTCTTGCAGGGGCATTTGGTGAATAATTAATCCTCGTATAGCCCTGTGCCCTGCTCACAGGAGGCATGCATGAGCCCTAAAGGCCCCTCCTCGTCCAGCCTACACCTGCCTGCCTACCTAGACAGTAACCAGCTGTGATGCTGTCTGGTCTAGGGGATTGTTTATGATTATTTTTCATATTGATATTTCATATTGGCAATAATCCATATGTGATATGCCATGTTTGGTGTCAATAGAAAAGCTGTAATCTGCTGAGAATGATTATATGGTTCGTATGTAGGTATCATGCCTGTATTAGAAATTAGAAATCTATTTGTTTTAAGTGTGTTCCAAGAGATTTGTTCTTGAGGCAATCCCAGACTGGGTGTCTGCAAAATGGTGGGTTACTTACCAGTAACCGTCCTTCTTCAAGATGGGCTGCTCGGATTCATTCACTAATAAGCGTATCCATGCCACAGTGCGCGATTGGTCGGAAACTTTTGCTCTAGCCTGTCAGAAGAGGGCTGGTGGCCACCACCCCTTGCGCCACCCCATGGCTATATATGGCCGCTGCCCGGCTCCTCCTCAGTTCCTAAAAGCCGCCAACTCCGGTTGTGGGGACGGCGGAAGGGACCTGAATGAATCTGAGCAGCCCATCTCGAAGAAGGATGATTACTGGTAACTAAACCACCGTTCTTCTTCGAGTGCTGCTTGGATACATTCAATAATAGGTGACTGCTAGCCCTGCTGATGGATGGTGGGAGGAGTTGGCTTTTCTGCCCTCAGCACAGCACATCTCCACCATGGGAAGCTTGTCCAGCAAGAGGATCCTTGGGAGGCCTAAGATGACCTAAGGACTGAAGGTCAGGCCAGACCAGCCTGAGACAGCCAGGACTAACCCAGGGGAGAACAAGGGGTCCAGCTTGTCCGAGCACCAGTCAATGCGTGAGGACAAGGTGACTTAGCAACACCCTATCAGAGGTTGAAAGGTGACATGCATTACACTCTGGCGGAGGACTGCGTCGCCAGGAAGAGCCCTGTGAGCGTACAGACAGGGAGGTGTTGGGGCCAGGGAGGCAGGTATCCTGACTCCATCACTGGTTGGCACAAACCTGTGAAGGGGCAGAGGGACCCTGACGCTGGTAGGCCACCAGTGGTAAGCATAGGATGCTGCCATCCCTTTCACTGATTCAGTAGAGAAGGCACAAGTGGGATCTTGTCCCAGAGTCGAAGTGTGACTTTGACCACTGAGTGTCTTGCAGTAAAAGTGACACTGTAAGGAGAGGAAAGGCCTAGGGGACTATCTTCTTCCCAGCCTGATGGGGAACAGTGCAGCGAGGCAAGGAGCTACACCCTCTGACAGCATGAAGAGCAAGCAGTTCACTCGACCAGAATGAAAAGAGAAATGGATGCTAAATCGACACTATGGCTAAGCGGGGCTAGCCATAAATATGAAGTAGAGTGGTCATATAGGGTAGGACCACAGCCAACATGGCGTTGCCTGAAGGCACTCTGACCTTCCCTTGTTTAGTAAGGCAAGCCATTAACACCCACCACAATACGCTGGAAATGGGTAGTGGTAACATTATCTATCCTATAATTACTAATATGATAGTCGTCACTATTATATTAAGTCATGTTAATATATATATACTATATTGTGTTATAATAGATATATAATAACCCACTGGCTAAAAATTGGCCACCTGGCGGGACACAAGATGTGAGTTACTGCAGGGGCTGCTGTCAGCATCGGACAGGGCCACAGCTAAACTTATGTCCCACAAGGAACCCGGGTACCTAGACCCAAGTCTATGAGGACAGCTGCTCCTTCGGCATGCGTGGCCCTTTAGTACGTGAGGGCCACAACTCGCAGGCCAGACTGTGGGAAGGGGGGAATTCAGATAATGCACACATGAGGATTGTGGGTGCTGTAGGGTTAGGGCCATGAGGGAGATCTCACAGTCCAGTATAGGGAGAGAAGGAATGGCTGCTAGCAGGGGTGGAAGGAGGATATGTTACCCTGCAGGGTGCTGATCTGGGTTTTCCTTTAGGCTTCCCTCATGGCCCTCTGTTCTGATTTGGTTGCTACCAGATATTAATTATTGTTGGAAGAGAGGCCTCTGTTGGGGTCAGGAATTTCTTGAGATTTGAGGTCCCTACCCAGGATTTTGATTTGGCCCGATTGCAGGCCCTATCAGAGGTGGGGGGGGTCTCGCCCTCCCTCAGGACACGAGCTTAGTAAGTCAAGGAACGACCGCTAAGACAAGGAATGGTCTTGGAGCAAAGTGAAAGGAATGTTGCTCAGTGGGGCTCCTATGGGAATGCTTTAAGCCTTCCTGCAGGTAGCCCCTGCATTCCGGCTGTCCTTGGGTGAATTTGAGAGCAGACCCTCAATAGACAGGGCACTCAGGGGAAAAACAACTCATACTTGTAACAAGTCTGCCCCATCGGTCCTCAGTCCGGAACTGGGAAACCAGCAATCGGTGAAATGGAAAACCGAGCAAACTAAGGGAGAGGAAGGGTAGCGTCTCAGGGTTTCCTCAGCCTAGCGCACCCAGTAATCCCCGGAAGTCTCTATCTGAGAACTGACTAGGCCCAACCCTGCCTAGCTTTCGAAATCAGACAAGATTGGGTCCTCTATCGCGGGGTAGAGAGGGTGCAGGCACGAACACCCCATTGCAACTAGACCCCTGAAAGTAGGGGTGAAATTTGGGTCATGAGGACCAAGGTCCAAAGTACTGGGCAACCATATCTTGCGATGTCGCGGTGGGTTAAGGCTGGGATTCAGACAATTGGGAGCCTCCCCTTTGAATGTTGCCGTGGGTCTTCCCCTTTGGAAGACAGAGGAAGGGTGGAGGGTCTGGGTTCTATAGGACTGAAGTCCTTCTGAAGCACCAACTGATGGGAGGGTCGATTTATGAAATGAAGGCACAAGCCGCTAAACCCAATGCTTATGTCCAGGGACCCAACTCCAGAATTTGCAGCCGGAATCTGTTGGGGGTAGGACCAGAGCTGTCCTCAGAGACTAGTGGGGTTAGGCCAAGTCAAAGTAGTATACCTTAACTCCATCCCCGTATCCGCTAGTCGGTGTTTGGCAGCTAACAGGAGAAACAGGAGAGAACAGGTAGGTGGGGGGGGCACAGAGGTGCAGTCCCTTTATGGGGACTGGCACTGGGTAGCTGGCTTGGAGGACATGCAAGCCCCGGGGTAAGAACTTACCCCAGAAGAGTGTGTGTGTGCACGTACAGCTCCCTGGTACAGTGAGGGTACATGGGGAAAAGCGCAAGTGTGCCTCGGAATGTCCAAGAGAAGGCGTCGTGTTCGATATCAGTAAGATGCATCTGGTTCTGGCCTAAATGGCCCAGGGGGGGCGAGGGAGCGCCATGTGAGGTGGCATGACTGGACTTTAGGCCTCTTACAGGAGTGAAGGAAAAGGGCCAGGGATAAACAGTGGCCCCGTCTGGGAGCAGGGTTGGTCAGTGGCCCATTGGCGGGATCCGGGGTCAACGGTCCTAGGCCAGGGCTTCTAGAGAGCGTGCCCAGCCAAATGGGTCCACTAGGAATAGGCTGCTGAAGCCGGAGACTTGGCGTTCTCTTGAGTGTGGAAAAGGACTTGGTAGGCAGAGAGAACTAACTCTGCTTCCTGCCAGGTAGTAGTCAGTGGTTGGCGGGGGTTGGAAGGGGAAGAAAAATGGGTTAGCCCCACATATGGTGCTAAGAAAACTCTGGTCTCAGACAGTTGGCCTTAAGTTCTCATTATTCTTTGCCCATTTTTCTAACTGAACTTAGGCTCAGCATTAAGACTTCGGCGTCCAGGGGCATGGGAATGGGCCCGAGGGGAGGAGATCCTCACTGTGGGGGTTGCAGGCCATCCCCACAACGGTGCCCGTCTCCAGGAGGAAGAGTGTACCCCTGCCAAAGGGCAGGTCTAGGGCAACCTGTTGGGAGGCCTGGGGCACCCTCACCTTCTGCAAGCCAGGCTGCACGACGCAAGGTCACTGCCGAGGCTATCGTGCGGGATGCCGTGTCTATGGCATCCCAAGCTGAGAGGAGGAGGTCCTGTGAGGCTATCCTGCCCTCCTTGAGGAAAGCATCATATTCTTCCCTCGCCTCCAGTGGGAGTAAGTGTCTAAACTTATATACTGACTCCCATACGTCCAGCATGTACCTGCCTGCTAGTGCCTGGTTGTTAGCGACACATAGTTGGAAGGCGGAGGAAAAGTATACCTTCCGACCAATTTGAGCTCCCTGGCGTCCCTCGATGTTGGGAGAGGGTCTCTGGGAACTTGGCCTGGTCCTAAGGCAGCTTCCACCACCCATGGAGACATAGCTGGGTGGTGTGAGAGCAAGGGAAACTCCGACCCCAGGACTCTATATTTTAAACCCACCGCATCTGAGACTGGGGAGATGGAACCGGGGTTCTGCCAATGGGAGGAGGCTAAACCCCACATGCTGGGATGCAGGAGAACCATTATAGGCTCCGCTGATGTGAACAAGGGCCCAGTCTGTCAGTTGGCCCCTCACAGGATTGGACCTCCATACCCATATGGGCAGAGACTCGGCGCAGGAGGTCAAAATACACCAAGAGAGCCCCATGTATGAGCACAGCACCGGGTTCAGCGATCTAGCCAGGGTTGGCTGAATCAGCACCAATGGCATCGGTGCCGGGCTCAGCACCACAGTCTCCTGAGGGAGCCATTCGTGGGGCCAATATTGAACCAGGGACAGTGCCATGGGCTGGCTATGGAGCCGTTTAGTATTCCTTGACGCCCCTTCTCCCGGGCTGGAAGGTAGGGAAGCCCCTCTGGACCTCGATTATGGTGCCAGGGATGGCAGAGTGTCGCAGTGCCGAGGAGATGGCACCGCAGTACTGAGGCTCTGGGGGGTAATGGGTTCCAGTGACGGGGAACTCCTTACCGATACTGGAGACGGCAATCAGTGCCACTTTCAGTGCGCCCAGAGCTTTGAAATGAAGGCTGGCTTGCCCTGCCAGATGGATGCCAGTGATGGTGGGGTCGGCAATAGGAGGAGCACCTTAGCTGCTTCGAATGCCTCCGGGGTCGTGAGGAGTAGTACCAACTCCCCTCAGTTCCGAGGGGGGCACCGTGCACGGGACCTGGAGTGGTACCAGTGCCGCAGTACCGAGGTGGTACCGAGCTGGTTTTCTGTCCTCTGGGGGAACGGTGCCAAGAGGGCTCCAGCGCTGAATTAGCACACGGTGCCGCCCAGGGCCCCAAAGCCTCAGGAGCTGGCTGCTGTGCTTGCCCAGAGACTAATGCGCAGCACCTTTGCTCCCTGTCCTTGATTGTCCTCAGCTTGAAGGACAGACAGATGGAGCAAGCAGTGACCACATGGCTCTCACCCAGGCACCGGGGGCACTTCTCATAGGGTTCATCTCTTGGGAAGGCCTTTCTGCACACAGCACAGGGTTTGAACCCCGGCATGGTGGACGACAATGGAGCACAGTGTTCGGAAGCTGAGCGCTCAAGGGAGAGGGCACTCCTCGGTGGGACCAAGTCCAAGAACAAGAGCTCCCACTTGAGCAGGAAGCTCATAAAACACCAAGAGACAGGCTGCTTGCTAAAGCAAGGAGCAAGCTGTTCCACAACCGATGCTGAGGCGAATAAAATGAAACTAAGGAGGGGCTGGGCTGTGGCCATATATATAGCCATGGGGTGGCATGAAGGGTGGTGGCCATCAGCCCTCTTCTGACAGGCTAGAGCAAAAGTTTCCAACCAATTGTGTGCTGCAGCAAGGATACACCTGTTACTGAATGTATCAGAGCAGCACTCAAAGAAGAACTATAGATCCTCTTGATGGCTCCCAGCTGCAGTGGGCCCAGGAAGAAACCTGTCTGACCAGTTACCCAAACTGACCAGGTGGCCCACCTCCATTTTGATCTGGCAAGGACTCTGAGATAAAAGGCAGGGGACCGCTCTCCATTTTGTCTTTAGTCTTCAGCCTGTCTGCAACCAACATCCCCCTCTGGAATTATTCTTCTGGGACTGAACAAAGAACTGAGACCCACCCAGCTACTGCTGCTGCTGGGTGCACACCAGAGGAGTGGGACTAAGCTGCAAACTACAGGATCTTCAAGGATTTGTTTTCTATGGAGTCTAAATCACTTGTATGTATATGATTCACTTTGACCCTTTAACATCTCTCATATTTTTTTTGTCTTCTCTTTATATTAAACCATTAGTTGTAGTACTAAAGGATTGGCTGGCAGCATGGTATTTTAGGTAAGATCCAAGCCTATATTGTTCTGGGTGATGTGGCTGGCCCTTTGGGGTCAGGAGAACCTATTTCTTTAAGAGATGCAGTGGCCAGAGGGGACCATAGGAACTGATGTGCAGTAAGGGGGCTGCTTCTATTTTGTTATGCTTGATGATGACCAAAGTGAGGAATCAGAAGCGTGTTTTGCTACTGACTGGGAGACTGGTTTAAGTACCACCCGTCAGTGGTTTGGGGGTTTGGCCTCTGGTTTTGCAGCCTGCCCTGATTTTGGCACATTCAGAAGGTTCTCCCAGGGGGCCTGGTCACACCAGCCTCAGCCCAAAGAAAGATTTCCCCCTTCAGTCCAGGGAGTGAAGGAAAGGTGTTCAAATCTTATGCCTTCCTTTGCAAGAAGCAAGGAGAGCTGGGAACCCTTGAGCTCCTTTGCTCATACTGGGGAGACTCCCTGACAGTCAGGGAAGTCAGGCGTTCTGGGGTCACATTCGCAGCTAGTGTCCAAAGAGAAGCCTGCTCTGAGGGCGACATTACAATATGCACCCTTTTACCTGCAGAGTCTGGGCATTTCTTGAGCAAACCCATCCCACTTTGCATTCCCCATCTGCCCCCTTTCCAAGGCCCTGCCACCTGGCAAATGGAAAACTTAGGCAGCCCCCTTACCCTGAGGCAGGGGAGGGGAGGCCCAGCTTGCTGTCTGAATAAAGTCGAAGGGCAGAAGAAAGCAGCAGCTTTGGGGTCAGAGGAAATGTGGGTTAAGAGTGGAACAATCTGTTTGTGTATAAGGCAGCAATGGGCCCCTGTGACTTCCCCACCCTCCTCCCCCCACCTCAGTCGGCCCAGGCCCCCCCTCCACTGCTATTCTGTGACACAGCTCCCCCTCCCAGGGCAGAGGGGGATCACAGTCTGCTGAGAAAAGCTCCCCTCATGCGGAAAAATGGGCTTTCAAGGAATCAAAGGGTCTCAAAGAAAGAGACACAAGCCTTAAACAATCTACCCACCAGCTGCCCATAGACTGGTTAAACACAGCACCCGGGCTGGGTGTTTGAGGGGAGTGTGGGGGCAGAGCACCAAGACACATATTCAAACAGGCACCAGAGCATATGGCTCTGGCATATTGGGCTACAGGATCCCAAACACCCCAGCTCTCATGGGCTCCTCCTAGGCAAGGTGGAAGAGGACAAAGGGGCAAAACATTAAAGGTGGAAAGTCAGATTACGATTATTGCACTGGGCATCGGCAACCCGACAAGTTCGTGCTGAAGAGCAGTCAGCACTGGCCTATCCCCAAGAGCGACAAACTCTGAAGCAGGAGAGTGCTGTCAGAAACAGAGAGAGGAAGCGGGTGGTGCTGAGTGTGGAAGGGAGAGACTCTGGAGGAGGGAAGGGGGATCCCCCCAAAGGCAGCGAGGAAAGCAGTCAGCACGGACAAGGAGCCCTGAGACAGAGGTAGATGGGGGACCCACATCTGTGGGGTGATGGCAAGGAGGAGATCACTCCCCCTCCCCACCTTACCCCACAAGTTCCCTAACCCTGCACCTTTCCAGCAAGACCCATCTATAGACAGCAGAGAGACTGTCCTGCACCCCCCCACCCTGTCTCACTTGTCCGTCCATTTGTGTCCAGAGATGATTGCAGCAGCAGAGCCAGTGGGCCAGCTGCTAGCTCCCTCGGGTCCTCTGGAACAGCTGTAGGAGTGAAGGCTTGCCCCATCTCCCTCAGCAGAGGCTGCACAGGAGAGAGCTGGGAGGACACCGGTGGTAAATTTGGCAGAGGGCACTTGCTGCAGCCCGAAGGTCTGTCTCTCAAGAAGACAGATGCCAGCTCTGTTATATATATTGAAGAGCTCTGAAAAGAGGTTGATAGCACCCCAAACAAACCACCTCTCCTTCAGCCACTGCCCCAGCAGGGGACACCCAGTAACCTTCAGACAACACCAGCCTGACCCCACTTTTCCCAACCCAGGCAGAGGATCCCCTTGGGTTCACTGGCTGACTGATGTGTCTTTCCAGGTTCTCACATCATGCTCATCAGTCACCATGGCACCCCAGCACCAATGGCCTTCCCATGGGGTTCAAGGCCCATTTTGGCAGATGTCAGGGCCAGGTGCAACTGAGCTGGAGTTCCACCCCTGTGGCCCCCAGCACCCTACTGCACAGTGGAGACAGATCTGTTCTTCGGTTCTGAGATAAAACGAAGGGGGGGAGAGGAAACTCCAGTTGGATCCCAAGTGCAAATGAAAGCCTGGTGAGCACTGATTGCCCCAAAGCCTTGCCTGGCAGGCTCCCCTTGGAGCATATATGCCCACGGTTGGAGAATAAGGACTAGGTTTGGACTGTAAGAGCCCAGCTGCCAGGCTATTCATTAGTAGCACTGTGGTAGCACCTCAGGACTCCAACCCAGGTCCCACTGTGCTAGGCATGATACAGCCAAACACAAAGACAATCAAGCCCTGAGAGCTTGTGTGCTAGGATTTAGACACCTTGCAATAGGTGAATCACCCAGCAGGCAGGAGTGAGGGAAAAGGCCAGGATTTGGGTGAACTGGAAATGTCAAGGCCAACAGCAAGAGTGTCCACCTTTTCAAGACTAAATTGAGTCCTTTTCCTGGCAGAGCCAGACCTGAAAACGCAAACCCCATCCCTGTAGTGATGATTTATTACATATTATTCCTTAGGTGCACAGAGCACTGGCCTGAGCCACATCTGGACGACTCATAGCTCTGTTGCTGGCCTCCTTGGGGAGCTAGAACCAGGCACTTTCCCACTCTGTACCTCAGTTTCCCCTCCCATCCTTTGGCTGCTTGCCTATTTAACCTGTAAGCTTTTTGGGGCAGGGACTGTGTCTGTGTAACATCAAGCATAATGAGTCCTATTCTTTCCTGGGGCCTGTAGACACCACATTTACTACTAATAAAGATCACAGGTTATGCCGACTCCAGCAAAACCCTCCAGGGCTGGCCTTTGGGGTGCATGGAACCTAATTGTTTCACTTGCAAGGGCCCCAAGCAGATGCTCAGCTCAATGACAGTGCTACCCAACCTGGCATTAGCACCCTCCCACCCAGCTGCCTATCTAGGAGGAGCCAGCAAGTCCCTAGGTCACAAGATGGAGAAGCTCATTTTACCATGAGCAAAAACTTGGTTTAGGGGAGTAACTGTAAGACTGAGACCAAGTAATCCCTGCAGGTTAGGCCTAGCTCTGATAGCAATTCCTTCCCTGCCATTAGCCATGTCCCTGACCTTTCTGTCTTCCTTTCCTGGCCCAGTTAATGATGCCTGCCTACCTCATCTGCCTGGGGGTCATAGAGATGGATGAATGCTGTAGAGAGCTAGCTGGGTGCTCCAAGTCTCCAGAGCACACAAAGAAGTCTTCATCAGATGGCACCTAGGGTTCATTCCCCTCCAAATGGGACATTTCTCCCTTGCAGATCGTACAGGTTGGTATTTGTTGTGCAAAACTTTCCATGGAGTAGAAAAACAAAGTGCTTTTCAAACACAAAACATGTTTGTTTTTTTCTAAATTTTCTGGGTTTGTTCCAATGAAAACTGAAAGCTTTTGTTTTTCAATTTTTCCTTTTGCCACATTCCCTCCACCCCCCACTCCACCACCACCTTTTTCTCTGTGATAAAGGAAAAACTAAAGCTTTTCAGTATAAGCAATTCATCAAACAGCAGTTCTTGAAAACATTTTGAAAATTCCTCCCTTTCCTTTCCTACCACTCTTTCTTTCATCTAGCTCTATTTGCAGAGCTTTCCTACATGCTGGCAACTGTGCAAGAGACCTCAGCACAAACAGTGATGCTCCCCTTCTTTTAAAGCAGGACCAAGGGGTTTGGGCACCTATTTCACAGAATCAAAGAATGTGGGGTTAGAAGGGACATCAAGAGGTCTTCCAGTCCATGTTCCTGCTGAGGCAGGGCCAAGTAAACCTAGACCATCCCTGGCAGGTGCTTGTCCAACCTGTTCTTAAAAACTTCCAGTGATGGATAATTCCACAGCCTCTCTTAAAAGCCTGTTTCTGTTAACTGTCCTTATAGTTGGAAAGCTTTTCTTAGTGTCTATCTTAAATCTCCCTTGCTGAAGATTAAGTCTGTAACTTCTTGTCCTACCTTTTGCGGACCCTGGAAATCAGTTGATCACCACCCTCTGTTATAACCATCCTTAACAGATTTGAAGCCTATTATCATGACCCCCTCGGACTTTTTTCAGAAATAAACATGGCCAGTTTTTTTTCACCTTTTCTCACAGGTCAGGTTTACTAAACCTTTTGTCATTTTTGTTGTTCTCCTCTGGACTCTCTCCAGTTTCTCTCTGTGTTCCCTAAGGCCTGGCACTCAGAATTGGCCACAGTACCCCAGCTTAGGACACACCACTGACAAATAGAACAGGACAACTATCTCTTATATCTTACATACAACACTTTTGTTAATAAACCCCAGATTGATATTAGCCTTTTTCACATTGCTGAGTCATATCAAATTGTGGTCCATTATCACCCCCAGATCCTTTTCAGCAATACTGCCACTGAGACACTTAATCCCCATTTTAGAGTTGTACATTTGATTTTTGTTTTCTAAGTTAGGTTAGTTGCATTTATCTTTACTGTATTGCATTTTGTTGAATTCAGCCCAACTCTCCAATATGTCAAGGGCCTTTTAAATCCTTATCCTGTCCTCCCAAGTACTTGCAACCCCTCCCAGATTAATGTCATGTGCAAATGTTATAGACATCCCACACACATATAAAGGGTCAGGTAATTTGGGATGATCTAGAGACACTTCTCACTCCCTTTTCCCCCCAGTTCTTGGTGTGCCCAGAACGGATAGGTGATGGCTATGTAGCGAGCGGGGAAAACTGTTTTACAAGGCTACTCACAAACTTCAAGGCTGACTATAATCATGGTACACGTGCCAGTGCTGAGCTCATATCATGGCACATATATACCAAGGCACATATATACATGGTATCCGCTAAGAGCCATTAGAGCGTAGGAAGCAGAGTGCTCATGGCTTGGAGAAGCAGCCAGAAAAGGGAAGTATATTTCAAGCAAGAATGCACATAGAGGAAGTGGGTTCAAAACAGGACATGGCTTCCTCTGAAAACCGCAACTGACTAGGCAGCGGAAAGCACCAGACAGTTACAGCTCACCGTATGGCAGGGCAAACCGTCCTTACCCAGAATGCCCTGTTCTGTCCCGAGCGCTCTTTTCCTCTGCACCCCCACAATCTAGCCACCTCTTTTATGCCCCATTTCTGCAGCACAACACTACATAAGTGCCCTCTGAGCCCCCACTGATTTCTGTGGGCTTCTGGGTAAAGCCAGTGGCAATTTAGGTGCAGCCTAAGGCCCCTGCATTTGCAGCTTCACAGCAGGAAAAGGGTAACCAAAAGTAGGGCAGCAGTAGCCAGAGAGCCCCTCCAAGCAGGCCCTTCAGTGTTCATGAGCCTAGCAATGAGGCAGGTCCTATGCACGGAGTTAGCAGTGGAGATTAATCGGGTAGAGGTTAGAGGCCATGTTTAAACATAACCTGACCAGTCCCACAGGGGCTTTCCCCATTATGTGGGGAAAGCCTTATACCTAAGGGTGTTTCATGCCCCAGACATCAAGTCTGTTCTGGCGACATTAGCTGCACTGGCCTAAAACACCCCAAGCCAGGGCTCCCAACAGGATGTGAAACACTCAAAACTGCTGGGCGAAGGAGGAAGAATCATCCAGGCCCCAGTGACCAGTGCCAGGCCAAACAAAGAAACAACAGTCCTTCCTCCACCCCACGCGACCCACACATGGAAGGAGATGGGGTTTGTTGAAGAAGCATCTCCAAAGTGCATACTACAGCAAGCGAGGGACTGACTGTGCTGAGACAGGGTGCACGGATGATGCACATGCCCTTCCCAGCAGCGCTATTACATCCTTCCTGCGACTCCCACATGCGCAAACTCTGCTACCTGGCACCTCTGCCCCATTGCTAGGCCAACCCTGGGCTCTCCACTCCCCTCAGCCAGCACACTGCCATCTTGTTCTCAAGCACCCCAACCACTCCAGGCTCAGGCAGCCTTTCCTGTGTAGACACTGTGTCACCTGATGTGGTTTTGAGAGACATACAAACAGTATGAGGTGCGAGTCTGAAAACCCACAAGCTCATTCCACTGGTGAGCAACAATCAGCTGTTTGAATCAGGCCTCTGAGGGTGAAAAAGCAATGCACTCACCCCTGCCATGTCCCAAGCAGGCTTTAACTACAGCAGCTGGAGAGAGGACCCACTAATGCAGCTGGATTTAAAGTGGGTAAATTTCCCACTGAGGCTATGCTTAAGAGGCTGAGAGTCCCTACTGCATAGCACTCCTCTGCCCAATGCTGTGTAAACGGCCAGAATAAACCCTTGTGTCTCTCTACATGGCTTTTCCCTAAGCTTGAAGTTGGTTTGGACCTAGTTATTAAGCCCTCCGCCCGACCAGGCTGAGGTATGTCTGTCCATGCCCAGTGGAATCAGGGATTAGATGTGATGACTGAAAAGCACTGAATGGGACCGTTGCCCTTAACCCCCTGCAGCACAACAACCCTTACTGCATGTTAATGAGTTCATGGGTCCCTATTGCTCCACAAAGGCTCCTGTCCCCAACAACCCCTTCACGGAGGCCCATTGCTGCAATGAATGCCTCAGCCATCCCCCCCATACACACCTGCTCTTTTGCCTTGGATATCCACGTGTCCAGCAGCAGTTCCATCCTGGTCTGGTGAAACCTCTTGGTTGTCTTCACAGCAATGAAAACTTCTCCAAGTTCCAAATCCAAACCTCTCTGGACATTGGAGCTTACCTTGGAAGGGCCTGGTGGCTCTTCAAGCTCCTGTCTCCTGCTGTTGTCTCCCAGCCCATGAATTGGGGGCGTTTTTGCCTCGTGCTGTGAGATCTCCAATGTCCTTTCCCCAAGTCCTTGGTACCTGGCCACCTCCTGAGTGCCATGATGCCTCATGGAGAGGAGAGCCATGCTGACCAAGAGCAGAGCGGCTCCAGAGAAGCCGCGGAGGAGATGCCGACGCATTGCTGCCAACTTCCAACAGCATGGTAGGCAGTGGGAGCTTCTTCTTCCATGCCCCAGGGTCTGTGAGCCCCACTCTGGCCTCATACCTCCCAGAGGGAGAGTCAAGAGAGAGGACAGACAGGCTGAGGCCCTACTAGGATATGGCCATGGCATGGGATGGGAGAGAAGAAGAGAGTGAGAGTGAAATTCTTGAGCACCAAACACCAAGTCTGAGCTGGACAACTGTCCTTGTGGGTGGGGGGAGCCTCTAGGAAAGAGACACCCAAATCAGGAAGATCTGATTTTCCCTCTGACAGAGGATAGGTGACAGACGAACCCCCTGAAGGCCAGAAGCTGATACAGCCAGAGTTGAACTAACTCAGATCGCACGCTCTTAGCAGCGAGGTCAAGGGTCCAGGAAGAGAGTCCATTCCAGGCAAGGGGCTGAGGGTCCCAGGTTTCCAGGAGGTGTGATGGGGAAATATCCAGGTGAGCAATTCTGGTTTCCAACCTGGAGGCAAAGGGCCTGACCCAGCATCAAAGGATGCATCAGGACAGGCAGGTCCCAGGCAAGCGGCTGAGGCGGGCAAGAGGCAGAGAACAGTGAGGTCCGGGAACAAGCCAAGGAGCTGCTTTGCCTTCCACCTGCTCTGTCTGTTCTGCACTCACTGAACAATCCCTCTAGCTACAGGCACACGGCTCCACCCACTCCTTCCTCCGCATAGTAGGGTAGGAGGGGCTTGTCAGCCTGAGGGGAATCCTAGAGGTCTGCTACCTAGACCCACAGCTGCTGCCCTGTGGGCTGCTTCTTGGGAGTCAGTCAGGGAAAAGAAGTCAGTTAGCCTGATGGTTTTCAGACTTGGGATCGGGACCCAGTACTGGGTCGCAGACCCTCAGGTACTGGGTCACAGGGCCCCCTGCTGCCATCACCAAATCACTGGAATGCATTGCTCAAAGATGTAATTGTTGGGTCGCATGCATAAATGATCTTTTTTTCAGCCGGGTCCTGAGAGCAAAAGTTTGAAAGCCACTGAGTTAGACTGAACTGGGATCCTCACTGAAAGAACAAGGGGCTTTATTTGTGATGTCATGAACCTGAGGGAAATGTGCTGCTGGAGCCACCCCAGTTCCCAGGAAGCCTCTCAGAACTGAGAAATTCCAAAGGGGTAGCTGTGTTAGTTAAATTTAGCAAAACAAACAAGGAGTCCTATGGTGATTTTAAAGACTAACACATTTATTTATTGCTTTGAGCTTTCATGGGAGAAAATCCCATTTTGTCAGATGCTTGATCAAGATCTTCAAGAGTCTGATGAACTGGGATTTTCTCCCCCAAAAGCTCATGCGATAAATAAATGTGTTAGTCTTTAAAAGTGCCACAGGACTCCTTGTTTGTTTTCTCAGAACTGAGCAATTCACTTGGACACCAGCCACTTTGCACTGCAGCTGCTGTGAGGCTGGTGCAAAGTGGTGACAAAGCAACTGTGAGGGGGTCAGAGCCAGCAGAACAGGCCTGCAAAAGAAGATATGCCGGCAGAAGGAAAGGAAGCATGCAGGAGCCATTGTAAATGTGTAAACTAGGACAGCCTCTGAAGAATCATTGCCTTCTTAGTCAGTCCCTGTGCCAGGCTCAGCACCAATGCAGGGATGAAGTCCCACAAAAGGGGCTCTCTCAATCCCCAGCCCAGTCGCCAGGGCATTTCCAGGTTCAGCCTCAGGTTCTGTAGGGCCCTGTCCCTGGGCCAGCTGGCTCTGTGCCACTCCTTACTCTGGCATTGGGAATGGTTTCAAGGCGCAAAGGGGGATAAGTAAGGTATCCTGCCACTCAAGCACTCCCCAGGTGTTCAAACTGCCCCTTGTGTCTGTTTGCAGTTGGGCATCCCTTATAGCAGCCCCAAGGTGTGCAGCCATTTTTGCCCACCCCTCATGTAGCTCAGCTGCAGACCTAGCCCTTAGCTTAGATGTGTCAATCACCATGTCATTTAAGCCTGCTCAGAACAGATCTCATCAATGTAGTGCTTGGTTTGAAGGCTGGCTGTGGAATGCTACAGCAGCTAATGGGACTGAACCAGTGTGAGCACCAGCAAGAAAGTTTTGCAAACTGCCCCTAGGGAAGGCTACTGCTAGTGAAGGGCTTGGAAATCCACTCCCCACTCTTGACTGTACAGGCACGCAGACACACACCCCTGCAGATCCCCTCATCTGAAGGCAGGTAAAACATTTTTGCTAAATAACTACTTACACTGGTTTCATGTAAGGCTTTTACGGTTAGCAGTTGGTGCCAACAGGGACTAAAGGCATTCCATCTGTTCCTTAGCCTTTGACTCATTCCTCCACAATGGGCAGCTTTACTTCCCCAGGACTGGGATGTGGGGCACACTCCCCCCTGGGACAAATATGGCAGTCCAGAGTGGAACTAAAGCCAGGAAATGTTACTGGATTATTGTTTACCTGGTATCCCTCTCTTCCCCTCCACCCACATCTAGACCAAGCTGGAGCTGATCTTATGGAACTGTGGAACGAACCACTGCAGCCCATTGTGACCTCTGAAACAAACCAAGAAGTGAGTGGAATGACACCAGAAAGAAGCCTAGGGGAGTGTGGAAGTGTCATCTAATAGTTAGAGCTGGGGGAAGGGCAATCAGGAGCTCTAGTGTTCCATTCCTAGCTCTGACACTGATTTGCTTTGTAACCTGATAGTTGTCCTGCTCTTCCATGCCTCAGTTTCCCTGGCTTTAAAATAATGGCATCACTTATGCTATGGGGTCCTTTCAGATCCAAATCTGCCACCACATGTTCAGGGGACAGCAGTGACCAAGAGGGCCATTTACATTCTGCGCCTAGTAAGAATAGTTCCAGGGAGTCGGGTGTCTCTGGAGCTGTCTTTGGAGGGATCCTGATGGTTGCATTTTTAAGAACCCTTTGAGCAGCTGTGCATTCTTTGCTTTCACTGACTGGTGGGGGGCACAGCCATGACACTCAGGAGTGTACCACTCTTGTTATCTAGTCTCAAGTGTGCTGCAGTGCATGTTGTGTGGGGATGCACCCTGAGACTGCTCAGGAGCCTGGACAGGGCCAGTAGGTAGCTGCATGATCCTAAATCAGTGTCTGGGACTTCCCTCCACCCTCCTCTGAACTCCCCCAGTGCCTTCTCCGGTGAACTAATTACAGCGGTGTTGCCAGTTTAGTCATTTTCCAACTCCCCACCCCCTGTACATTTGAACACCCGTTCTAATTTCACTTCCTGGGGAAAACACTGTGTGGCTTTCAGCCCCCACCATGGTGCCAACACACCAGGAGCTGCCTGGGCTGCCTCTTAGCACTGGGTGTAGTGACATTGCCACAAGTGTGCTTGCCAGAGGCATTTAAGCACCAGTCTCCCCTCATTTCAGAGGGATGGAGCAGCTAGCAGGACCTTCCCCAGGTATGGTTGACCCTGGCTTGTGCTTTCATACTGGTCCAACAGAGTGTTGTCCTTCAGGTCCCTTTGCCAGAGGCAGCCTGGTGGCAGGGCAGCAGCTTCCCGAAAATGGATTGGGGTGAGGATTCTCAGGGTGGTGGGCATTCATCTGTCCAAAGGAGAAGTCTCTCTAAGTCCTGGGCTACAGCCTGTATGGCTGGAAGCAGCACTGTGAGGTCATGCTATGTTTTCACAGCTGTAGGTTTATCTTATAAAGACGCGTGCACTGGCATAAAGAGCCCAAAAACCAGCTAACTCATCCTAGGAGAGCTAGAAGGATCCGTGAGTTAATCCCGGCCCAGAGTTGGAAAGCAATGAAACTCTAGCTCAGTGCTAAGCATCCTGATGGGGATCTTTGGCTTCCAAAGGGCTCTTGGGCACTGTCTAGCCCAGAGGTTCTCAAGCCACAAGCCACTTGTGGCCCAATCAGCACCCACCTGCAATCCACTTAACATCTATACAGGCACTACATATATTGAAGACATGTAGCTCATATGCAGTAGCACACAGAGAGCAGCATACGTGGCCCACAATGGGTTGAGAACCCCAGGTCTAGTCCCTTGTTGGCCCAGGCCCACCACCCACCTCCTGCAAGAAGCCCGCAACCATGCGCGGCTCATATCACAGGCAGGGGAAAGCCTAGCCCTCCTAAATAGCCTGGCATGGCCCCACACACACTTCCCCCTGGGGCCCATGCCCCCTTCGGCTGCCTCCCAATCCAGGCAGCACAGGCCCAGAAGGTTGTTGCAGCAGCAGCTCTTCCCACCATTGCTCAGCCTTCCCTCAAATGAGTGGGGATGAGGTCTGGGCAGGCCAGCCATTGGTCCTGAACTTGGGGTAGCTGGGACCACTTGGCACTGTGGTCACACTCAGCTGATGCTCCAGGTCAGAACTTGAGGCCGTTCCCAGCCAGGAACTGAGCTGCCGTATGTTCAAATTGCCTAGGACTGAAGTAGCAGCTTGGGCCAATGGGAATGGGGCTCCTTCCAAGTTGCAGTAGATGGCTCAGCTTGGAGGCAGCTCTGTCTGGAAAGGGAAGGGCGTGAGGGGCAGGACCTCCAGCAGAAGGAGCGGGGCCCTGGGCTTGCCTCCCTTAAAACAGACTCTCTCACCACGCATGGCCACATTGTCCCACTCCTGGGGACAGACAGGTCTGCCTGCAGGCTATCCTCTGCATCACCCCAGCATAGAGCTGTTGGTAGGGGCCCAGATTTCTCTTCATCCCTGAATCTGCCCTCACAGCCTTCATTACCAGCATCCAGTGCTGTCCATCTCCCCCACCTCATCCCATCCTCTGCAGAGCCCCCAGCACTCTCCTTGCACTGTGAACCTAGTAGGGCTGACCCAAGGGTTTTATGGTGTCCCAACTGAACTGACTTTGGTGCCCTCATGAGGGGCAATACATACTAATATTTTTTTTTTTAACAGAAGGGGAAAAAATCACTTTCATCTAATTTGGTGCCCCTTAAAGCCTGGCGGTGGCACTCTAGGTGACTATCTAGTTCACCTATATGGTCAAGCTGGCCCGGGAACCGCTGAAGGAAGCCACAGCTTGGCCAGCAATCACTATGCAAGTGCTGCTGGCACTGATGAAGGAAGAGCTCTCCCAGCTAAGTGTTATGACTTGCTGAGGGGCACTTCATATGCCAGCCAAGAGAGAACAGGACAGCAGACAAGCACAGATGCTGCCTCCCAGCCCCCTCCATGCCCGTCCGCCTTGTCCTTCGCTTCATGTCTGTCCCTTCCCCACTCAGCTTCTCAGGTTCTTCCTCTTTGGCTCTGCTCTACCTATAGCCCTGCATCTGCAAGGAGGGACAGGAGAGGGACTGGATTTCATGCAGAGTCCAAGCAGCTAGGTGAGAACAGCTTCTCTTCAAAGGGTAAAAGGCAATCCTCAGTTGCGTCCACCCTCTCCTATTGTTCCCCTGGAGAAGGACTCCAGATAGAGGCCCTGGAAGTAACCAGGTGGCTAAAGGGACAAAGGCGCTGGGAGAACCAGCCAAGTGGTTTCTGTGACTTTCTCAGCCAGGAACCAGCAGTCTGAGTGGGTGCAGGAGAGAGTGCGGGGAAAGCCATGTGGGGGGAGAATATGCTAGGAGAGGCATGAGGTAGGGATAGAAGAGAAATCCTCAGCACTCCTGCTTGCTGTTAATGCAAGAAGCAGCCGCCGCCTCTTATCCATGCCCATTATAACTGGTATTTAATTCTCTTTAAATGTAGGTTTCCAATAAAAGGGACCATTAATAATTTATACACCATAATATTACAATCCCCACCCAGTGAGGATGTCTCACAGCCCCACTTCGCATCTCTCTGCCTGCAACCAGGTGTGTGTACCATCTCCATTTCCTCTAGGGCATAAGCTGAGGTAGACAATAGGCCAGAGGGAGCCCCGAAAGGGAAAAGGAGATGGAGTCAGTCGTGTGGACAGGTGAATGGAGTGAGTAGAAGGCAGAGATTTTCTCACTCACAAACACAGGCCCTTTCGCAGATTTCCTTCTGTTCCCCTTGCTCTGATTCCCCAAATGACTGGGCCATGCAAAAAGTCTGGGTGCCACCTGGAGGAGCAGTGACTACAAACTGTGAAGGGAAGCAAATCTCTCCAGTAACCTGGACGTGGCAGGAAGGGATCTGAGACTATGTTTCCCCTACCCAGGTCAGTCTTCAGGCAGCCTGAAGTAGGCCCATGAAACCCCCTGACAAGAGCAGGCACGAGGGGCCATCTGAGGCTTCCAGATGTCCACTGCTCGCAAGCCATTCCCCTACACTCAATCAGGGAGAAGCGACAGAATGTTTCCAAAACAGTTCAGGGATCCAGGAGAGAAGCCAAGTGTTCTCCTGGCACCACTCTTAGGAAAGGAAGCAAGAGCCTCACCCTCCTTCTCAAGTCTCTGGACATGAAGGCACAACCCCAGATCAGCTGGCCAGGGATCACAGCTTGCCATCCTCCACCCACACAACCCTGTTCTGCTCCTGGAAGATACAGCACCGCACCACTTTCACCAGCTCCTCAGCATGGCACCAGGACTGGGCATCCACAAGGGTCCACAAGCAGGGCAAGGCATGGAGAGGCCGCTCAGCGCTCCGGCAAAGCTTAATCACATCTGAGTTACGCCGGTCTGGCTTCCCCAACAAGCTCCTGCCGGGGAAAGAAAAACACACCCAAAAACATTACCCACCCAGAGAGCTATGGTGCCCCAGTATATCACAGCCTGTCCTCCACCCTGCCTTCCCTTTGTTCTCTCTCTGAGCATGGACTGGCGTCACTCTTTGTACATTGGATGACCTCTGCTAATCTTCTGAAGGGCTTTTTGTACCTGAGTTCCCTGACGTTCTTCTCGGTGACCTCCACATGGATAACGATGGGGTATATTTCACTTTTAATTAGATCCCTCACCCTCTGGAGGCCCAGCTCGAGCAGGCAGTGTTTATTCTGCAAAGAAATTGAATAGATTTACTGATTTAAATGGAAAAGAAATAACCTGAGTCCCTGACAGTCACATTAAATCAAACCCCATACTGCGAGATATCATTGCTTTTCCAGTGGTAATTCCATTAAATGAGGTTTTACAGCTAACCCCATGAGGGAATCGGAGAATTAAAGAGCAGGGTCAGCTGATACATAACTGACTATGTGTCCAGCCTAAGCAGGGGGGCTCTCTTAGCCCTCCCCCTCTAGCACTCAAATTACAGACTCCTTTCCTTCCCTCTACCATACTCCCCATTCAGTGGTCTCTTCCCTTTCTCTCCCATTCAATAATCCCATCCTCTTCCTAGTGTCCAGTGGAACTTCCCATCCCTAGTACAGTGGTTCCCCACTACCACCCAGCAGGCAGTGTCCAGAAACTGTTGCTCTCAGCTCAGCACCTTGCTGATGCACTCCCGGATGGTGTGGATCCATCTGCTGCTCTCCTTCTGGTCCCAGAGGGAGCCTGTAGCTGCGCAGTTCTCCAGGGGAGGGGTAGGAGCTGGCTGGTGGTTAGCAAGGGGCTCTGCAGCGGGAGGCAAAAAGGAGCGTTGGATGTGACAGATATGGCAATTTTCTGCAATATCCTGGCCAAGCCTTACTGAATTAAGTTAAACCTCATTGAATTAAGTTTCAGTACCCTAGGAGCTCATTGTATTAAAAATGCAGCTGCTTACCTGTTATTGTGGGGTTGTATTTATGGTCTCTAAGAGACAAGACTAATGTAAACCCAAGGAAGTGTTATGAGCAACTCAGGACTCCTTGAGACAGTGTGCCAGACAAACAAAGTGGGATTCTAAAAAAAATACTTGAGAGGGGAAGGCAACTTGGCACCTCCAGACACAGCCTTTTGAAGGTACGCCCTGAGAACACACCCATTATGGGCTGATCTCTGTTACATTAGGACAGGACAGGAGACCTAAACTCTCTATGAGTGGCTCACAGATGGGGGAGGACTTTTCTGAACTAACAGCTATTATGAACTTGTGACCCCAGCGGAAAATCCCTTAGTGGGGGGTCTGAACAACCCTTGGTCACTGGCCAGAGCCCTTGTTGGAGTCAGGATGTTCTCTGGTAAGCTTATTAGAATGCAGAGGTTCTTTTCTTGCCTTCAATGTTTTCTCTGTAGTGCTCTGACCTTAAGAATAAATGTGCTTGCTGAGACAGCTGTGTGGTCACTGAACTGTGGGCAATAACACCATGTGTAGTCTCTAAAGCAGAAAGCAAAGCTGGCCTGCTGAGGGATATCACTCCGCCTTGCTGGCAATATAACAGAGCAGGCAGGGAACTGTGCAGCCTGGAAAAACCCCAGCCAGGAAGGAGAGGGCTATTGGTCTCTGTCCAAGCAAAGTGACAGAGGTCAGGCAGTGGGTACCGTTGCTGGACCATGAGGAGGAATATGGGTGCAGTTGCCTGAATTGTGACATTAGATATGTGGCAGGAAGATGCCCATAAGATGTGCCTGCTACCTGGGTGGGAGCAGGCCATGCTAGCCAGAAGGGGAGCTTGTATCCTCACTATGGCGGATGCCCTGGTAATTGGCTTTCATAGATGCCTAACACTACTCGACAATGTGGAGTGACACTGGGGCCTTTGGGTGCCGGACAGGGCACTTGCTGGACAGGATGCTCATAGGACAACGCACAAGTTGCACAAATCACACAGCTCATGCATAAAGCTAGGCAGAACATTTTCTTTCAAAACCTCCCTTTGTGATGGAAAATGGAGGTTTTCACCAAAATAAGTTCTTTGGTTCTTTTTAATATTTTCAGTTTGAAAATTTCTGAAATGAACCATCAGTGAAAAGAGTGAGGGTGGGGATTAGATTTCATAGAAACTTCTGGTGGGAAATGAAATAGATTTCCCAACCAGCTGTGCTAATCAGGGAAATGACAAAAATGAGACATCATCGCAGGAACTAGGGAGAGCATGTGGTGCTGTAGCCACAGTGGGTACCTGGAAGCAAGCAAGGAAGAGATAAAATTAGTGAAGCTGCAGTCATCCAGGGCAAAGCCAGAGGACTCTCTGGGAAAAGGGCTTTAGGCAATAGAGGAATCTTCTAGGGTGACCACCATCCAACCAACGAAGATGTTCCCACCAGAGCAAGAAATGACCTCTGTGCCACGGAAGAGCCTGGGAAGGGGCTGACCATCCAGCACTCAAGGGGCAGCATCGCAGCCAAGATGACAATGAGAGGCCCCAGATGTTTCAGACAGGCCCATGTGAAGTGGGTCCCTAACTGATCAGAAACAGTCAAAGGATCAACAAGCAGATGCTGTCATGTGGGAAGAGCCAGCAAACATTGCATCAGCTGCTGAGGACACTGCGGCTTCTTTACCATCCTGAGACCTGGAAGTGCATTCCTTGGGTCTCCTGGGTTCTCAGACAGAATCGTGTGTGGAAAAAGGCAATTCCCCCAAAGAAGAGCCATGTGATTAGCACAGAGACCATGACTTCACAGAGCTGGGTTCTATTCCAGACTCCACCATACACTCCCTGGGAGACTCTGGGCAAGTCACCTGCTTGCTCCTACTCACCTGCTGGGCACACATGAAAGTCCAGACGTGAGGTGGGCAGGTCCAGCAGGTTTCTGATGAGCCTGGTTGCAATGCAGGCAGGTGACAGCACCACTGGGCGAGGTGCCTGCACCTGCAGGGGGCGCATGAGGCTGTATGGCTTTGGGCTCTGGTCTGGCTCTGGAGGAGAGGCAGGGAAGGGAATGAGAGCTATGAGCTTTCAGTGGCACAGCGATGGTTCCTTACACCCCCTGTCATAGCCACTCCTGCACCTCACCCTCCCAATGCCTAGAGCCACCCACTTCCAGACCCAACTGTCTCCTTCACCCTGCCAATGCCTACCACCCGACCCACCCCCACCCACCTGTCACCCCAACCCCACTGCTTCCCCCACATACCTCCCAACCTCAGCCTGCTTAGCCCTCGAGATGGGCTATGACTCCCCTTCCAAGCCCCACTTCCCAATCATCCTGCAGGGTGGGGACAATGACACACACAGGGCACTCCTCCCCTTGAGGGGTAAGGAAGTGCATTGTACAAATCCAGAGCCCCCTGTAGCCCTCTGAGTCCCACAAGGAACCTGCTGGCCCAGCTTCCTGTCCTCGACTGTGAGAAGAGGAGCTCAGTGAGGATGGAGCATCCCAGCTCTGGGGGGCAAACAGTCCCAGAGGGGGGACAGAATTGTCCACAAGGGAACCCCTACCACAGTAGGGCACAGCCCACAGCAGCAGCTCACCTGGGCAGGGCTCCAGTAGCAGCTGCTGAGGGGCCGCTGCCTCTGGTTTGGATTTTCCCAGCCGCAGCTGGCCCAGGGTCCGTTTCTTCAGCTGAGGAGAAAGAATGGGGAACACAAAGCTGCACTGTGCCCCACCGGTGTGGAAAGGGCTCACAGGGGAATGCAGATGGGCAGAGTGAGGAACTCCCTTCCCGGTCATGAGGCAGCCCTCCCCCACAGCAGAGAACTGCCTGCTAGGCACCTTTAGGAGCCTGAGACCTGGGCTGTCACATGCAGCAAACATTGCCCCACAAGCCCCCACACGTGGCCCCTGCAGCATTCCCAGCCCTTAGGTGAGAGAGTGAATAAGGATCCAATACCAGTACTGCCCACTTCCCAGCCTGTGAGAGAACGCAGGCACCACCATGCTCTAGCCAGGAGAGAGCAGACAGCGTGGCCCTGGCTGCTCCTCCCTTTCCCACAACCCATCAGGTCTTGGACAGCCTCCAGACAAGCAGTCTCCTCTCCCCTTCATTGACTCCGCAGCATGTTTCAGTGGAGATGAGGGTCCCCACACAGGGCACACTTGGGCAAAGGTGCGTGTAATCCTCCGCTGGGCTTGTACATCAGCTAGCAGAGACCACAGCAGACTCATTGACCCCATATGGCCCCATCTCATAGTGGACAGGACACAGAGCGCCACGGTCAGTGGGTGCAGATTACGGGCACTACAATCCCCGCGCACACACTTTACACCACTTTCTCTTCCAGCTTACATTATTCCTGCAGCCCCTCTGCCAGCCTGGCACTTGGCCTTCCTCCCATACCTTCAAAAGCTGCTGAGCCCTGGGAGAAGAGAGATTGCCAACAGGTAGCTACAGAAGCTAAAGGGGACATACCCCCACTTAACCCCCACAGCTGAGCAGGAATATCACCGGGAAGGGACTTACTCTATCACCCCTTCTCTTGAGGATGCTCAGATGCCACTGTGATGGGCACTACGCTGAGACAGCCCTTTGGGAACCTAGACACCTCATACTCCTACAAAGCTGCTGGGAACCCAAAGGCCAAAGGGGGGTGGAAGACAAATTCTCTTTCCCCACTGCTGAAACCCCATAGGGAAGACTTCCCCTGATAGACTGCTGCCACCTGTGCCTGCATTACCTGCTGTAATTAGGTACTGTTCCCTTGTCCAGGTCCCGCAGCATCAGGGGATCAACGTGGGCACAGTACCACTCCAGTCGCCCCTTGTGCATGGTGTCAGTGACATGCAAAATCTCCCAACGCCTGACGCACAGGGCATAGGGGTTAGACTGCTCTGGGAGGGTCAGATTGGCACGCACATAGAATGAGTCCCCAGTCACTTTCTTCCCTTCTTCTAAGGCCTCCTTGAGAGGCTGGTACCCTGGTATAAGAGAGACAGAATGCAATTCACCACAGCCAAGAGATATAGTCAGGAAAGAGTTGGGCTGTCATCTCAGGAACGTCTGGGCCTCTAGTACAGCAATGCCACCTGAACTGGTATTCACAGCCACATGGTCTTTGGTGTGAAGAGAAAGCCAGCTCCTGAAAGAACATGGAGTCCCTCCTGTGAGGCAGGGTGGGGAAGTTAATGTAGTGGGGGGCAAAGCCCAGGACTCAGGAAGACGTAAGCTGAATAAACAAGGAGGTTGAATTCCCCTTCTCACTATGGAAAGGGAGGTGATACCCCAATAAAGGCCTTCATTGTACCCAAGACAAGTGGCAGCCACAGGGATTTACCTGGCATGTCGGGCAAGAAGGTGAGACCAGCTGGGTCAGCAGAGTGCAGCAGACCCAGGTAAGCCACCTCTCGGGTGCAGTTCTCCAAGGACAGCACCTCCCCATTAGACAAAGTCAGCTGCCAAGGAAAGACAGATGGGAGTGAGAGATTGTGACCACAACAGGACATATGTACCAGCCCTTCCCACCATTCATGCCATTAAATTACAGAGCTTTTTTCTCTACTTCCCAGCTCCCTTCACCCAGTTCCACAAAGGGCTAAAGGACAAACGAGAGCTTTGGAAGGGACTGAGCTCTTCGTGGCATAGAGCTTCATCCAGCCTCTCACCATAGGGGCTAGGGGAGAAACCGTCCCTGTGAGCAAGCTACCCTACATCTTCCTTCTACAATTTCTTGCTCCTTCCTCTAATGCCTCTGGCTGCCCACCTCTGCTCCTGACGGGATGCTGGCCAAGATGGCTCACAGTTCCTCAATGCTCTTTATCTGCTGCTTCCCTCTGATTTTCAAGCCTTATGTCCCCATGTGGCCCCTGGCACTTCAGTCACTACTGGTCATAGAGTTCAAAGGCAGAAGGGCCTACCAGATCATCCAGCCTGTACAGTACAGGACATAAGCACTTCCTAACCTGTTCTCCAACTCAGCAGCATCAGATTAGCTGTGGTTATGACTCGGAAAGGAGAACACTCAGGCACAGGAAACCTAAGAGAAAGTGCTCTTCCCCACAGTCAGTACCCCAGCATGGTGCCATGCTGCTGGATGTGCTTGTCAAAGCTTGTAAAAAGGAGTCATTTGGCCAAAAGCAGGGCTATTAATTCAAGGAGCCTGGCCAAATTGCAAGTCAGATCATTATATTCTGCTCCATAAATACCCCATAGAACTTCCACTGGAGAAGTTATTCTACACATAACTTCCTATAAAGCATGTGAGGCAGCATGGCTGTTTTGGCAGTAGAGGACTGATCCAACCTGTGAAGTGCTTTAAGACATGCAGGATAGCAGGCACTATGGAAATATACTGATATTACTGTCCCAGCCTTCCCGGCTGCCCCAACTGGAAAAATCTACAGCCACTCATTCCAGGAAAACAAGGAAGGAGCAGTATTTCCTCTAATTTTTCATAGGCTGCGTGCACAAAAAAATTCTTTTGTGCAAATTTTCAGAACCAACATCCAAATTTGTGCACACTCCAGTGGGTGTGGTCAAACTTGTGAGTGCAAAGAAGCAAGTGTGTCTGATGCAAATAATATCTAAATTTTATTTTGATATGGTGATGGAAATGATTTTATACATTACAAAACCTTATTTGAAACATGCTACTTAAAACCGCTTTAAGATGGCATAAAAATATTAGCACTGTTTAATTTTTTTGTGCAGGCTTTATTTTGTTGTGTGCACGGGTTTCAAGACCTGTGTGCACGTGCACACACACACAGCTTAGAGGGAACATAGGCAAGGAGTATAGTGGTACTTTTAGGGTATGTCCACACAGGATTCTTATTTCGAAACAACAGAGGTTGTTTCAAAATAAGAAGCAGCATGTCCACACAACGCACCGTTATTTTGAAACCGTTAAACCTCGCATCTAATCGAAATAGTCGTTGTTGCAAAACTGTTGTTTCGCAACAACGGCGTTTGGACAATTGTTTTGAAACAACACCATTGTTTCAAAACAACTGTTTTGAAACAACATGTCCGAACGGCCTTGTTTCAAAATAACCATTTTGAAACAAGGGCTATTTCAAAAGCAGGCTTTCCCTTAATTCGAATTAACAAACCGTTAATTCAAATTAACTTATTTCAAAATAAGGACTTTATTTCGAAATGGATTATTTCGAAATAATGATGTATGTGTGGACATAGCAACTAACAAATTTATTTATCACATGAGCTTTTATAGGAGAAAATTCCACTTTGTCAGATGCTTTGCTGAACTAAACTGACATGACTACCCCTTTGGAACTTACCATCCCAGGAAGAGTCAGTATCTAAACAGATATGTACTGAAACACTCACTAGCATTGTATTATTCAACCACTCTTCTCTGGGTGCCCCAATGGCAAAGAGTGGCTACTAGTGAATAAGGAAGACAAAGCGGGGTCCCAAGCGATGCAGAAACCTTGTTGTTTGTGTTAGAACTGTAGCTGCCTTGTTTAATAAATGCCTCCTGTTTCAGATGGACTGTGGTATCACACATCATTACAATCTCCAACCTTACCTCTAGGAGCCGGCACCCCTCTTTCAGGCCTGTACTCTCAGCTTCTGAGCCTGGCTTCACCCATTGGACATACAGCCCTGTTCTGTTCCCACCCACAATGGAGATGTCTCTTCCAAGCCCCCTGTCCTGGGGCAACAGATTGCCCAGGTGACTCACACCAGACAGCCGTACCAACAGGGATCTGGAGAGGAAGAAAACAACAGCGAGAAATTCAAGCTTATTGCCTTTGCAAGGAACCACATCCATAGTCTGCTGCGTCAGGGCTCCTTATGTCAAGGCACTGAGACTCTATTGTGAGATATATGACTAAATTTACCAACCATGGCTGCTCGGCAAAGCTACGCACAACATAGGCTCCCAAAAGCTTTTACTACCATCCCTCAGGCTCAGCACAGAGGCCAGAATGGATTCTCTAGGGGCAGGTTCTCCCGAACCCTAGTCAGGATCTGAAGGTGCTCTCTCTCTCACCTCCTTGCAGGGAGATGTCCCAATCTCCCACCTTGTTTCCTGGCACCCAAATCTCATGCTATTATGACTGACTGGGTCACAAGGAAGGGGAAAGAGCCTAGGTGAATCCCATGGACGGTTACCTCTTCTGAACCCATCAGAAAGAGACCCTTCTGAATAGAGCCATGGTCCCATCTGGGAAAGCCCAGAAATGAAAGAACAAGGAGACCATCCCAAAATAGGGAATGGGATCCCTCACCACCTCATTGTTCAGAGGATGAAATCCTGTACCTTCCCCAGCACCGAGCCAAAACCAGGAATGAATAAATGAAAGGAGAGCACCTCCTGGTGAGCTCCTGCTGGTCAGAGGTGGTGGACAAGCAGGTCTCTGACTTCACCGTGGAGTGAGTGCTGCCAGAAAAGGAGAGAGCAGCTGATGAAACAGGAGTGGTCTCACTGCCTAGAAAAGATAGAGAGAAAGTGAAGAAGAAGTCAGCACTGCAGTCTACATAGACTCAGAATCCTGCAGGGATCCAGCTCAGGATTGTCCTGGGTCTGTCTGACCTGAAGGGCATTTGGATTGAGACAGGTAGCTTGTGGGCGGGTGAGAGGGTGCACTGGAATCCTGGACCCCAAAATGGAGCCTGAGAACAAGCAATTTCCCCTTCCCCACCCTTTAGCAGCAGGGTAGGGTGTGACTGCAGAATTTAGGTAGCCTGTAAATCACCCTTGCACCTTGGGAGCCACAGCCCCTAGGACGTCATAAATCCAGCCAGTCCTGAGATATACAGGGGAGACGTGCTCCTCACCAAGGACCTATAACACCCTGAAGCTGAAGTGTTTCTCTCTTCCAGTTTTTATCCCTCTGGCTCGGAATCAAATTCTCTGTCAAATAAAAGCCTCTATAAATTATACAGACCAGACCAGAATAGCCTAAAAGCTCTGCAGGAGACAGGCAGGCCCTCCACAGTCTGCTGCTGTGGCTGATCAGAGAAGCATGGGGCAAGGGTGCCCCCAAGTGGACATATGGCCTTGCAGCTGTTTTCATTGATGTTTCCTTTGTCTGTCCCGCTATGTAGTTCCCAAGAAAGCCCTGGAAAAACCATGACTTCTGGTACCTGTGATGTCCTCCATGCTGCCAAGGGACCCACAGGATTGGCTGGAAGAAAGAGGGAAACACAAAGGGAAATGGCGTTTCTAATGCCTATTTGTAGATGTCTGGGCTGAGACAAAATCTGGACCCACCTCCAATCCACATACATGGTGAACAATTCATTGGCACCTGTGGAGGCAGCTACCAGGCATTGCCAAGACGCCTCCTGTCAGAAACACCCTCACGGTGAGCCGTCTGCTCTCTGGCACCCTTCAGTCAGTGCTCTCCCATTTCTCCCTCCCTCACAGCGGGTATTCCCACCCCCTCCAATGAGCTTCCAGTGTTCAGGAGCCAAGGGTGAATCTTCCTTCTCTAAAACCCGTGCTGGAGATCACAACCAGAGCCGTAACTAGGCCGGGGCAACCAGGGCAACCGGGGCAAAGCCCCAGGTGCCAAACTTTAGAGGGCCATGGGACAGATCTGGCTCCCAGGCACTTTCTGGAGGTGTCTGGGGTGGCGAGGAGTAGGATCCGTGCTGCCTTGCCACGGCAGCTAGGGGCAGAGCGGGATCCACGCTGCCAGCTGGAGTGGCAGGGAACTGTATCTGTCCCCCAGCCACTGCAGGAAGGTGGCGGGGATCTGAATCCACACCTCAGTGCCAGAACCAGATATTCTAGCACCCAGGGCAAGCAGCCCAAAACAAGCCATCCCCTGATGTAGGGCCTGATCTGGCCCCACCAGCAGGGAGCTGGATCTGGCCCCAGCCACCACTGGCAGGCAGTGGAGAGCTGAATCTGGCTCCTTCTTCCCACCCAGCTGCCAGCTCTCCCATCCCAGTGCCCCTCTCCGAGCCAGCTCAGCCACAATCCCTTCCCACCCTAACTTATCCACCTGGCCACCAGCTCTTCCAGTCCCCAACCATCCCAGGGCGCCTTCCACCCTTACCTGGCTGTGGGTCCCTGAAACTGCTATCTGGCATGGCCACAGGCTTCTCCTCTCCCCAACCATGCATCTGGGCATGCTCAGGGGCAGGGCAGGAGATTTTAAACTCCCCCAGTCCCAGCCCCTGCCTGGCACCCAGAGGAATGTGCCTTCAAGGCGAGGCAGGGTATGCAACTGCCAGCCGTGCTTTGGTGCCCTCTAAAATTTGGTGCCTGGGCTTTGCCCCTGACACCCAACTCTAGTTACGGCCCTGCTGCCCCTAGCCATTGTGGGAAGGCGACGGGGTCCCAGATCCGCCCCTAGCCTCCGTGGGAAGGCAGCAGGGATCCAGATCCCTGCCCAGCCACCACAGGAAGGCGGCAGGGAGCCAGATCCATTCCCAGCTGCTGCCAGAAGGCAGCTGGGGATGGATCCAGCTCCTCTCCACCTTCCGGCAGCAGCTGGGACCCAATTGGGCCTCAGGCCGGATCAAGCCTCAGGCCAGGGGACAGCACTTTCCAGGGTGCTTGCCCTGGGCACCAAAATCTATAGTTATGGCTCTGATCATAACACTGGTATCTCAGCACTCCACTCAGCCATTACATCTGCCACTGCCTTAAGAAGCTGGGACTGATGTAGTTGGCATTTCCCCCTAAATGGGGCCTTGGCCTGCAGCAGCATTTGCTGTGGAGGCCAAAGAGGCCTGTAAAGGGGTTACACTGAGGCAAGCACGTTGCTGCCCCTGGACCCAGAAGGCATGATCCTTGGGGCACTGGACATGACTCCAGTGTTTTTCGCCAGCCAGCAGGAACGACAGGGGCCAGTTGGGGACTGAAGCCATTGGCAGACAGTAACAGCAACAGGGACTAGACTGGTCCTGGGGCTGCCAGCTTGCAGCAGCAATAGCTGGATGAGGCCTGGGGCTGCCAGCTGGAGGATGAGCCACCCAGATGGGACCTGGGCCAGTGGGAGCAGGAAGGAAGATCAGGGCTGGTTCAGTGGTGGTGGGGGGAGGACCACTGCAGGGGAGAAAGGGTGAGGGGCCTGTGCTCCGAATATTTTTCTGGAGCAGCAAAGCCCCTGCACTGAGGTATGGAAGGCTAGTATTCTATGTTACCTTTTGAAGGGCATGAGCCCATGTTCTCGCTGCCGTCGGAGGATGGAGCCAGCACAGGGGGGGAAGGGAAAGGTGGAGAGGCGGTTAATATCCTTCTCACTCTCCGAGGGTGCCTCCTGAACAAAGCAAGGGAGACACCATCTTGCATTACAGTCACCATTCAGAGTTGCCCTCATCCCAGTTCCAACAGTGCCCCCATGCTACCTTCCCACTTTTCTTTAGGTGGGCCGCCTTCAGATCCCAGACATAGCTACTGGCACCACATTCCTGTTCAGTGCCCATTTGTTCTCCACGCTTTCCTTGCCACCCCAGGAGAACTGTGTCTGCAGAGATGAGACAAAATGCCACACTTCACTGCCTGACAAGTGATGTGGTACCGGCTGAGGCCATGGGCAGATCTCAAGGGAGGTGAAGCATAAAGGGAATACCCATCAGATCCTAACCTTCACCCTCCTCCATGACACAGAAGGGATGAGCTGGCAAGGCAATGGGTGCAAGCAGAGGAAAGGACACTGTGTGTCATTAACCTGTGGAACTTGCCCCTGCAAGACATTGCCAAAGATCAGAAGATTCTAAGGTTCAGTGTTGCAACCCTGGCCTCCATTACACTCTATAGAAATTTTGCCATTGAGTTTACTGAAGCCTGTATTTCCCCCCACCTTTGTGAGTATGACTGAAAATCAGTGCTACTGACTAAGAAAGGCATGAATGATTGCTGTGGCTGAGTGAGGAAGAGAGTACTGAGCAATTACGGGAATTGGTGGGTGTGCAGGGCTGGCCTGCTCTCCAGGAATGAGAGACCTCTCAGCACAACACTAGAAACCCCTGGGTTCTAGCCCTGGGTTTGATGCTGACTCTGTGTGTGACCTTGACCAAATCCCTGCACCTCTCTGCCTTGTTAAATGGGGGTCATTCTGGCACATGTACAGCCTGCAGAAGTGCTGCCAAGCTTAGGGCTAAGTAACAGCCTAGTACCCCTGCTCTTACCATGCTGTGGTTTGTGGAGTCTCTTGGAAAGGGGATGGCAGGTCCACCCAGGGGGTCTAGGACTCCATTCCCCAGGGAGGAGGGGTCATCACACAGGCTCCAGCTGCTGCTGAAGATGGAGCAGAGGGAATACGAGGAAGTGCACACCTGAGAGAGAAGGGACCCAATGAGAAAGTCATTGCCCTATCCTATACTCAGTCCCCTTAGCTACACCTCAGCTGCTCCCTTTTTCTCTTCCCACTTCCTTTCCACTCAAGGATTCATCCCCATCTTCCCCTTGCTTGGAGTCATTTAATTCTACATCCCCACTGGCTCCTGGTCACTCACCTTCATGCCCCATTTGCCTCTGCATCCCTGTGTCTGTGCCTCCAGGGCGCTCTCCACTCTCTCTACCTGACTGAGTTTGCTCAGAAGCTGGTCCCTCTCCTCCTCCAGGGTCCGAACCCGTTTGCGGTACTGGTCCTTCTCAATCAGGCTCTGGGAATAATGTAGCTGCACCACATCTCGGCTCTGGATAGCCTGCAGGGAAAGAGTCAAACTCCAAGGCTAACAGAGGCCACTGTGATGGTCTAATCTGCCCTTCTTTATACACAGGCCATAGAAACTTCACCAGAATAATTCCTGGAGCAGATCTGTTAGAAAAGCATCCAGTCCTCACTGAAAATTTTCCATCAGTGGAGATAGCACTCAGGGCAAGAGGGGAAGAAGGCAACAATAGGCATCACACATACTAAGCTAGACCCCTACTGTAATCAGGAAAGGGATCGGGAGTAGCGTTCAGCCCCTCTCCTAATAGGGAAGGGGACTCTGGATGGGAGGGCAAGTCACCTGATCCCTCTCCTTCTCAATCTCCTCGAGCTGAGACAGCATCGTGTTCATCCGGTGTTTGCACAGTTCACAGTCTTTCTGCAGAGTCCGGTGCTTCAGCTGCAGGTCCTCCATCTCTTGAAGGTACTGGGAACAGGATGCAGAGGACATGTCTACACTAGTGAGCTTACAGTGGCACAGCTGTACCAATGCAGCTGCACCACTGTGGGGTCACTCATGTGGCCGCCCAACACTGATGGGAGAGAGCTCTCCCATCAATCAACATCACAGAAACCACCTCAATGAGCAGCAGTAGCTATGCTGACAGGAGAAGCTCTCCTGGCCACTTACATTGGTGAAACTGATGTCATTCAGGGTGGTGGTTTATGCACACCTATGAGCCACACAAGTTTTGCTGACACAAGCAGCAATGTAGATATGCCCAGAGTGCCATGCCTTCCAGTAGCAAATATCCCAGCTCCACAGGGCCCCGCTGTTTAGCTGTACTAGGCAAGGAAGGTAATACCTTATCCCGTAGTTCCTCAGCCCACTGCAGCTCACTCTGCATGGAGTGGAGTTTCTGGCATAGCTCCTGCCGGTCGTCCTGTGCTTCCTTCCAGTCGTGCTCCAGAATGTCCAGGAGGATCTGCTGGGATCCCGGCACCTGGGGCTCACTCGCTGCCTAGGAGACAAGAGAGCAGCATTGCCTAACCTCAGGCACCAAGGGATGCTCCAAGCGAGGGCCTGTCTCAGGCTCATTGGCTAAGGGGACTGACAGATGAGTGTGGTAATAAAAGTGACAACAGCAGCTGTTCTTAGCCAAGACCAGGGCCCTGAAAAGTTCACCCTCCAAACAGACAAGATAAAGGAAGGATTACTGTGGAGAACTGAGGCATAGAGATCTGGGGACTTGTTCTCAGTTACTTACTCAGTCTGAGGCAAAGCCAGGAAATGAAGCCAAATCTCCCAACTCCCAGCCCAGTGCCTTCCCAACAAGCCTGTCTGCTGAGTACTTAGCATAAAGGTCTGTCACCCCTCCTCAGGCATGAACCTGAAAACCCGGACTGCTAAGAGTCTCCTAAAGCATGTAACACTGTTAGAGAATCTGAGTGCACAATTTTAGACAGGTTCCAAAAGGATAGCCATGTTAGTCTAGTTCAGCAAAATAAACAAGGAGTCCTGTGCCACTTTTAAAGACTAACAAATATTTTTATGGCATGGGCTTTCATAGAAGAAAATCCCACTATGTCAGATGCTTTGAAGTGTCTTCAAAGTGTCTGACACAATGGGAATTTCTCCCACGAAAGCTCGTGTGATAAATAAATTTGCTAGTCTTTAAAAGTGCCACAGGACCCCTTGTTTGTTTTGTTAATTTTAGACAAGGATCCTCTTGCTGTTTAGAATTCAGCATGGTTTTAGCTGGCTTTTCCATTATGCCCTGGGATGTTGGTCCTTCTAGCTTGTTGTCCTTGAGGCTGTAGTTCTGCAATGCCTGGTGAAAGGTTCCCTTTTATTTTAGTGTCTCCCTATAGCCCCTGCTTCTTGTTAGGCTCTGTAAGTAAATCTGGTCTTTGAATCTCTTTTTCCCATTGTGGAATTAGCTGTATTGAAAACACTCCCAATAAGAGATAGCAGAGTTTTGGGTGACGCCTGTCTTCAGCACTGCTCAGTCCCAGAGAGGATCCAAGGAGATGGCCTTGATGGTCTGACACCCCAGGAAAAAGGGTGACAGAGAGAACCTGATGCCTCTGTGCGAGAGAGACCCTCTGTGCTGTAGAGATCTACCCAACTGCATGGTGCAGCCAGCTGGTTTGAGAGGATGCCACAGGTAGCATCTACAAGGAGATTAGCCTTGGGAAGGGAGCTGATGCGAAGAATTTAAAGGAGGGAAAGGTGGCTACATGGTATCTTGGAGGAGAATGACTGGACATGTGGTGGTGATGGTCTGGCAGTGAGGGGCAATGGGAGGAATGTAGGCTATGTTCAGATGTAAACTCTTATTTCAGAATAAGTTATTTTGAAATGAGTTATTTCAAAATAAAATCCTTATTTTGAAAAAATTTAAATCAAAATAAGCCAATATTAAATCAAAATAAGGGAAAACCTCAAAGCAAAATAGCATGTCTGGACACAGGACTTGCTATTTCACTTCAGGAGAGGGGCAGCATGGGAGATGTGGCAACATGGCCCCCTCGTTGGGCCATGCCCCCACCCAATATATACAAAAAGGAAGGCACTCTGGGAAGGAGAAGGGCAAAAGTGTTATTTCAAAATAACCGTTATTTAAAAATAACACATCCAAACGGCATTGTTGCAAAATAACCATTTTGAAACAATGGCTATTTCGCTTTCAGGCAAGGTTTTATTGTTCCCGTCATTTCAAAATAAAGAAACATGGTTTGGACATGACAACTTTTATTTCAAAACAACAGTTGTTGTTTCAAAATAAAAGTCTCATGTGGACATAGCCATAGAGACACTGAGCAGAGCTGACAGCAGGGTTCAAGGGGTACCAGACTATATTTCATCCCACACTCCTTTTATGTAGTCTTCCAGTAGCTTTGTTCATACCCCACCATCCAGCCTCCTTCCACTCGATGCCCTCTGTCCCTCTCCAAATGCATCACCCAGCTACCCAAGTTTGTGCATTGCCACCTCCACTCTCTCTCAGCCATTGGCTCCTTCTTAGCAACATGACCCACCTGGAGCCTCAGCACATGTTCTAGTGCCTCCCATCCCTGCCTGCAATGCAGGGGGTAGGCCTCAGCCCCAGCCCCTCTCTCGCCACAGGGCACTTCTTTGTTAGGGTGAGACCATGTTTGTGTGCAACAGGTCTTCTCAACCCCTCCCTCTCTAGGGATGTAACCACATAGTACAGGCTTAGCTCCACTCATAGTTGAGCCCTGGAGGAGTAAGGGTCACACAGTCTGCTCTCCTTTTGCCCAGCTGGTACCTGCCGCGTGCTCTGCACCTCCTGCAGCAAGGCCATCAGTCTTTGGTTCTCAGCCTGCAGCTGGGACATTGCATCAGGCTGACCCCGCTCCTCTGCCTCACGCTGGGGCCCGGCAGACGCATGTTTCCTCAGCAATTTGCATTCCTCCTCCAAGCTGCTAACCTTACATTGCAGCTGGTCCACCTGAGACAGGGAGAACAAAGACAGCCTCATGCTCTCCACCTCTACTCTTGGTGCATGGAGCAAAGCAGGGAGGCTGCTATTCAGGGGAAGTGTTTAGGAGAGCCAAGACTGAAATAACAGGATGGGGGCTCTCTTCTGGCTTAAGAGCTCAAGTGAAAGGGGTTTGGTGAGTGTGATGGAGGCAGCTAGCTCTATACCAAACTGTGATCCCCCAGTTTGTTGAGCAGCTGCCACTTCATTTTATATAACCCTCCTGTTGAGCTGCAACCTCCATTGTGGATTAGACTGGGGCATCCATTTGGTAATAGTCAATGGGCACCTAGTAGAATGAATACATTTGATAAATAAATAAATAAATTTGTTAGTCTTTAAAAGTGTCACAGGACTCCTTGTTTGCTTTAGTGGAATGAGTGTCTGTGAAGCCAGAGCAGTGCAAACTAGCCCCATCAGCTCTCATGGTCTCTCAATCACAAGCCACCACCTAGAGCAATGACCTCTCTGCACAGCTGTGGGACTGCAGGGATAAAGGGCTGGAATTTCCCAGCTAGAGCACATGGCTGCAGCTGCAGTTTCTCCTGTATTTCAGAAAAGGGGTTATCTGAGCAAAGGCTCATCCCTCTGTCACCAGAAGACTGGCTAAAGAGGCAGGAAGGGCTGACGGGTCAAAGGATAGTGACTAAACCCAGGACTCACAGACAGAGTGAGATCAGAGTTGCATGGCTCCACTTGGACTACTTGTTTTCCAAAAATCTGCCACTCTTGAATATGCTTTGTTAAGATGAAAGTCTCTGTGGCTGAAAAATTCCCATACTAAGGCTGTGTCCTTCTTACTTTCCAGCTTCTAAAGGGGCAGCCATGTCAATCGTTCAGTAAAACAAACAAGGAGTCCTGTGGCACTTTTAAAGACTAACACATTTATTTATTGCATGAACTTTTGTGGGAGAAAATCCCACTTTGTCAGATGCTTGCAGATTTTCTCCTATGAAAGTTCATGAGATAAATAAATGTGTTAGTCTTTTAAAAGTGTCACAGGACTCCTTGTTTCTTTTGCTAATTTGTGATGGGTATTTGTTGATATTAAAAATCCCCACCAACAACTCAGCCATCTGCGATCAAACACCTAGGCTTTCTTTAGCAGGGGTTGGGGGCAAATAAGAGGCCTCAGGAGAGCTGTGTGGGAGCCTGGGACTGGAACAGAGGGGAAACAACCCAAGGAAGGGTTATCAAGGAGAGGGTTGTTACGGAGGAGGGTGGCATCTTGACTTAACCTATCTCAAACAGAGGAAGTGGATATGTAACTGCTGGAGGTGAAAGTGTGATAACCAGGGCATGGTGTCATGAATTCCTTTTCTCTTACATCACCTGATGGGAGAGGTGAGGTGGGGCAGGCTCTGTGCCAAGTGCCTCAATAACAGTCCCGAATACCAGGCAGCACAGAGCACCTCGCACACAGAGCCTCATTCACACAGAGCAAAACACACAGGCTCCTTCCTGCGGAGAGATGGATGCAGACATAACAGAAGTGGAAAGGGTAAGTTTAACACCAGCCCAGACTAAGCAGCACACACTATCCCAGCACACACATACAGAGCACACCAGAACAGACACACATAGTGCACACGCAGACTCAGAGCAGCAATCTCACCCACACACATGCTGACAGAGCAATATACAATGCACACACACATTAAACACACCATCCCATACTAATACACAATTGAATGCACACACATTTTCAATAAAACACTAACACCTACACAGAGTCATTAACACACGCACACACGCACGCGTGCACACACACAGTCTCTCTCTCTCTCATGCCTGTGGCACCAGTTTAGAACATGCACACTCCCCCTTCCACGCCCCTGGGCCAGGAACACCCTCAGTCCCTAATCTGCAGCCCATCCCAGCACCATGCTCTGTAATAAGCCCCCCTCCCCTCAACCCACCCCCAAAGCTGAGTAACTACCAGGCACATGCTCTCACGCCCTGCCATACCACCAGCTGCAGGTCCCGGCCCCGCAGCACGGCCTGGTTCTTCTCCTCACACAGCTGTGCATAGCGCATGGCCAGCATGTAGTTCTCATCCTTCAACCGCAGCAGCTCCATGCTGTTGGAGTCCCACTCCTCCGTCAGCCTCTGACATCGCTCCTGCACCTTCAGCAGCTCCTGCAGCCGCTGTTCTTGCTGGCCCCGCTCCTCTTCCAGAGCCTGGTTCTTCACCCTTAACTGGTGTTCTCTCATCAGGTGCTCTTTCCTCTGTGCCCGCACCTTCTTCACCTCCAGCATCAGGAACTGGGTCAGACCCTCAGGACCCTCCTCATCTGGACAAGAGGAAGGTAGTCAGTGCCTGGATGCTGAGACAGGGAGAGCTACCACCCTGTCTAACATGTGAGAGACAGACTTGTCAGTCACTTTGTCACCAAAACCAGGGTACTGGTTCCTCACACACATACACATAAAGGGTCTTTCCGAGCCATGGTACTGGGCACTGGGTTCCTCACACTCACATCTCCG
Source organism: Podocnemis expansa (assembly GCA_007922195.1). Lineage (NCBI taxonomy): Eukaryota > Metazoa > Chordata > Testudines > Podocnemididae > Podocnemis > Podocnemis expansa. The sequence goes on from ML681994.1 coordinate 21,268,813, forward strand.
CAAGCAAATGTACAGGGCACCAGGTTCCTCACACACAGATACAATCTATGTCTTCACCTAAAATCTTAGTTCGGACTTGGTTAGTCCAAACTTAGTAGTTCAAAAGTTAGTTCAAACTAAGCATGTTTTTTTAGTCCAAACTAACTTCTAGTTCAAACTAGCTGTGCTTTTTTTAGTTTGAACTAACTTTTTAGTCTGAACTAAAAAAGCATGGCTAGTTCAAACTAAAAAACCACACTTAGTTCAAACCAACTTTTGAGCTACTTAGGTCAGACTAGCATGTCCCCATTGCGCTTGTTCAAACTAAAAATGCAGATTAGCTTGAACTAAACAGTTAGTTCAGACTAACCAGCTGAGCTAACTAGTTTAAACTAAGCAAAGCTTACTTTGAACTAAAAAAAATTTTAGTTCGAACTAGGCAAATCCTATTGTAGGCAGGGTTCAAATTAGTTTGGACTAAGTTTGCTTAGTCCGAACTAATTTGCTAGTGTAGATATAACTATAGGGTCTTCCCAAGCCAGTGTACAGGGTGCCCATATTCCTTAGGCATAGTTTTCTCTAAGCCACAGCTGGAGAGGAGGGCTGCTTCCCTACCCAGAATCATAGAGCAGCGTTGTGCTGGCTCCCTGCCGGTCAGTTGCGTGAAGCGCTCTGGGTAATAAAACTCCAGGGATTCTAAGAAGGCTTCGTAGCCTCGCTTTCCTCGACATCGAAGGAGGTCCATCAGATGTCCTAAAACAGACAGAGCCATTTGCTAAAACTATGAGAAACTGTGTGTTAAGGACAGTGCTGTGCGAAGAGACCAGTTCAGTGATTCCCACCATTCTAAGAACAGGACGACTGGGAAGGAGGTGAGAGTGCTGATTGTCAGGAGAGGGGGAGACCTGGCCCTGGTGGTGGGATATCTCAGTAGGAAACAAGGCAGGAGCACTAGCTGGGGTAGGGGTGAAGGGAGTTGCTGGGGGCAGATGGAGTGCTCATGTGAGAGGGAAATGCAAGGCCAGAACACTGAGAAATGGGGTGTCTCTCCACTGAGTGGGGTCCATGTCCAGGGTAAAAGAAGGCTCCATGCCCACTGTGGTAGCCTGGTTTCCCCCACCTGTGCGGTTGCTCTTGCACGGGAACTTGCATGAGCTCAGCACCTCCTCTTCATCCTGCTCGTCTATCACTCGACACTGACGTAAGTAGGGTGTCAGTTTTGCCGGGTTCAAGGAGCGGGTCAGCTGGTGCCGCACTCTCTCAATCTTCTCCCACAGTACATCCTCCTCTTCCTCCTCTGTGGGGCTACTGGCCTGTTGAGGGGCATCCTCAGGGCCTGGGAAGGGGCATGGAGAACAAATGTAGTGACCATGGAGAGTCACAGATGTGAAGTGGCGCTGGAGGTCCGCACTCGCCCACCAGATCCAAATGGTGGGGCAATCATCGTAAATAACAGAACAGTTCAGAAGGACCAAAAAAGCACCTGCCCACCTGGGGTATCCAAAATGGAGGGTGAAAGAGGGTGCCTCCTCCCATCCACACAGAAAAGATTCACAACAGGCCGCCGGTGGCAAACCTCTCTCCACAGACTGAGAATGGTATTGTTATTTTCTGAGCTTGGGTCAATGATACCAAACCTCACATCAAGGAGGTCAGTTCAAGAATTCATAGGGATTAATCCATCAAGGAAACGATTAATTATCTCTGTGTCTTTTCCACTTGGGGTAACTGGAACACTCAGTCTAATTACTCAGTCAATGATGTACTGAGAGGAGGGGCAGAAGGCCAGGCCCCCAGGCACCAAGCTGGCCCTTCACAAGGTGGAAAAGGAGGATTGCAGGAGGCTCTGAGAGGCCCAGAGCCTCCTATGCCCCTTCCATGTTGTGACGGGCTGGTCTGGTGTCCCTCCAACCCTAAGGGGAGTGGGGAAGGCTGTCCAGCATTAGAACCAGCTGGGGCCAGGCTGGAACAGCTGAGGGTAAATGTGGGGGGGCCTGACTGAACTTTGGAGGGGTGGGGAATCCAGGAAGTTCGGAGGGATGCCCCTCAGTGCCCTCCACACATCCCCAGCACGCGGTGAAGGGCCAACCTGGCCTCCTCCTCTCCCCAGACAGGAGGGTGCAGCTGCCCAGTCTCAGCTGAGAAGCTGCAGCTTCATGTTGCCCTCACAAGTACAGGTCCCCCTCCCCAGGGCAGCTAAGGATGTGGCCAAGATCCCTCCTGCCCTGTGTTGGGGGGAGGACAGCATGAGGAATGGAGGAGGAAGTACAAGTGTGTGCTTGGCTCCAGGATGCCAGACACCCTTAGTACATCACTGCATTCAGAGCCTGCAGTCTTCCCATTGGCTGGAAGGCCCTTGGGAGAAACAAAAGATGAAGTGTTGTTGCAACAATTGTTCTAGCCAGCAGCTGGATACACAGCCGTGCAGAAAGGTGAATGGTGCGCTGGCTGCTAAGACGGTTTAGCTATTGTTTTGAACTCTGCTCCCTGAAAAATTGTGAGTTTGAATTAACCTTTCATTTAGACAAACAAGGAGTCTATTAGCACTTTTAAAAACTAACAAATTTATTGCTTGAGCTTTCATGGAAGAAAATCCCACTTTTTCAGATGCTTTGAGGATAGGGAGCATCTGATGAAGTGGGATTTTCTGCTATGAAAGCTCATGCGATACATAAATTTGTTAGTCTTTAAAAGTGCCACAGGACTCCTTGTTATTTTGCTGAACTAGACTAACACCACTACCCCTTTGGAACCATTCACTAAGGAAATTCAGGCAGCTACCCTGTGACTATTCGATAGGCAACCAGCTTCTGACAGACAGTTACATCAGAGCAAACCAAGACCAGCCTGGTTCTGGAGCCTGATTTCCAATCTCCCTCCCCTGAGGTGGACCGCGCCCAGCGGAGCTGAGACAAATCACTCCAGATGGCAGGGCAAGGGCAGTACAAAGTCTATAAAAATATTGTCAAGTCATAGCAAACATGGAGACTGAATTCCCTTCACAGTTCCTTCCCACACAGACAGTGCAGTCTTCGGTGAGGATGGGTTTCTCAACAGCACTGGAACTCCACTGGGCAGCTGTACGTAGGTGGGATGAACAAACACAAATAGGACAAATTTAGCCCTGCTGTAGAAAGTGCAGGTCTGCAGCTTCCCTCAGCAGGCGGGTGCAAGGAAGCACCTCTGGGGCAGGGCTGAGGTGCCCTAAGAAAATCTCATGAATCACAGAAAGCAAGAACAGACAGTCAAAAGAGTCACTAAATCATCTAACATGCCCCTGTTCCTGCCAAGCCACATTTGTCCTGGGGCAGGTGCATTTGCTAGTGGTTTGTGCACTGTGCCGTTAAACGTCCTAAATGATGATTCACACACACCTTCCCCCAGCATATGTGTGTGATGATTTCTCTCTTACACCCTCTCTTTGCCCCCCAACATCCCTTCCTCTTGCCCAAGACCAAATAAAGCTAGTAAAAGATCACCACACACTAACATCTCCCTTCACCAAACACTTGCCACAGCTGCCAGGGCTCTTACCTGTCATTCCAAAAAGGACAGAGCCAAGCTAGAGCTGACAGCTGAATCGCACTTCCACTCCAGAAAAATCGCCCTTCCTGAGCAGCAAGCACCCTTGTGTCTCAGCAGTGCCACCTTCCGGAGGGCTAGGTAAGCCTAATCAGAGCTGGGAACTGGAGCTGTGGTGGGCTCATGGGAGACTCAGCAATACTCCCTCCAGCTCTGGTTGGCTGACCCTAATTTCGGTCATACAGCAAGAATCTGATCTGGACTGTGTGCCCTGTGGGCAGGTTTCTGGTTGTCTGGCAGTCCCCACAGGTGTGTCCTGGGCCCTTCCCCACCCTGTCTCTTTCTCAGTCTCTCATTTGCCTTGCTGCATACAGTGTGCAGACCAGCAAAACTCTGTGACCAGTACCTAGACACAGCCTTGAGCGCACCCCCCCCCCAAACTTTACAAACTAATACAATGTCAAGACAAACTCACCCCTCATCCTAGTAGCAGGGATCTCAGCTCTCCACTAGACAGCTGCTTGGGCCAAACCTCCACAGGAAGACGGCGTAGGAAGACAGCATGCCCTGGAGGTCCACAAGCATGGGCCTGCAAGGGGAATTGCAGAGTCCACAGGAGTTTCAGAGCCCCACCACCGAGGGACCGGCTCCTCCTATTTGAGCCTGGTGGGTGGGGGAGGAGGGGAGAGTGTCCATTCCGGCAGCTGATGGCCACCAGACCAGCTAAGGATCCAGGTCCCAAAGCATGGGGGCCAAATGCTTCTCACCTCTCTCTGCTTCCTGCCTTTTCTTCTCCCCCTCTCTCTCCTGCTTTCACCACCCCCACTCACTTCCTCAGCACATACCTGGCAGGAACAGGCCAGGGTGGCGAGGCAGATTTCCTTTTCAGGAATGCAAGGAGAGCTGAGCAAAAACAAGTGCTGACACCCCACCTTCCTGCCCAGGAATACGAGTGGTGAATTCCCTTCTGAGAGAAGAATCCAGCCAGGTATGCGGTGAGGGGGCGAACATGACCCCAGTGTGAGAGTGCTTCCAGTTCTGGGCTGTCTTTCCTCAGCACCACACTGATGACGGTGGCCACCTGCCCCCCACCCCAATGGTGCTCTTCACCTGGCCAGCCCACAGTCTGGTGTTCCCCACCCCAGCAGATCACCAGCAGGATGTGGATTGTTTGGTAGGATGCCCCTGGCACACGTCACATTCTTGCCAAATATGAGTGCCCAGTGCTCTCCGGAGGCAGAAGCCGTGCTGTCAAGCCCCAGCGTGTCTGTCCTGCCTGATCTGCACTTACAGTGGCATGCCCTTGATCTCCTCAGGCACTTGGGCAGCGAGAGGCAGTGCTCCATATCACAGTGCAACATGAGCAGCTTGGACTATAACCCAGGGTTGCTGGGAGGTGGAGAGGGGCTATAGCTTAGAATTCAGTACACATATTGTGCAGCCCTGTGGAGCCAGAAAGCCCCCTCCTACTGCCAGTGCTGGGTGGGCCTCAGAAGCCTGGTCCACCAAGGAAATGGCTTGAGTCCAGGAGCTTCCCAAGGTCAATGAATTACAGCCACTGGAGGGAGGGTAGAGGGAAGAGAGCAAACTTCTCAGAATCATTAACCACATCCGGCAAACACACTGGCAAGCCCACACTCATCTCTGCCAGGTGCTTGCCAGAGGGTGCCCAGATCCAGACACTGAAGATGGGGCGAGGAACCTGTTGCTCTCCTACCTGAACAAGAGAAGATAGGGAATTCTCTGTTAACATTTCCTGGTGGCACGCATAGAGCTACAGGTGGGGTAGTGCTTTGCTCCGCTGCTTAAGGACTTGTTGCCTCCTTGCAATTTGAGATCTGTTAACTTCCCTGTGATTCCTGGTCTGGGTCTCTTGTACCACACAGAAAACAGAGAAAGACAAAAGGGTGGGGGCACAGTGCCCCGGAGATGACCTTTTTCTGCCAAAAAAAGCAAAGAGTCTTGTGGCACTTAAAAACTAACAAATTTATTTATCACATGAGCTTTCATGGGAGAAAATCCCACTTAGTTGGATGCTTTGAAGAGGGGGAACTTACAGAATGTGATGAAAATAAATGCAGGGGAGTGTAAGACATGGGATCAGATCATTCTGCAACAGCAGTATGAAACAGGATTTGCTGTTGCAGTATGACCTGATCCCATGTCTCACACTCCCCTGCATTTATTTTCATCCAGTTCTGTAAGTGCCTCCTCTTCAGTGTCCGACAAAGTGGGATTTTCTCCCACGAAAGCTCATGCGATAAATAAATCTGTTAGTCTTTAAGTGCCACAAGATTCCTTGCTTTTTTTGCATTACTAGACTAACACGGCTGCCCCTGTGGAACTTTTTCTGCCACTGTACCAGAAGAGGGCTAGATGCAATGCATCAGCTAGGAGTCTTCCTCCTTGGACTGATGGGTTTTTCCATCTGTCTGGCTGTCCCCCCACTCACTGATTTCTTTTCCTTCCCTTTTCTCCTCCTCTTTTCAGTCAAATGCCAAGGGTCAGCTCGTGGAATCCAGCCAAACTGTGTGCAGTACAGCACCCAAAGGGGGGGGGGGCAAAGGTGATTTAAAGCCACTTATTTATGCTTCCCTGATGCCTGAGCTGGACAGGGGCCAGCTCAGTCAACAATGTAACTCAGCAGCCTCAAGTACATGCTTCCAGTTGAAAGGGTCTTTAGGGCTACTGTGCCAAGCAGGGATCTGTGCAGCATAGCGTTTCTGCCATTCACAGGAGGAGAGTGGGGGGATCAAGGGGGGTATTATCCCCAGCTGTATACACTTATAGTGTGGGGAGCACAATTTAAAGGCTCGGCTGCCCTCTGAACAGCTCAAGTCACAGTTACCCCTACCCTGAGCAGGCCCCCCCCAGCCATTACCCTCAGTCTACCCTCAGTTAGCCCTTCCTTGCAGTGCCCAATTTTTGCTCCTGCTTTTCCCACTGCAGCACAGCTCACGTGGCCTCTGTGGTCAGTTGAGTGGCTTGGCTCCACCAGCTGCCATGCAGGGAGGGGATGCAGTGGCACGCCATGAGTGAGTTGGGCCAGCTCTCAGGTAACAGGAAACCCACATGTGAGAGTGGGGCTGCCCTAGCCCCACCCCAAGCCCCCAGAGACTGGGTTTTCCAACCATGGCTTTTAATACCACACCACGGTCCCTCCAGCTGGGGGACACTTCTCCATCCTGTGACCCTTATTAAATTCCCCTCTGCCCCCCAAATACAAAAGTTAAACTACACCTATGCTGCCATTCCCCCTCCTACCACCAACACACCACAAGCAAGTGGCACAGGTGTTGGGGTCCCCAATCCATGCAAAGGGAATCTCTATCTGCTTCCTGTCCCTCCACCCTCCCTAGCCTTGCCAGGGCAGGGCAAAGGAATGGAATGAGACCCAATGATCAGCCCAGAGGGGGAGAGAAATACCCTTGAAGCCTATTTTTCCAGAGGCTCAAAACACATGAAAAGGTGTGAGGGCAGTTTAGACTCTCCCTCATGAGTTCAGATGGCCCCAAGGGCTGTGAAGTAGGGAAGCGGAGGCGGTGCGTCCTCTCCAGGGCATCTGTATGCACAGCACCATACAAGAAGTGGGAGGGAACAAGAGTAGAGAGGCTGTAGCTACCTAGGTCCTCATCCAGAGGATGGGGCCTCCTCCATCAACATTTAGACTGGAACAGCAGCTTTTGGAGACCTTGGGCTCTTGTTCCGGGGGGGGGGGGAGGAAGCATTCCTTTCCTCCCATTTGTCCCCATATACCTCCTGAGCTTGGCTGCCCAGAGGCCATTAACTGCTAGCAAACAGGCCCTTTGCCTTTGTGCAGCATTATTTTCAAGGTCAAATGCATGACAGACCTGAGAATGAGATACAATTGAGTCCAGACTTGATTTATCGCCCATGTTCTTAAATATTCCTCTGCTCACCAGGCTTGGCAGCGGTGCCTGGCCTCTGCCTTGCGGGAAATGCTGAGAGTGGTGATTTATTTCTGATTGTATGCAAGCCACACTATTTGCACTGCTCCTACCCCATTAAGCTCCAGCTAGCACAGGGAGAGCTAACTTGTTGCTGTGTCATTCCCACTCAATGGGGCCAAACTCTATAGAATCATAGAAGATTAGAACTGGAAGGGACCTCAGGAGCTTGTCTACTGTAACTCCCTGCTCAGTGTAGGGTCAACCCCAACCACACTATTGACCCATTCAGCTTCTTGTCCATTGTAACCAATGTTCCCTGTAGGTTGTGGAGGTGCGCAGTGCCCATCGCTCATCCACACAGCCAACACTGCCAGCCGTGCCCACCCAGCTGAAAGACAAACAGGAAGCTGCTCCATGCTGGGAGTGTTTAAATCTCCTGTGCCTCCCTAAGCATGCTCAGATCATGCTCAGGGCAGGAGCACATGGCAGTCTGTGGTGTGGACACTCCAGCAGCCAGGTAAGGGGCCTCTGGGCGGGGGGCTGCAGAATAACAGCTGCTGGGAAAAGGAAGTGGGGCGAGCTGGCAATAGGGTGCGCAGGTTAGGGTGGGGGACTGGGCAAGCCAGCAGGCAGCCAGGAACGGTGCCCCCCGGACACAGCAGGAAGCCTGCAAGTGGCTGCAGACAGGGGAAGGTGCCCCCGCAATATGGGAGGGGTGTAGGAAGTCAGTGGGTAGCTGGGGAAGGCACCCCCAAGACTTGGCATGTAATATTTGTAATGAGGCTTTTTTCTTATGAATCTGTTTGCTGCTTGCTGTTTTAATGTGCAGAACTGTTGTATGCTATTGCCACTGATGGCTTATTAGTGTGGCATGCTTGTAAAAATGAAAAGAAATGGTGTATGATGACTGGAAATAAGGGATAATTTGCTTATCTTAGTCTTTTGTATGTCATTCTATATTCAGATATTCTTGAGATGTATATCAGTGAACAACTCTGTCCCCTTCACAGGGGCTCATTCTTTACCTTACTAATCTGCTTGCTTAAATTAGAAGAAGTTTTTGCCCAATCAGGAATGAGTTCAAACTCCCACTGAGGTCAATGGGATTACTGCTTAAGTAAAATCTGCAGCTCTGGAGTCATTCATAAGCTATTGTGTGAAGTCTCTGGATAGCCATTTACTGAAGGGATGGGGTAAAATACAAAGATTATAGGATTTTAAAAGAGGTCTCCTTGTAATCTTACAAGTTTCTCTGCCTTTTACTGTAAAAGAAGATGATCTTGATAGTTACACATTTTGCCATGAAAAATCTGATACTTTTCATTATTCCTTTCCTTTGGGTTCCACTGGTTAGAGATTCATGTGAAAGGATTCCACTGACATCAATAGCAGCCATGCATGCTTTTGGAATATGATTTGGCAAGGAATGCATTATAGATACCTTTAACTGATGATCTTGTGCATGAGGACAGTTAACTTCACCAAACACATGTACATATTGATGTAAGGCTGAAGAAGTCCAAAAAGAAAAAGGTTTAAAGAGGTTTCGCAAAAAAAAAAAACCCAAAAAAACCCCAAAAACCATGGCTGGGTTCTGTTGTCACTGAAGTCTTGGGAATTCTGCCCCTTACTTCACTGTGTAAAACTTGTCTACGCATGGTTTTTGTATTGGTACAAAAACTGTGTAGACCAGGTCTAGGACATCAGTTTTCAGCCTGTGTTCTGTTTAATCACACATAATTGGAAGAGATTTTTTGCCCAACATATATAATAGATAGAGATTTTAGCCTTGTGCAAATTTGAAGTATTTAAACATTTAAACAACTGTTTTGTTCTTTGGGGTATTAAGCAAACAAAAGGAATACTTTAAAACATTAATTGCATGGGCCAACACCATAAACTGCAAGTTTTGTCATTTACAAGTAAGGGATAAAGCCCTATAGTACTCAGATCTTTTAATGGCACAATTTCACATTGCTTGGGCAAAATTAGAATACAAGCAGTAATTGAATAAAAATATAAGTGCATCCAAACACATACCACACTTCATGTTTCCAAAATGGCAATTCTCTGACAAGACCTGCAATTCATATTAAAACAAACATTTGCGTATTTTACCCAGAGGGGAAAAGAGGTAATAAACCCAGGGGACAACTTTCCCCAAACCTATCTCCTATTCCTTACATAAAATAATTTGTATGTAAGTATAAATCCAATACATAGATTGCAAAGAAATTGAAAATAGTTTATAAAGTTTTGAATTTGTAGATTCTAAAGCGCTATTGTGAATTAACTCCTCTTTGTAATTTGTGTGCACTTCATATTCTTAGTACAAAAATGAGGCTAGTGTGGCATAGAGTCACTGTAAACCCACCAAAACAAAAACTATGCTTATGACATTAATTTGGATGATTTACCAGTAAGTTTTTCCTACAGACAAAAGGCAACAGTCGTCAAGTGATATACACATTGGAGTAGTACAAAAAGTTGAAATAAATCCCTTCTGTCTATTCCAAGACTATGCACATAGAAGAAGGCAGACTACATTTGTTCCAATTAGGCTTCTTGGAATTATCAAAATTTCTTTTCTGGAAAAGATCAATTTGCCTCACATTGCAAGTTGCTTTGAAGGCTACTGATAAATTGTTTCCCTTTTAAAAAACTAAAATTCAAGGCATAATAGTGCAAGAGGTAAGTTTTGATTTTAGAGAACTGTTACCTGTAGACTAACTGTGCTTAGTCACTAAAGCCCAATTTACTGTCTTAAAGAAAACATGGCAACAAAAGCTACAAGGTTTCTATATGTTTCATTTGCCTAAATTTACTAGTGCATACATGAACCTCATCAATATTAACAACTTGATTGTCCTAGTGATTTGATTATAAAACTTGCAAAATATATCACAACGTGAATAAACCATCTAGTGCAAGTCCTCTAAGTTTTCTGTGCACAGTAATCCTCATTGTGTTTTATTTCCTCCAGGTTAAATCCCCAAATTTTTTCTGTAATGATTATGAAAAAAGAGTGCCAGACAATGTTCCCTCTAAGCTAATGATGCAGCTGAGCAAGTTATGAAGGCCCTTAGGGACCCAGCGGGCAAGGGGACAGGTGGGGGTTGGGGAACCGGAAGGGAACTTTCTCAGCTGCATCATCAGCTTAGAGCAGAAGTCTCAAACTCAAATCACCACAAGGGCCACATGAGAACTAGTATTTTAAGCCAAGGGCCGCACCACTGAAACCTTTTCATACAGTGATACTGCAAATATCAGTAATGACAGTGTTGTTGTGGGCCACAGGAAATAGCTTTAGGGGCTGCATGCAGCCCGCGGGCCACATATTTGAGACCCTCAGCTTAGAGGAAACATTGATTGTAATCCCCAGGTCCTTTCTGTAGAACTGCTGCCTAGCCAGTCACTCCCCAGTCTCTACCAATGCAAGGGGTTCTTCCCTCCTAAGTGCAGGACTCTCCATTTGTCCTTGGTAAAGCTCATCAGATTTCTTTTGGTCCAATCCTCCATTTGTCTAGGTCAGTGGTTCCCACCACCATAGTCTCCCAATGACCTCATGAATATCCATGAGGTGATCCAGAACTCTAAGTAGTTTTTCAAAAAATTCTGTGGCACACCTGCTCAGGCCTCAGGGCACACCTGTGTGTCATGGCTCACTGGTTGGGAATGATTAGACTTCATCTTGTACGCACTCATCTAATCAAATCAAATCATAGGGCTGGAAGGGACCTCATGAGATCATTGAGTCCAACCCCCTGGGAACTGAACCCAGGACCTTCTGCATATTAAGCAGAGGTGTTAGCTACTAAACACTGGTCTAGCTCATGCTGTAGCCTATCACTGCTCTACAGCACATCTACCACACCCCTCAGCTTAGTATCTCTCCCAGAGTCCCAAAGCCAGTCACCACGTGGCTACTGTGCTGTGATGTGGGAGAACATGACCTGTTGTCTCTAGTTGGAATTCAATTCCAGTGTCAGCCCACAGCCTCCTGGGAGAGGAATCAATTCACCAGTTGCATGTGAACAATCAAAGGCAAGTGCTACACGCAGTGCCAGCTGCAAGACAAGATGGTTCTTTCCTCTAGTTCAGGGGTCTGCAACCCGTGGCTCCAGAGCCACATAAAACTCTTTGGTTGCCCCCTTGTGACTCTGGACTTTACATCTGCCCAGCCCTGCCACCAGTGGACCCTGTGAGTGACCCACTCCTGGATCTTGACCTCCTTGTCACCATGGGACCCTGCAGGCTGCCCGTGCTAGGTTCCAGGCTCCCCCACACCACTGAGGGACCCTGCAGGGGGCCTGCTCCTGGTTCTGGGCTCCCTCACCAAGAAACCCTGAAGCAGGAGCCCTGGCCCAGCTCCTCCAGCCCCCACCAGGAGGCTTTCCCTCTTGCAGCTCTCAAAACACTTGGTTATTGAAGGACTTTCAAAAAATGACTCATCTTTTTGTTTGCCAACCCCTGTGCTAGTTAGTCTACTAGAGCAGTGGTTCACAACCAGTGTGCCAGGGCACACTGGTGTGCCACGGGAACACCCAAAGTGCACCACAAGCATACCCGAGAGCTGGAGTTAAAGTTGTCTCCCTGCTCAGCCCAGCCATGTGGGCTGTGCAGGGCTGGAAAAAAGCAGGGGTTAAAGTAAGGGGGAAGGCACCAGAACACAGTTCCAGGGCCCCCTATTTTTAGGCAGGAAGCATTCTGGCCCCCTAAAAATAGAGGAAGGTACTAGAACGGAGACTTTCAGGAGTCCCCTAAAAACAGCAGGAGCAGCCCAAACACACCATTCAGGTGGTTCCACCTTAAGCCCAGCCAGCAGAGAGTTGGGGGAGGCTGGGAGAGTGTGAATCTCCCTCTGCAGGGCAGAACAGCTTGTGTCAGCCAGCCAGCCTGCAAACAGCCCAGGTAAGGGCTTTGAGTGGGGGGGGGGCACTGCTAGGGGTTTTGTGGGGCAGGTGTAGGTGTGTGTGTGTGTGTGTGTGTGTGTGTGTGTGTGTGTGTGTGTGTGTGTGTGTGTGTGTGTGTAGCAGAGGTGGGTGGGAGTGGATATGTAGCAGAGGGTGTGTGGCTGGGGCTGTGGGGTAGCTGGTTGATTGGGGATGTGTGTAGTTGGGAGGTAGGTGGCTGTGTGTGGGGGGATGTAGCTAGGTGCTGGAGGGTCCATCACAGGCAGAAGAAATCTGGGGGAGCTGAGGATGGGACCCACTGGGGTGGGAGGGAGCAGCAGTGGGGTGAGGATTTGCCCTGGGTGGCAGGGAGCCACTGTGGAGAAGGGGGAAGTGTGTGCTCCACCATGCTCCCCTGCCCTACCTTCCCACTCCCCAGGTTCCCCCCTGCAGCCCCACAAAGCCATGCTTGTTCTCCCTTCCTCTCTCCTCTCTTGCCACCCTTGTGCTGTTCCCCACATGGCTGCCCTTGTCCTCTTTTGTCACTCCTCCCACTGCAAATAACTCCTGACCTCCCTTGTTTTGCCACCCCTGTTCTGCTACCCCTACTACCCTACACAGCAGCATTTCCAAAACACTGTTCCATGGTTCATGAATATTCATAAGTAATTTAAGTTCATTTGAATATTCATGAGTTTTTAATAGTGGTGTGCCTCGAAAAATTTGAAGGTCTCAAGGTGTACCATGGCGGAGAAAAGGTTGGGAACCTCTGTAGTAGAGCCATCCAGAGTCAGCCTCTCCCCCTCTCTCTCTGTTTGATGAAAAGGTTTTCTAAGCAAGATGTTGTGGACTTCATTCAGTCATTTAAACAGCACAACGTGGATGTCAGACATTACCATTCTGAACAGATAGCACTGCTCACCTCTTCCCACTCAGACTGGTGGACATGACTGCACAAAGTGCAGAGGAGTAACCCATCTATTACTCAGAAACAAAGGACTCCATAAACACTTCTGGCAAATAGGGCTCTTACAAAGATGCTGGCCCCAATCAAGGAAGTGGTTTTGTATAGATGGGAAAACAAACAGATTCATAGCTTTGCAGATTCCAAGGTCAGAAGGGACCACTGTGATTCTCTAGTCTGGCCTCCTGTATAACACAGGCCACAAAACTGCCCCAAAATCATTTCTAGAGCACATCTTTCAGAAGAACATTACATCTTGATTTTAGAATTGCCAGTGATGGAGAATCTACATGACCCTTAGTAAATTGTTCCAATGACTAATTACCCTCACTGTTAAAAATTTATACTTATTTCCTGTCTGAATTTGTCTAAATTCAGCTTTCACTCATTGAATCACAATATACCTTTCTTACCACCATCAGATAAAGAAACGGTGGGTTGCTTGGATTCATTCAGAAATCGTTTAAGAAATAGGTGTCTCCATGCCAGAGTGCTGGATTTGTTGGAACGTTTTGCCCTAGCCTGTCAGAAGAAGACGGGCGGCCACTGCCCCCCCCCCCACCACCACCACACCGTGGCTATATATGTGGCTGCCACCCAGCCCCTCCCCAGTTCCTAAGAGTCACCAACTCCAAAGGGGGGGGGGCACTGAATGAATCCAAGCAGCCCATCTCGAAGAAGGACGGTTACTGGTAAGCAACCCACCATCCTTCGAGCACTGCTCAGATACATTCAGAAATAGATGACTGCTGGCCATGCTGATGGATGGCAGGTGGAGTTGGCTCTTCCGCCTTCAGCACAGCATAACTCCGACATGGGTAATTGTCTAGCGATCAGGCCCTTGAGGGTCTAAGAAACAGACCTAAGGACCTTCATCCCAGCAAGGGTAGCCTGGAGATGTAGGATGTAACCCCGTGGAGAGAAGTAGGCCCGGATTGCCTGAGCACCGATTGGTATGCGTTGGCAGGACAGCCTGAGGTCACCTTACCCATAAGAGGTATCAACACATCATGGCTATGGCCAAGGACTGTGTCTCTAATCGTTCTTCCTGAGGGGTTCTGGCAGATGCCATGTGGAAGCCAGAAGATTTAGTGTTCTGGCAGCGACGTGTGCTGGCTTAATTCCTACGGGGGAGTTCCCAAGGCCCGAAATTTGCTGAGCTGGCAGTGGTGGTTATCAGCATTGCAGAAAAACCAGAGGAGGAGAATTAGACTGTCTTTCCCTCAGGCCAGTATTGTAAGGCACATGCAGGTCATGGGGTGAGGCCGGGGACTTGAAAGGGCTGCAACCTCCCTGGGCCCTGCAGCAGTGACACCCCCACCAGAGAACTTTGGGTACATAAATCTGGCGCACTCGGTATCCTTCAGGAGAGGTGGGTTACCAGGAGCGGGAGGGAACAATCTAGAGAAGTTACTTTGATCTAGTTCAAAGAACCTGTCGGGACATTGATGGCAACAGCCAACGACCTTATAGGGCACACTTGTAAGTGAGGCAGTGGGACCGGCATGGAGGGGCCAGATGCCTGGCCCATCCTATGGTACTAGATAAGAGAAACACAGGTGGGACATTCTATGGGCCTGAAAGGTGTGATCAGGCCTCCGTGAGCTTACCGATGGCACCATGACAGACCCCCTTGGCTGGGATGTCAGAGTCTGTATCCTTGCACAAGACAAGGAAACGGCATTACTGCTACCTATGCCCTTCCCTTTTTATTTTTTTAAATTCAGCAGCTAGAAGGCAGCTGCAGGAATGCTAAGGCAAGGGGTTGGATGTGGTAAGGCTACAGCTTGGTGATGGGCTTGTGAGCATGATAGGCTCGGATGCTAGTACCCGCAGCCTACGAACCACGCACTTTGGCCTAGGTGGCCTCACACCGGCAGGGGGGACCATCCTGGAATGGCACCTAGCTTAGCTAACGCTGCACGGGGGTGTGCATCAGGATTGAGGCTCCCTTCAGAAAGGGCCCAGGAGGAAAATCGGGATGCACGGAGGAGGAGATAGGCTCCTCCAAAAGGGGGTGGAGCAAGGGTATGCCACCCCAATGGGGCCATCTGGCCGTCTCCTCTTTAAGACACTTACGGTATATCTGAAGTGTCCTCTAAGAGTATGCTAATGATGATATTAGATCTTACTGGGAAGGTGAACTCTATCAAGGGACAGCCAGATCCTGAATTCTGGTCGTTGAGAGGAATTTCAGGGTCGATGTAAAGTGGGTTTTGTCAAGTGCAAAACCTTGTCACAAACATTTAGGACAGGAGTATGTTATTCTAAGACACGCCTACAAGACTAGGAGAGCCTTGGGTCGTAATGGGAAGGAAGGAATTGTACCCATGAGACTCCTGAGTGAGAGTCTGCAGTAGCTAGGCCAGGATAATCACCATGCTACAGCCGTGCCCCAGGGGTGGGGAGCTACGCGAGAGACACCGCTGGACGAAACCCTGGGAGGCAAAGGTTGGCCCCAGGGGAGTATCTGTCTGTTGGGGTGGTTTCCGAACCGTTGCGGAGGGAGTGAGCGGTGACTATGCACATAGCGAGGTGCGGAGGGACGAGCTTCCCTGCCTTTGACCGAATGGCGAAGGGAGAGATCCAGATGGTTTCGTCACTATTCTCAAGTTATTTCCTCTGGATGTCTGAGACGTGAGGGTTTCCTGATTGGAATATGACAGAATGGCCACCTTAGGGATAGAGAGAGGAAAGTGGCTCGGGTCCCCTCCATGAGGGGCAAGACCCCATGTACAGGGATTCTGGCATGAGGGCATGTCCCGGGTAGCGGTGATCGACGGCCCAGGTTGCGAAATTCCCATGGGAAAAGTTTCATCGTTCACGTGGTTACCCCCCCATCTATATTTTTTGAAAAGACAGTAGAAGAACGGGGCGAGGGCCCCGTTTTTACGGCCTCTCTTAAGAGCTTTCACCTAAGCTGAGAGCCAGCCAGAAGTAGTGAGTACTGGAGGGTTCATATCTCACAAGGACCATGGGTGAGTTGGCCAACACTTATGTCTAATGGCCGGGTCCCGACATTTGCGTCTGGCACTCAGCAGGTGGGAATGAATTACCTGCTCCATGGGGTCAGGGAGGGTTTGGGTGCTTTGAATTGGAAGCGTATGCCCACAACCCTAATGAGGGTCGATTGGGTAGGAGCGATGATTAAACACCAGCTAGTTTTGGTGGTAAGGAAAGGATGGATAAGGCGGCGAGCTCATTCATACTGTGAGTAGAGGAGTGGGACCCAATAGAGGACTCTCCGACTGTCAGCATGGGGGAGGCAGACAATAGGGCCACATCCACGGGGAAGCGTGCAGGTGTGTAGCTCCTAGTATGAAAAAGACCCCACAAGGGGAGGCTCCATTTCATTCAGGTGGGCAACGGTGGGTGATACACTCTCCGATGTTGAGTGTGTTCCATAAATGCCGTATGTGTCCCACTGGGGTTAATAGAGTCACCGCACAAGGGAGCAGGAAGGTGAAAGGAGGGCTCTTCCCCTTGGTGGTGTGTCGTATATAAAGGTGTGATAGCCTCTTGGGGGCCAGAACTGCTGGCTATCATTTGCCTGCATGGGTTCGGATGGCAGGCTTCCATCCTCCCTCCATAGTGGAGGAGGAGATTTGGGTAGTAAGAGGGTCAAGTCCTCTCCAGGCATTAGTGTTAAACGAAGGGGCATAAGTATGGGTTACGCCCTAGTCCTACCTGAAGGGGAGAAGACTGCCTCACCTGTGAAGTGCCCATTCTCACCAGGAAGTAGAGAGGGAGATGGTCTATCTGTCATTTCTGAGAGGGAGAGTCCAACAATGGTGGGCACTCCACCACGGTTTGTAGAAGCTGATTGATGACGATATTGATAATTATAACCAATACTGCTGACTAACGAGTTGAGAGCTCTCTTGGAGTTGCCCAGGAGAGAGGCCTTGCCAAGAGGGTCCTCCAAGTGGGAGTCGAACTGAAGTTGTGGTGGTGAGGACCAAGTCCTCACCAGTAACTGTTAAGGGGTGGGGGGCGGCTTACTATCAGGCCTTATCATGCCAAAGGGCATGGAAGAGACCCTGCCTGGAGGAGGCTGAAATATTTCAGTTCTCCCTGGGGGTCGTGGGCAGTACCCAGAACAGCCGAGGTCTCCTCTGGGAAGAGGGCGTCACCTCCAAAAGGCAGGTCGAGGGCCACCTGTTGTGAGGCTGGGGGCATTCTGGCTTCCCGTAGCCAGGCTGCACAGTGCAGGGTTATGGCTGAGACCATCGTGCAGGCCGCCATATCCACCGCATCCCAGGCTGAAAGGAGGAGGTCCTGGGAAGCTATTTTACCTTCCTTCAGGAAGGCATCATACTCTTCCCTCGCCTCTAGTGGGAGCAGATGTCTAAATTTGTGTGTTGACTCCCACACATCCAACGTGTATCTACTAATCAGGGCCTGATTGTTTGCAACCTGCAGCTGGAAGGCCAAGGAGGAGTAGGCTTTGCGGCTCAATAACTCAAACACCCTGGCGTCCCTCAATGTCAGGAGGCAATTGTGGGGGGCCTGTCCAGGCCCTAAGGCCACCTCCACCACCACATGAGGTGGGACTGGGTGGTGGGTAAGTGAGGGGAACTCTAGTGCCAGGACTCTGTACTTGAGTCCCGCCATATCCAAAACCGGGCAGATGGAACACGGGTTTTGCCAGCAGGAGGAGGCCAAGTCCCAAACTCGAGGATGGAAGGGAACCGTAACTGATTCCACCAACAAGAACACTGGCCCGATAAGGTGTCAGAGGGTATTTCAGACAATTGAACCTCCATGCCCATGTGGGCTGAGACACGGCGCAGAAGATCAAAGTGCACCGATAAGTCGCCCATATAAGAGCACGGCACAGGGTTCAGTGCTCTCACCGGTGCTGAGTGGGCCAGTGCAGGAGAAATTACAGGGGCTTCTTGAGGGGACCATTCCTTGGGGCGGCACTGAAAGGGTGGTGGCACCGAGGCCGTTTGGAGCCCCTTGAAGCCCCTTCCCCTGAGCTGGAACAAGGAGAAACCTCTTGGGACTCTTGGGGCAGCACCGGGGACGGCAGAGTGATGTGGTGCTGCGGGACGGCTCCATGGTACTAGGACTCACAGCGGGCTCTGGTATTCAGGGGCCCGGAGCCGGTGACAGGGAAGGCGAACGGTGCCATATGCATGGCACCCAGGCCTTTGAAAGGAAGGCTGGCTTCCCCCTTCTGGGCGGCACCAGAGAAGGGGGTGTAAGCAACAGGAGGAGTGCCCTCGCTGCCTCCACTGCCTCCAGGGTCATCGGGATCAGTACCGAGGCCTACCAGTCCCGGGGGGAGCCCCCTGTCGAAGAGGCGGGGCTGTGTTGGCGCCATAGTACCAAGTTCAGTACTGAGCTGATATTGCGTCGCCTTTTGGCACAGTGCCGGGCAGCAGGCTCCGGCGCCGAACTGGCATGAGGTGCCACAGGAGACCCTGAAGCCTTGGGGGAGGAGTGCAGGGCCTGCTCGGAGGCCAGGGCATGGCACCTCTGCTCCCTGTCCTTGATTGCCCTTGGTTTAAAGGACAGGCAGATGGAGCACGTGGTGACCATGTGGCTTTTGCCCAGGCACCGGCGGCACTTCTTGTGGGAATCATCCCGCGGGAAGGCCTGGCCTCTCTCAGCACAGGGCTTAAACCCCAGCACGGCAGACAGCGTCAGAGCATGGTGTTCTGGCCTGGAAAGGGAGACCTTCTTCAGCAGGACAAAGTCCACAAATAAGTTCTCCCCATTGGGCGAGAGTCTCATACAGCAACGACGGACAGGCTGCTTGCGAAGCAAGGAGCGGGCAGTTCCACAACTGACACTAAGGTGGAAGAAATGAAACTGGGGAGGGGCTTGGCGGCGGCCACATATATAGCCATGGGGTGGCGTGGGGGGCGGTGGCCGCCTGCCCTCTTCTGACAGGCTAGGGCAAAAAGTTCTGACCAATCCGGTGCTCTGGCACAGAGACACCTATTTCTGAAACTATTTCTGAATGAATCTGAGCAGCGCTTGAAGAAGAACTTTTTATATGTTTAAAGAAAACTTTGCTTGACAACTTTCACTCTGGAAAAACATAGCTTAGCAACATCAGTAGTCCTGAAATATACACTTTTTAGTGTTCTATTTTTATGGTCCCCACTTTCCTATTATGTTTCTAAACGATTTCTGTCTTGTCCTTTAATTGTTTCTGTCTGCTGCATAACTAAGTGCCTTATTTAAATCAATTAAGGTGGTGTGATATGATTGGGTAAAGGACTGTTTCACAATGTGCTAGGATTGGGTGTTTTGTAATATTTTAGTCTGAAATGATTGGTTAAAATACAGCTAAGCTGGACCCAAGTTTTAACTATATAAGTGGGGGCTGACTCCAAAAAGAAAGTTCTTTGGAATCTAATCCCAGGACACAGCCCAGATCAGAGCTGCCAGACGTCAAAACCTTGCCAACCATATTGTGCAAAAGCTAGACTCCCCATCTGATCTAATCCTGATGGACCACCAGAAGTTTGTCTGCCTCAGGGCTGTAACTAGGGATTTGGGCACCCAGGGCAAGCAGCCTCAAAGCCCCCACACACACACACACACCTGGGCCCCGAACCAGGGTGCATCCATTCCAGGAGGGGGAGGGGTGACCCTTCCTCATCCCAGCCAGAGCCGGGGGGGGGGTCACTTCCGCACCGGCAGCCAGGGCTGAGGGGATGCCTTGGCCACACTGAGCTGGATGGCAGGGAAAGCACACACCCCCCACCCAGCTCTAGCACAGGTGAGCTGGGTGATAGGGAAGCACCCTGCACCCGGCTCCAACAGCCATGAGCCAGGCGACCGAGAAGCACCCCCCAACACACCCGGCCGGCTCTATCAGCCCTGAGCCAGTGCTGTCCCTGCCACCCGACTAAGCACAGCTAGAGCCGGCAGGGGGGGTGTTTCCCTGCCACCCAGTTTACAGCTGCTAGAGCCAGGTGGGGAGTGTTTCCCTGCCGCCTGGCTCAGCACTGCTACAGCCAGGTGGGGCGCGCCTTTCCCAGCTCCCAGAGGAATGTGCCTTTAAGGCACATTCCTCTTTAAGGCCAGGTAGGGTCTAGCACCCTTAGGGTTACCAAATGTCAGGCAAAAGGAGGACATGTCCTCCTTTTTACCTTCACCTCCTCTGTCTGGCAGGCATTTTAAAAATATATGATTTTGTCTGCTTTTTACTTGCAGGGGTTAAAGGACGCTGGAACATGCCACAATACCCTATTTTTAGCAGGAAGTGTTCCAGAGCCCCCTAAAAACAGAAGAATATTATATTAATCCTGCACTTTCTCCATGTGTCCTCCAATGTCCTCCTTTTCATACTTCCCTTTCCTCCTTTCCAGGCTTTGGTATCTGGTAGCCCTAGGCACTCTCTCAAATTTGGTGGCTGGGGCTTTGCCCCATTCGCCTCACCATAGTTATGACTATGGTCTGCCTTCCTGGGGGTGGTGAGCATTGTATACTTAACATGTGTATTCTGTTTTGGTAATAAACAAGAATTAAGGACTTTACTGTGTGAGACTCCTTCCCGGATCCAGTAAAAGATCCTGCAAATCTGCAGAGAATTACACCCAGAGCCCTATGGACTGGAAAAGGGTGGGTACTTCAGTTAACCAGCTTACACCCAGAGCTCCACAGTCTGGAAATGGGTGACCCTGAGCCCTAAGCTCTGACTTGAGTAAGGGTAGGTGCCTTTTCCCCATACTCTACGGATTGGGAATGGGGGGGGGGGAGTGCCTTAAGAGGGTTATGCCTTGAGCCCTACAGATTTGGGTGAGGGTGGAGTGCCCTAGTGTGCAAGTAACAGATGTGGTGAAGTAGTCAGGGGCAACCTAAGGTCGTTTGAACTGAGCAGTTAGAGTCTAACACAGTAGTAATGGCTGAATATCTGTGCCTTCTGTCAGAAAGTATAACTATCTACCTGGCACAATGACCACCCTAGAGCAACAAGAACAAAGAGGAATGAAGAAAATGGACCAGGAGGGATAGAAACTAGTTGAGGACCTCCTTGCTAAATGGGTAGTGAAAGAAAATTTGTACCCTTGAGAAGGAACAGTTCTGTGAGGAAAGCAGCAGGATCAGGCCAGCAGTAACCATATAGTAAAAAGACAGAAAAGATGCTAGAATAGGAGCCCAAAGCAGCATTGTGGTAGGGGGCAAGGGGAGAAGTGAACACAGGCAAAGGGAATTCAGATCCCTGAGCAGTGTTTGGAATGACATCCGGGCTGATGGAGGTGCCTGTGGGAGATAAGCAAGTGCTGTTCTTTGAGTGCTGCTCACATCCATTCTTATTCAGGTGTGTATGTGCCACAGTGCACCAACATCCGGAAGCTTTTTTGCCCTGGCCTCTCCCCGTAGGGTCAATTGTCGATGCCCCCGTGGTCCCGCACTCTGGCCACAGTACATAAGTGGCGCTGACCCTGGCCCTACCCTTCAGTTCCTTCTGTCCACCTGAGTGATGATCTTGTAACTACTTGCCTTTGCAATTCTGCAAATGCCTGTTTCCCCTCGTTTTTCTTGCTTCAAACTGAGTCAGATCCTATCAGCCAACAATTTCCAGTTCTTCAAGCAATGTTGGTGAGAAGTTTCATCAGAAAATATGTCCACTTTCATTGGTCCAAGAACACATATACAGCCTGACACTGGCTCATCCATGCCTGGCTTCAGACCATGTGCTTCCTGCAGGAAGGCCTTCCTGATTAGTGACCCACATGAGAAGTGCCTGATATGTCTGAGTGAAGGTCACAGGACTCACAAATGCCACATTTGTCAATCTGTCAAGCTGAGGACCCAGAAAGAAAGGGAGAGTCGCCTCTGGACCATGGTCATGGAAGCAGTCCTCTGCCCAGATTTGGCACTGATATGCACACCATCTGTGCCAGGAACCACCGAGCAGAGAGCACACTCTGCACTGGCACCTCCCTGGTACTGATCACCAATGGGGGAAAGGGAAGAAGTCCCATGCCAGCAGGGAGAAGGTTGCACCAAAGCTCCAGATGTCAGAGGAAAAGACTTGACACTGGCACTGGTACGAATCCCCCACACTGGCATAGGGACCTTTCCCACCCGAAAACCCAGGCTGTTCCAGTTCCATCTATGCCAGAGACCTTCGAAGCAGCAAGTTCACTGCTACAACTGCCCACACCCTCTCCACTGCCAAGACTGGTCATATCAAGGGGTAAGCCTTCATTGTCATCAAAGGCCTGGCCCAAACCTCAATATGGGCCTAGCCTTCCAGCACCACAGGACCTGGTGGAGGGCCCCAGTCGGCAGCGTGGGAGCTCATCCTGAGATCCAACATCTACACCCTCTTCACCGGTAGTCTGGTCCAGAGAAACCTGGCACGCAGCCCGACTCACCCTCCTCAGTCTCACAGTCAAGAGCAGGAGAAGAGCTCCAATCGCCACCTCATTCATCTCCATGCACTTCTTCCCAGGACCAGCCGCCAGCCCTCTCACCGCAGGCGTCACATGCTCGTTCCTAGTCCAGGTCCTCAGGCAACTCTGACATCTGGCACCAGCGCCAAAGATCTTTCTCTTCACTGGCACCAGCCGTGGTGTGCCCAGCTGGCAAATGCCAAAGGAACGTTCAACGCCAGCATCTTGGCACCAGTCAAGGGAGCACAGTTCCCATGACTCAGCATCCCCTCCATTGACATGACGTTTGCCAGCCATTGAGGCCCTGGAACTAGGTCATCAAAGGGGTCAATCCTTGCACTGGAACCTGCACAGGAGGGGGGGACCACCCTCCAGCACAGGGCAGGAAAGTATCACTGGTGCCAGCCCCCACACTGCAAACCTTTGAGGACTGGACAGGCTGATGGGCCAACTGGGGATCTTGGGATGCCACCCACAGAGATCCCACAACCCCACATTCATCAAGAACACCTAAGTCCCAGGTGGGGCAGGACTTGCAGGGGTCTGACATTGACTACAACCCTGGAGAGGGCACCCTGGGCATGGCGAGAGATGGTTCCAGGGCTCTCTCCTCATCATCCTCAGACAAAGCAGCCTATCAGAGGACCCTCAGGCACACCAGGAGTTATTGAAGCTCATAGCCTCTAACCTCAACCTTCCCACTAAGGTGGTGAGGAAGGACTTTGATTCTCTGTTTGATGTGAGCAAGAATGTGCCTCCTGGAAGGGTGGCCCTGCCCATGCATGAAGAGCTCCTGAAGATCACTCATGCCCAATGGCAAACACCGTATTCAGTTCCACCAGTATAGAAAGGGTACTGAGAGAAAGTACCACATCCCTGCAGATAAGATTGGGTACCTTTTCACCTGCCCCCCACTGGGGTCTCCGTAGATGCTGAGAACCAGAGGGAGGGGCAGGGCCAACCCACATGAACACCCAACTATAAAAATGCCAAATGACTGGATCTGTTTGGGTGCAAGGTTTGTTTAACAACAGCCTTACAGCTACAATTTGGAAACCAGCAGGCCTTCATAGGTTGTTATAGTTTCACCCTCTGGAAGCTGATGCAGAGGTTCCAGGAACTTATCCCCTCCAACCATTCCACAGGCTGACACCCTGAGGGAGGAGGGCCTGGTAACAGCTTGCACGACACTCCTTGTGTCCTGGGATGCTACAGACACAGCCAGCAGGGCCGTGGCCTAAGCGATTGCCATGAGGCAAGCAGTGTGGTTGCAAGGCTCAGGACTTTCACTTCAGATGCAGCAGATGATCCAGAACCTACCCTTCGAGGGCCTGTCCCTCTCTGCAGACTCCAATACTAAACTCCATGGCATGAAGGACTCTCAAGCCACTCTGCAATCGTTGAGGGTGTACATCCCATAGGGAGCTAGATGTCCTTTTCGTCCCCAGCCACCACAGCACCACCACCACCAGCAACAGCAACAGTAGGGTTCACACCACTATGAGCTGCCACAGTGTCCCTATGGAAATGGAGATATGGACAGAAGTAGAGGAGGTAGAGGTGACCAGGGTCAGAGCTCCAACTAATCCTCCCACCAAGGCAACAACCACCAGCCAGCAACTCAGAGATACAGATTCTGACTCGCCGCTCTAGGATCACAACCTCTCTCCAAGCCCCTCCCTCAGAGTAGCATTCTGGAGCTGCCTCTCTCCTTTTCAACACCAGTTGGCCAAAATCACATCAGACCACTGGATACTGTAGTAGCTAACACCTCTGCTTAATATGCAGAAGATCCTGGGTTCAAGCCCTAGGGGGTTGGACTCAATGATCTCACAAGGTTCCTTCCAACCCTATGATTCCATTCTATTCTATCTTAGATACACTCTTTCACAGCTATGCCCTGCAGTTCAGGTCCAGTCCCCCTGACAGAAAACTGCTCCCCTCACTATCCCATCAGGGACCCCCTCGCAAAGTCCTTCTGGAATAGGAAAGCCACAAGTTCCTGAAGCTAGAGACTATAAAACAAGCGGCTCGCAGAGAAAGGGAAAGAAGTTTCTATTCCAGATACTACCTGGTTCCAAAGGCAAACTGGGACCCAAGACCCATCCTGGACATAAGGGCTCTGTTCACACAGAGGGGGTTATTTCGATATAAGTCATTTCGAAACAACTTATATCGAAATAACACCTTATTTCAAAATAACTTAGTCCAAATTAACAAAAAGTTATTTCAAAATAAGGAAAAAGATGGGAAACGAAATAGCATGTTCACAGTGTGAACATGCTATTTTGCTTGGGGAGGGGGCTGCAGGCACTGGCAGGGTTCCGTGCAGCCTAGGGCTGCTCCCCACCCATGCCTGCAAAGGGGGGCTGAAGGCACCGGCGGGGTTCAGCGCAGCCCAGCACTGAACCCCGCGGGTGCCTGCAGAGAGGGGCTGCAGGCACCGGCGGAGTTCAGTGCAGCCCAGCGCTGCTCCCCACTGGCTTAAAGCCCGGGCTGCCCCCAAACCCGCCTGCAGCCCCCCTGTAGTGATATGTTTGTAGAAGGTTGTGAATTTAGAGACACTCCCTAGCATGGGCCATTGTTGTGTAAATTGGGAGACGTGCCCCAGAGAAGATTTAACAAGGCTGCTCCCAGGTACACACCTGGATACCTGTCTGTATGATTAAACTTCTATTCCTTACTCATTCAGTAGTATCATCTTTAATGAACCCTCAGGATCATTACATAGTGTCAGAAGATGGGGAATGAGTTTGGAAACTAAAACGACTTGGAGGAAAATTCCTGCATTTTCACCTGAAAACAGCAAAACATCAGGGATCTCTGAAAACAAAGGAAGCCTTCAGCAAGTAAGTGTAAGCTCTAACAATGGATGTGTTACAGGCTCCTTCACCTCTCCAAATGTCTGGTAATGTTGCAGAAAACTGGCCAAAGTTTAAGCAGCGATTTCTGTTGTATTTGTCTGCCATTGGAGCTCAGAACAAAGATGAAAACCGGAAATCATCTATATTTTTGCATGTTGTTGAGGAGGAGGCACTGGATGTATATAATAACTTTGAATTTCAAGATGGTGAAAGCATGAATTTAAACACTATACTGACTAAGTCTGAGGAATATTGCTTGCCAAAAATGAATGTGACTTTTGAGAGGCGTAGATTTTTTACATGCATGCAAAAACCGGATAATACCATAGACCAATATATTACAGAATTAACGAAACTCAGTAAAAGCTGTAACTTTCGTGGCTTGGCAGAGTTTCTGATCAAAGATAGACTCATTTGTAGCATTACAGACAATGGATTAAGAGAGAGACTGCTCAGAGAGGGAGAGATCTCTTTGAATGAAACCCTTCAAATATGTAGGGCCACTGAAATGGTAAAAACACAAGTAAAAGAGCTGAATTCACCAGAAGGGACAGTGCATGCCCTTAGACAAACAGCATGTAGCCAGAGTGGTTCAAATCACAATGTGGAACCAAACCCTGCTATCAGGAAGACTGAGTCCAGATGGTCTTGTGGCAAGTGTGGATCACGGCATGGTCCCAAACAGTGTTTTGCCTATGGGAAACTCTGTCATAACTGTGGGAAACTTAATCATTTTGCAAACTGCTGCAGATCCCAAAGGTGCAAAAATCAAGTGCATTTAGTTACTGACTGTGAGACTGAGGAGTGCTATGTAGATGTACTGGGATCAAGCAAACCTAGTGAGAGGGATTGGATACTGCCTCTGTCAGTGAATGGAACAATCATTCCACTGAAACTAGACACAGGAGCTCAGGTTAACATTCTGTCTACACGAGATTATGAGAGACTGAGAATAAGACCCAAGCTGGGACCAACAAACATAAAAGTAACTTGGTATTCTGGAACAAATATACCTGTGCAGGGACGCTGCTTCACTAGTGTTAACCATAAGAACACCATGTACAGGCTGCCTTTCATTGTAGTGCCACAGGAGGTGACACCAATTTTGGGCTTGGCCGCCTGTGAGAAACTGAATCTAGTAAAAAGGGTGCTCTCACTACAAGATAGAGCTGCATCTGGCTATGAGGCACTCCTTGAAGAATATCAGGATCTGTTTCAGGGATTGGGTTGCTTGCAAGGTGAACATACAATCCGCATAAACAAGCAGATCCCTCCAGTCATTCATCCATGTAGAAAGGTGCCATTTGCACTCCGTGATAAACTCATGGCTGAGCTTGAAAGGATGGAAGCAATGAAAGTAATACAAAAAATAGAGGAGCCAACGGAATGGGTGAGCTCCCTAGTTATAGTGCAAAAAAGGAATGGCCAGCTATGCATATGCTTTGATCCCAGAGACCTTAACAGAGCTACACAAAGAGAACATTTCAAACTACCAACTAGAGAAGAGATTATGGCTCAGTTTGCAAATGCTCAATACTTCAGTAAATTGGACGCATCCTCTGGATTTTGGCAGCTAAAATTAACAGAGGAAAGCTCAAAATTATGCACATTTAATACTCCTTTTGGAAGATACAGATTTTTACGTTTACCTTTCGGCATAGCTTCAGCACCAGAGGTGTATCACAAAACTGTACACATGATCTATGAACATATTAATGGTGTGGACACCTCCATGGATGACATCATTATCTGGGGCTCTACAAAAGAGGAGCATGATCGTCGGCTTCGGCAAGTGTTAGATGCAACTAGAGCCGCAAACCTCAAACTAAATAAGGACAAATGTGTGTTAGGAGTTAGAGAACTGACTTTTATAGGGGACATTGTTTCTCATGAAGGTGTAAAACCGGATAAGAGGAAGATTTCAGCCATTGAAATGATGCCATGTCCCCAGTCAAAGAAAGATGTCCAACGGTTCCTGGGAATGGTTAACTATCTTGGAAAATTCATACCCAATCATTCTGCCAAGGCAGCACCATTGAGACAACTCCTACAGGACAAAAATGAATGGTGCTGGGATGCTGCACAGGAGGAATCATGGAGAAGTTTAAAACAGGACTTGATACAGGAACCAGTATTGAAATGTTTTGCTCCAGAGGAGCCAATTAAAATTTCAGCGGATGCATCACAGTCGGGGTTGGGTGCTGTGATTTTACAAAAACATGAAGATTGTTGGCAACCTATGGCATATGCATCCAAATCACTGACTGATGCAGAGACTAGATATGCACATATTGAGAAGGAGCTTTTAGGAATCTTGTTTGCCTGTGAGAGATTCAATCAGTATATTTATGGGCAGAGAGTGGAAGTTGAAACAGATCACAAGCCCTTGATTGCATTATTTAACAAACCACTAAATGACTGTACCTTAAAGATTCAAAGAATGATGATCAAATTGCAGAAATACAATTTATTGGTGACCTACACAACAGGCAAATTTATGTTCACTGCAGATGCACTTTCCAGAGCAGTAGCATCCATGGTACCTGAGAAGACACTGGAAACAGAAGTGCAAGCCTATATAGATATGATTGTGAGCACAAATCCCATAACTAACAGAAGACTGTAACGCATAAGAGAAGAGACTGAGAAAGAAGAATCGTTGGGACTCGTCAAAAAGGTGATAATTAAAGGATGGCCTGAAATAATAAGCAGTTGCTCTCTAAGTATAAGAGACTATTGGAACTGCAGGCATGAACTGACTGTGGTAGAGGGGGTGATTTTCAAAGGTGGGAAGGTTGTAATACCACGGAGCCTCCGAAAAGAAATGTTACAGAAGATTCATGAAGGTCACTTAGGAATTGAGAAGTGCAAAGAACAAGCACGAGAGGTCATGTATTGGCTGCGGATCAATCACGACATTACCAATGTGGTAAAAAACTGCTTTTTGTGCTTGAAATACAGGCCATGTCAACAGGCAGAGACACTGAGACCCCATCCTGTTCCACAGAGACCTTATGAGAAGGTAGGTGTGGATTTATTTACCTGGCGTTCCAAGGATTACTTAATAGTCACTGATGATTACTCTTTATATCCAGAAATTTGCACACTGAACAGTACTAATAGTAATTCAGTGATCACTGGCATGAAAGGAATTTTCTCCAGACATGGAATTCCTGATGAGGTCTTCAGCAACAACGGGCCACAATTTTCAAGTGCAGAATTCAGGCAGTTTGCCTTAGATTGGGATTTTCATCATGAAACCTCCAGTCCCAATTATCCCCAATCAAATGAACTGGTGGAAAGGTCTATACAGACAGTAAAGAACCTGATGAAAAAGACTTTTGAAAGTGGAGGTGATCTGTATACAGCATTGCTGGTCTACTGAAGTACACCCCTGGAGAATGGCTTTTCTCCAGCTCAGCTGTTAATGGGAAGAAGGATCAGATCTAATTTACCTATTACTGATAAATTGCTGCACTCTAAGAACAGTGCTAACGTTCGGAAGATGAAAGAAAACCAGAAGTGGAAGCAGAAATATTATTTTGGTAGAAGGGCTCATGATCTTCCATCCCTTAACCCAGGCGATAGAGTGTGCCTGAGGAATCACTCTTCTAATACCTGGGGACAAAGAGGTATTATTAAAAAACAGCTGCATCCATGGTCTTACATGGCCCACACAGATCAAGGGGACACATTTTGATGTAATCGACGGGATCTACGACTTAGTCCAGAAAGTTCCAACACCGTGGAAGTTGAGGTAGATTCTGGCATGCCTCCCCTGACTGATCCGATATCTTCAACACATGGTAATGAAACCATCAGGGAACAAGAGAATTCAGACCTGAACGAAGGACCAGTACTGAGAAGATCTAATCAAGTCATCAAACGCCCAGAAAGACTCATAGAGACTTGCTAGGATATGTAAGGGAAGTGGGCGGTAAAGACTCACTTGAGAGTGATGTGCTAGTAACCTCTCCTCTCTAGGTAGTTCAGATTCTGGGTTTATGGACTGTCCTTCTGCATGTTTTTTTTTTAGATAGCTGTTATGTGTTGTTAGATGTTAGTTCATGTATTATTAGCTAGCTTTTATACATATCTAACTGTTTACTTCTTTTCCTTAGGGGGGAAGATGTAGTGATATGCTTGTAGAAGGTTGTGAATTTAGAGACACTCCCTAGCATGGGCCATTGTTGTGTAAATTGGGAGACGTGCCCCAGAGAAGATTTAACATGGCTGCTCCCAGGTACACACCTGGATACCTGTCTGTATGATTAAAGTTCTATACCTTACTCATTCAGTAGTTTCATCTTTAATGAACCCTCAAGATCATTACACCCTCTTTGCAGGCACCTGCAGGGTTCAGCGCTGGGCTGCGCTGAACCCCGCCCATGCCTGTATCCCCTCTCTGCAGGCACTGGCGGGGAGCAGTGCTGGGCTACGCTGAACCCTGCTGGTGCCTGCAGCCCCTCTCTGCAGGCACTGGCGGGGAGCAGCGCTTCAAATGTTGTTTCGGAACACCTTGTTCCGAAACAACATGTTCACACGCATTGTTTCGAAACAAGGGTTTCAAAACAAGGTTGTTTCGCCCCCAAATAGGGTTTAACTTGTTTCGAAACAACACAGTTGTTTCGAAACAACGGGCTCCCCTTGTTTCGAAACAACTGTGCATCGTGTAAACGTGGGGTTTTTTTGTTTCGAAACAACCTCGTTGTTTCGAAACAAAAATGCTGTGTGAACACAGCCAAGGTGTCTACACAAGTTTCTACAAAAATAAAGTTTCAAATAGTTTCTCTAGTTCACATCACTCCCTCCCTAGATCCAGGAGATTGGTTCACAGCCCTCGACTTGAAAGGTGCGTACTTTCACATTGCCATCAGGCCCAAACACAGAAAATTTCTAAGGTTCATGATAGGAAAAGAACACGTCCCGTTTACAGCCCTCCCCTTTGAGTTCTCCCTAGCCCCAACCATTCACACAAAGCGTGTGGCAGCAGCAGCGGCCTATCTCAGAAAGCAATGTGTCCACATTTTCCCTTACCTGGACAACTGGCTCATCAGAGACAGGTCCAAGAACCAGGTCCGTCATAGCATTCACTCCACTGAAAAGCTGTGCAACAAGTTACGCCTTCTCCTAAATCTGGAAAAGTTGAAACTGGCCCCCATACAGGAAACAGTTTATTGGGGCCCACCTGGACTTGAGGTAGGCCAAGGCTTCCTTCCTGCTTTCCAGGTTTCAGTCAATGTCTACCATCATTTCAAACCTACACTGTTTCCCCACAACTACAGTGAGGCAGTGCTTCCATTTGTTGGGCCACATGGCAGCCTCCACTTATGTAATAAGAAAGGCCTGTCTCTGCATGAGGCCACTACATTCCTCTTTAACAGGGGTGTACTACCATCTTCAAAGCATCTGATGAAGTGGGATTTTCTCCCATGAAAGCTCATGCAATAAATAAATGTGTTAGTTTTTAAGTGCCACAGGGCCTCTTGCTTGTTTTGCTGAACTAGATTAACAGGGCTACCCCACTGGAACTTTGAAGAACTTTGAAGATGGGGAAATTTATTTTCCTTTCATACTGCAAGTTCCCCATCTTCAAAGCATCTGACAAAGTGGGATTTTTCTCCCATGAAAGCTCATGCAATAAATAAATTTGTTAGTCTTTAAGTGCTGCAGGACTTCTTGTTTGTTTTATTGTACTAAACAAACACAACTACCCTTTTGGAACTAAGCCTTAAGGTGGCTATTAAGTAATCCAATTATTACTTTGATAAGGGTACATAAAAACTTGGTAAGCACAAAACTTGGTCACCTTATAGTATAATGCTGTAAAAAAAAATGTATCTTTTCCCATAACATATGCTATATGGAGCATTAAAAAATTGTAAACTAAATTTGCCACTATATTAAAATCCTGCAAAAGATCAAAAAGGAGCCAGGAAAGGTTGTGTTCTCCTTTTCAGATGACTGCGTGCTTTTAAAACAACTCAAAGCAAACAAAAGGAAAAAACTAGGTGAAAGACCACACTTTACTTTTTAAAATAAGTCCAGTGAATGTTGTGAAACAAGGTCAGTCAAACAGTATGCCAGGTAAAGAATTTTTTGGTTTCAGTTTTGTCAAAAACCACTATAGTTAAAATGGTGCCATTCCTCATTATTAAAAACATAGAAGGGAACCAGAAAATTGTTTATTCTTCAAAAATTTAAGAAAGAAAAAAAACAGTGGTGTCTATCAATGCAGATTAATTAGCTAATGGCGGCGGGGGGGACTGGCCAATGATAGTAGCACATACTCCACAAATAATGGACAAAAAAGAAAGGTGAAAATTAGGAATGAGGTTAACCCTTAGAAGGCAAAAGTACCTTACAAATTTACCCCATCAGAACTCTTAAGAATAAGAGATATTTTAAGCAATAGTCTGCCCCCACCCCCACCCCTCCATGGAGGTAGGAACGGTGGGTTACTTACCAGTAACCGTCCTTCTTCGAGATGGGCTGCTCAGATTCACTCAGAAATAGGTGTCTCTGTGCTGGAGCACTGGATTAGTCGGAACTTTTGCCCTAGCCTGTCAGAAGAGGGCAGATGGCCACAGCCCTACATGCCATCCGGTGGCTATATATGTGGATGCCGCCTGACCCCTCCTCAGTTTCATTTCTTCCACCTTTGCGTCAGTTGTGGAACTGCCCACTCCCTTGCGCTTCGCAAGCAGCCTTTCCTTCGATTTATGAGTTTTTTGCCCGACTAGGAGCACCTGTTCGTGGACTTAGTTCCACCAAAGACAGGCTCCCGTCTTGGGCTAGAACACTGCATTACTCCGCCGTCCGCCACGCCAGGGTTCAAACCCTGCACCAAATACGGCAAGGCCTTCCTGCAGGATGGCCCCCACGAGAAGTGCCTCTGGTGCCTGGGCGAAAGCCACTTGGTCACCACACGCTCCATCTGTCCGTCCTTCAAGCTGAGGACAATCAAGGACAGGGAGCACAGGAGCCGTGTCCTGGCCTCCAAACAGACTTGGCACGCCTCTCCCAAAGCTTCAGGAGCTCCTGCAGCACCATGTGCCAGTTCGGCACCAGAACCCATCCAGCACCACGCTGACAGGGGCCGCAGGACAAGCTCAGTACCGACTTCGGTACTGCAGCGCCGATACAGCCCGGCATCTCCAAGACGGGGCTCTTCCCAGGACCAGTTGCACTCGACACCGGCACCCCGGCACCATGATAGCCCTGCGTCTTCAACACAGGGCTCTCCCTGGGACCGGTAAGGTTCGACCCCAGTACCACTGCACCAACACAGCCCCGCACCTTCAACATGGGGCTCTCCCTGGGGCCAGTCAGGGTCAGTGCTGATCCTGACGACCCTGGAGGCACTGGAGGCTGCCAGGGTGCTCCTCTTGCTGCCTACACCTCCCTCCCCAGCCCTGGTTAGAAGGGGCAAGCTGGCCTTCATGTGGAAGGCCTGGGCCCAACACAAGTGGCACCGCTGTCCTTCCCCGCCACAGGCCCCGGGTTCTGAAGCCAAAGAACCCATCACCCCGTTGGGTCCCGGTACCGCCCCATGGGTCCTGAAATGCTTCCCCTTGTTCCAGCCCAGGGAAAGGGACTTCAGAGGGCTCTAAATGGCCCCAGCACCAAATCTCAGTGCCATCACCCTTCCAGTACTGCCCGCAACAATGGTCACCGCATGAGGCCCCTGTGACCGTGCCAATACCATCCCCGGCACTAGAGAGAGCCTTAAACCTGGTACCGTCCTCCTACACGGGCAACTTGTCGGCACATTTTGATCTCCTGCGCCGTGTCTCAGCCCACATGGGAATGGAGGTCCAATCCTCCGAAGCACTCTCAGACACCTTATTCAGGCCAGGGTTTTCTTTGGTTCCCCTTCACCCGAGCGTCTGGGACCTGGCTTCCTCCCGCTGGCAAAACCCAGGTTCCATCTCCCCGGTCTCGAATACAGCGGGCCTCAAGTACAGGGTCCCAGGGTCAGAGTCTCCCTCACTTACCCACCACCCATCCCCACCTCGCACGGTGGTGGAAGCGGCCTTAGGGCTGGGACAGACCTCCCACGATACCCTCCCAACATCCAGGGATGCAAGGGAGTTGGAGCTACTGGGTAGCAAGGTAGACTCCTCCTCAGCCTTCCAGTTGCAGATCGCGAACAACTAGGCCCTAACCAGCAGGTACATGTTGGATGTGTGGGAGGCATTAAACAGATTTAGATAATTACTCCCACCAGAGGCCAAGGAAGAGTATGATGCATTCTTGGAGGAGGGTAAAATAGCCTCCCAGGCCCCCCTCTTGTCATCATGGGATGCAGTGGATATGCGGCCCACACTATGGCCTCTGCAGTAACCCTGCACCGCGCGGCCTGGCTATGGGAGGCCAGAGTGCCCCCGGCCTCTCAAGAGGTGGCCCTCGATCTCCCTTTTCAGGGGCAACGCCCTCTTCCCCCCAGAAACCTCGGCCACCTGGGGTTCCGCCTGTGACCCCCGGGGGAGCTAAAATACCTTGGCCTTCTCCCAAAAGGGCCTCTCCCATGCCCTCTAGCCCCACAGGGCCCATTGCAACCTGCCCCCCCCTTCCCTTTTCCTCAGTAGTACTGGTGAGGACTCAATCCCCACCACCACAACTTCAGTTCAAAACTCACCTAGGGGACCACCCAGGCAAGATCCCTCCCCATTCAATTCCGGGGAGAGATTCCGTTCGGTTATTCAGCAGCTTTGATGATAATCACAGCTTCGCTGTCAATCACCCAAACCTTGCCGTGGAGTGCAGTGTCTCAAGATATTGAGGCCTGAATGAAGGGCAGCTGTCTGATTTCCCCACCAAATAGATAGCCAATTAGCAGCCTCCTGCTTATGGGCCCCAAAGGGTACAACCTGTGAGCAGACCTCTCTCTTTAAGTGTGGGCAGACAACTCAGAGATTAAGTAGCCTCCTCTTCTCCTCTGAATAGGATGAAGGTCCTACCCATGCCCATACTCCTGCTGCTGACCCTAATGTGCCCCTGAAGGGGCTTGACCCTCTAATCATCCTTTAAAGAACGGTTTTTACTCCTAGAGTGCTATCGTGCCCCCCATATAACGCCTCCCTTGGGTGGCACCTCCTAACCCTTGAGGTCACTCAAAGGTTCACAATACACACTCCAATCATCAGAGTGTACTACCTCCATCGATCCCCATTCCAAATGAGACAGGCCTTTCCGCTTACTGGGCTCAGCCCTACACCTGGGAGTGTCACTTCCGCAGGCTTCCCCGCACAGAAGGCCCCCCATCCTACTCTCCAATCAGACGGTTGGAGAGCCCTTGTTGTGCTTGTTTTCCTCTCATAGGGGGCCTCCGCCCCCCACCCACCCCAAAAGGTGAGGGGCAGAAGGAGTCTTCCCTTCCCTTTCATATGCCGCCCTGACCAACGCCTTAAGGTATATGCCTCCAACTCAGGGTACTGCACCCCTTTTGACCCCATAGACCAGGCATATTGCTCCTGCCTGTCAAGTATCGGATTTGCAGGCCAGAGCCTGGCCAGTGATTCAGGCCCTTGACAACTACTCGCAATCTCCATACCAGAGGTAAAACCCTACCGCTCACTACTACCAGCTGATTCACGGCCTGGCGAACAACTTGGTGAGGGATCTCACCAATTAGACCCCAGACACACCTTCGGCCTATCTTCCTCGCACAAAGTATCTCCTTTCCTTTGACGAAGTGGACAGGTGTCACCTCTACCAGGCCATGGCCTTCAGTGGAGACAACATAATAATACCGATGTTTTCTTCCACCTCTTTACTTCTCGTCCAGAGGTGAAGACACTCGCTCCTCTGCCTTTCCCCATCAAACTCATGATCAATGCTATTGGCACAGTCCACTGAGCAGCCAGGAGGTCTTTACCCTCAAAGTAAGGGGTCCAAGACCTTGGTTGGGTACCCTGAGTCAGGCGGGGTATGAGTCTGACCACGGTCATCAACCCCCTTCCAGAGTCTACCCAGCACAGCCCCCTTTGTAGCTTCCTCCATAAGATGGTCATAACGCTGGGGCCACCCCGGTCTAGTTCCAGGACAACCCTGCCCGGACATCCCACAGGTGCAACTCCCTCTCCGCATCACACTCCGAGAGTTTTCTAGCCATTGCAATCATGATTGGGCTTTATGCTGAGGCCTAATCAACCACTCGAGGTCTTTCTCGTTGACAGACCTCTTATTACACCAGCCAACATACCATCGACTGGAAATTCGGCAGCTAGCCATCCCCGACGGAACCCACTTTCAGGATAAGTTCTAATAGCAATAGCACGTTTGTAGAAGGCGCTTCAGATAACCGGAAGTGTCTTAAAGGAGGCTGCGGGATGTGCACCTTCGGGGTGGCGAACCTTCTCCGCTCCCTCAGTAAACATTGCCCCTGTACGTCCCGGTTGCCCCTAGGGGCCCTTCCTTCGGGTGCCCCAGTCCCAACACACGCCTCTGTGCGTTGCCGAGCTTAAAACCTAGGCTGAGCTTAAAATGGGGTCCACACTGGTTGGTCTCTTCCCAGTGCTATGCAGTCACGTAGGCCAATGTGAACCTAGTCCCATGGGCCATGGGACTCGAGACTCGGGACTACCATTCTTATGTGCCCTCTCCTGGGCATCGCTTATCGCAATAAGCTCCTTGCCACCTATACTCTGTCAGCCGAATGGCAACTGAAAAAAAATGCGGAAAAGACAAGGGAAATGCTGATAATAGCACTCCCTTGTGTCGACAGAACACTACCGATACATGCAGTCCCATTCAACCGGGAATGCCACAGTGCCATCAATAGCCCCTCGTAGGCCTGGGATATACTTATCAGGCTCACAGGAAGTTCTTCTCCTGGCCTGCCCTGTATGGGGCCATCCGGTGGCCAGACATCTGCTTTTCCCTGTGGTGACCCAGTGCTTCACTTGGAGTGTGCTCTCCGAGGTCACCGGCTGCCACCTCTGGCCATTTGTCCTCCCTCCCTCAACTTGGGATGAAGTAGCCTTCCTAGTCCCTACCCCACCTGATGGTAGCACACTTCTTCTACGGGACACCATACGCCCCAGATTCCCGTAACTATCGACCTTATGGCATGGGAGTGTCCCATACTGCTGGACTGGGGAATGCAGCCTACCTTCCCTCCACCATTTATGGCAGTATCAGTACCCAGCAATGCCAGCCCGACAACCCTACTGCCTCCTGAATTCCCTTATAGGAGGTACATTGACACGTGTTACTGCCAGAACTCTAATCTTCTGATTTTATCCCATCTCTGCCAATATGCCTTTAGGCAGAGTGGTTAGAGTCACATTCCTCGACTTTAATCATCATGCATTCATATCTCATTTATGCGTAAGGTGACTTCAGGCCCTTCTGCTTAAGCACCACAATAGGTGCTTGGACAAACTGGGCCTACTTTCTCCACTGGGTTAAGTCCTGCAATCCCTGCTTATCCTTGCCGGGGTGACAGTCTTTGGGTCGATCTCCTAGACCCCTCCAGGACCCTGCTCATTGGACAAATTCCCATGTTGGAGCTATGCCATGCTGAAGGCGGAAGAGCCACCTCCACCCGCCATCCATCAGCATGGCTAGCAGTCACTTATTTCTGAATGTATCTGAGCAGCACTCGAAGAAAAACGGTAGGTTACCTACCAGTAACCGTCCTTCTTCAAGATGGGCTGCTCAGATTCATTTTGAGCCCTCCCCCCATCCCCACATTTGGAGTTGATGATTCTTAGGAACTGGGGAGGGGTCGGGCAGTGGCCACATATATAGCCACAGGGTGGCGTGGGGGGCAGTGGCCGCCTGACCTCTTCTGACAGGCTAGGGCAAAAAGTTCTGACCAATCCGGCACTCCGGCATGGAGACACCTATTTCTGAATGAATCCGAGCAGCCCATCTCGAAGAAGGACGGTTACCGGTAAGTAACCCACCAACGTGAGCAGCGCTCGAAGGAGAACTTCCAGTTATTCAGAGTGCAGGTGACCTGGCAGCTACTGCAGCATCCATATCTCCATCTCAAATGGATGTAACCATGAACGTTCCTGAAGCAAAGTGTAGGTCAGAGTTTGGTGGAGGCACAAGAAACAGCTGCTGCTGAGTTCAGTTCCTGAAGTCTGAATGAGCCAGGACTGTGTAACCACTTGAGCAGTATCCTGAGGAACTTCCTTGTAGTGCATGGGCCACAGCAAGTGAAAAACTTCATGCTCCCCAAAGACAATGAAAATAGAAGTTTCCATCCAACACATTACTGGCGTGAGATCCCCAATGGTGACAAAGTGAAGAAGCCATGGCTTACGTACTCAAAAACCCAGAAAGCTGCATACTGCTTTTGTTGCAACTCTTCCAGTCTAGTGTTCTAGCCAAACTGGGTATGTCTACACTATGGGCTTAAGTCGACTTAAAGCCCCTTAAGTTGACTTAAGCTGAGCACTATCTATATTTAGAAATTAAGTCAACTTAACTCTTGCCCTGTAAGTTGACTTAAGCATTTAAGTCAACTTTACAGGGCAGGGCCCACCTCAGGGCAGGATCTGGCTCCTGGCCCCTCTCCACCAGCAGCAGTGGCTGGCAGCCAGATCCTGCAGCCTGCAGAGAAAGGCTGGGAGCACGATGGGCCCTCAGCCCCTCTCTACAGGGGCTACGAGCCAGCTCCCAGTCTGGTCAATTTCACAGTTTCTGAGCCTGTAAAACTGACCAGGCTGGGAGCTGCTTACACTGTGGTGCAAGCAGCTGGGGACCAGATCAGGCTTGGAGCTGACTCCTAGCCCCCACAGCCTGTGGCAAGGGGCTGGGGGCCAGATGGAGCTCTCAGCCCCTCTCTGCGGGTGGCAGGCACCAGCTTCCAGCCCTGCTGCCTGCTGCAAAGGGCTGGGAGCCAGATCTGACTCCCAGCCACTTGTCTGCAGCTCCAGAGCCAGGTCAGGCTCTGGGACTGTGTCCAATGCAGACATACCCTAAAGTCGACCTTGTTCGTTCAACAACCCCCCCCCAGTGTAGACTTAGCTATTGGGTTCCACAGGAACAAAGGACTGGAAAAATCTGGCGTGCTATGAGAAGGCAGCAAATCACCAGAGAGCATCCCATAGGTGGAAAGAGCTTGAGGTGAGACTAAGGTTAAAGGCCACCATGGATGATCAGCACCAAGAGAAGACTGCATCAGAGTCTCTTTACTGGCAACATGCTCTGAAAAGGTTCAGTGCCATTGTGATAATATGTGCTACTCAAAACCTAGCACTGCATGGCACTTCAAATCAGCTGTACCTACCAAACAATGGAAGCTTCCTTGAAATTGTGATGCTGATGGCTGAGTTTGATGCTCCACTCCAGGGACATCTAAGAAGAATCCGCAGCCAAGAAATCTACACACACCACTGCCTTGGAAAAAAGTTCAAAATGAGATCATATGCAATTACTAGCAACAAAGTCAAACAGAAGATTGTGGCACATCTGAAGTCCGCAAGATATTACTCTGTTTTTCTGGACTGCACACCTGACATCAGCCATATGGAACAAATTAATGGTATAGTTTGTAACAACAGAGCCTAGTCCCTGCAATGGTGACTTGTCAGAGCATTTTTTAGAATTTATTGACATTGATGATACTACAGGAGCTGGTATGACAAATGTGCTTCTAAAAAGCTGGAAGATATAGGTAGCTGACATAAGAGGTCATGCTACCAATATGAGAGAAAAGAACAGAGGAGCGCAGATATGGATCCAAGAATTAAACCCTCAAGCTTTTTTTATCCCATGCAGTTCTCATTTGTTGAGCTTTGTGGTCAGTGATGCAGCATCAGCTTCTAGTGAGGCTGCTGAATTTTTTAACATAATTCACAGCATCTACATGTTTTTCTCTGCATCAACTCATTATTTGCAAATTTTGAAGCAACATCTGGGAACATCCTCTCCGACACTTAAACCACTGAGTGTGACACCATGGGGAAGTCGAGTGGAGGCAATAAAACCTACCAAACACCAAATTGGGAAGATAGATGATGCCATAGTTGCCATTATGGAGGATAATGCTATGACAGGAACTGTTTATGGAAGTATGGTGGCAGAGGGAAATGGAATCACCAGAAGCATACACTACTTCATTTTTGTGTGGCTTAGTGTTGTGGCATGACATACTGTTTGAAATAAATGTTGCAAGCAAGAGACTCCATGGTGTTGACCTTGATATATCTGGAGCAATGGAACAACTGGACAAAGGAAAGTCCTGCCTACAGTCTTACCAGTCAGATGAGGGATTTCAAAATGTTCTGAAGAGCACACACAAGCTAGCAGAGGAACTTCACACTGAAGCCATTTTTCCTCCCATTCAAGAATACAAGAGTCACCAAAGAGGACATTTTGATCAGGAGATAGAGGATAATCCCATAAGAGATCCCAAACAACAATTCAAGGTTGAATTCTTTAACCAGGTGCTAGATTGTGCAATACAGTCAATTGAAGAACATTTCATGCAGCTCAGGGAACACAGCAGTATACATGGGATGTTGTATGATATTCCACAACTCCTCACTGTACCTGAAGAAGACCTGCACCAGAAATGCAGGGCACTAGAAACAGCATTGACACAATGACATGCATGATATTGATGCAAGTGATTTGGGTGATGAACTGAAAGCCCTTTCAGGATCCATTTCAGAAGGATCAACTCCAAAGGTTGTTCTGGAATATATGCGCATAAATAAAATGACTATCCTCTTTCCAAATGCTTTTGTTGCTCTACGCGTACTTCTAAAACTTCCTATAACAATTGCCAGTGAAGAATGCACCTTCTCCAACCTGAAGGTAATAAAAACACATCTACGCTCCACAATGATGCAGGAAAGGCTGATCGGCCTTGCAACCATCTCAGTAGAGCATGAGCTGACCCAGACTGTGGATTTTCAGGAAGCAGTTCAAATCTTTGCAACCAAGAAGGCATGGAAAGCACCACTTTGATTATTTAAATAGATAAAAATGCCAGTGTTTACTCTGCAGACAAGACAAGTTACCTTTGCTATTTAGGCATGAAAGTCACTTAAAAATATTGAACAAGGCATTTTAAGTTGTTAGTTCTCCTTTACTGGGGTAGGTAGTGGAGCAGTACCATGAGAGGAGTAGAACAGGAAGGCAGAAAGGAGACCTTTCGAAGTTTTGGCCCAAGTGAGGGAGCATGGGAGCATCATTTGAGCTCCCTGCCTCAGCTGCCAAAATGTTGTGGATTGGCCCTGGCCATTAACTATCTCTGTTTAGCTAAGGAGACTGAGCTTCGAGAGTCTATCACTATAAGGCATGTTTTCTAACCCTTTAGATATTCTCATAGCTCTTCTCTAAATCTTCTCCAATTATCAACATCCTTCTTGAATTGTGGGCACCAGGCCCGGACACCGCATTCCAGCAGCAGTGACACCAGTGCTAAATACAAGATAAAATAACCTCTCAACTCCTTATCAAGTTCCCACGTTCATGCATCCAAGAATCATACTAGCCTTTTTGGCCTCAGCATCACACTGGGAGTCTTATAAGTGAAAGTTTGGGGCAATCTTAACTAGAGGCTTCACTACCAACTCCACCTATAGCTTCCTCTTCACAGCTGCTTTGTCTTTGAATTGGGACTCCACAGATACCTGGAAAGACAGCAAAAGAGACTGAATAAATTAAACATAAAATTCAATCACTTGTTTTTCTCTTTTGAAGCAAGGCTAAGTCTTCCTCTCACTAAAAACCAGGAGTAAATCCATTGACTCAGTTGAATCTGGCCTCAAATATTTGAAGATGAGGTCAAGTTCATACCTGGTATAATGAGGTGCAACTTCACTGAAGTCAATGGAGGTGCTGTGTGTTCTGTATTTGGCCATATGTGACTACCAGTATATTGCAGAGGATTGGCTTGGTTGCGGGGGGGTGGGGGTGGAGGTAGAGGATATTTTGTAGTGATCAAAGCATTTTGTGTATTTTTAAAGAACTATTAGGAAGCATCAACGAGTTTACAAATTATTGCCTTGTAAGTATCAGGAACAAAACAATCAACTTCTATTTAAAGGGAAATACAACAATATACTAGTAAGATCTGTTTAATGGTGTGTTGTCATATTACGAAGTGGGCTTCAGTACAACTCAATGAGCTGGTGGTAGAGTCTACAGTTAAGATTTTTCCATTATAAGACTGTTTTCAGTTGCTCAGAACCGTATCAAACCAACGGTTTGGGCTGAAATTCTCCACACTGGGCTGTCTCATTTAGACTGAATTTTCTAGAAAGTTGCAGTTGAAATAGTTTGAGCATTTCCAAAACCGAAGTCAGGGGGAATGCAGTTTTACTAAGTTAAAAAGAGTCTTACAAACAATTTGGTTGAGAAGCTCTGGATACCTCTATGCTTTAGAGCAAGAACTTGAAATTTAGGTCTGCATCTGCACCATCATCACAGAGCTACTAATCTGTGCTCTATCCAGGGGCTGAGCAGGATTTTTCCTGCAGTAACTCTGATCTGAAATGGACTACTGTGGTAGAACTAAGAGCAGAGAGTCTACCTTCCCTGCTAGTGCCTGCCCAGGCAGCATGGAAGGGAAAAGGTGGGGAGTGATCAAGGTGGGAGGAGGGAAGAGTTAGA
Source organism: Podocnemis expansa (assembly GCA_007922195.1). Classification (NCBI taxonomy): domain Eukaryota; kingdom Metazoa; phylum Chordata; order Testudines; family Podocnemididae; genus Podocnemis; species Podocnemis expansa. The sequence continues at coordinate 21,310,894 of ML681994.1, forward strand.
AGCAAGGACCCTGGGGGGGTGGGGGGGAGAGAGAGAGAGAAAAGAAGGAACTGAGGACATGGGTTTGCAGAAGAGGGAAAGACAAGATGCTAGAGATGGGGAGGAGGAGATAGGAGCAGAAAGAAAGGGAGACATGCAGTGGAATAGAAGGTCTGTAACCACTAATGAAAACTTACCTACAGAACCTAAAATAAAACCTGGGATTCCTGAATCTCAATATTCACAGTTTTTTTTCTCTCGACAGCAGAGAAAACTGGCAAGGTGTTGGTCTCCATACTGTTCTAGTGGTAGGTCCCCACAGAAGATAACAGTCTTCTACTGCTACCAGGTACTCCATTAACAGCAGTGATAGATGGTGCTGTGGCTCTAAAGATCCCACTCTTGCTGGCAACTTATGTGTGGCATCAGTAAGGTTACACATGATAACATTTTTAGCTTTTCAAAGATGGTTGCAAAATGATGAAAGTATATCCAATAAACTCCATTAAAATAAGACAATAAGGCTGCAAAATGAAGCACTCCACAATGCTAGGAAATATCAGAATTAAAACAGTGTGTACCAGCCTGTCAGAAAGTGGTCAGGCTGAATGTGGTTAGAGTCACCATTGGTAAGGAAAAACAAAGAACTGGATGGAAGGTCTCCCATTTCCTTGGTAGCTGTCCTAAACCCTGCACCACAGAACCTTTACAGCTACATAAAGGGCAAGGCAGCAGAGAATCAAGCTATAGAATTTAGCACAAACCCAAACCGCATGCCAACTGCAGACTGTAACAGATCAAAGATGCATCTCCACATATGAATAACACAGGAGCACTGTCAATTGTTCTGTGTGGTGTTCCATTTTTTTATGGTCTAACTTGAACTTAACAAATCAGCTTCCCTCTCATCAACTCAATTCAGTCCACTCCATCAACTTAACATAAAGCAAATCAATCAGCCCTCATGCAGTTTACAACCCTCTCACTTTCCTTGAGTGACAGCCCCCCAGCATAGAACTGTTTCTGCCCTATCATCCTAGGCCTTTCTGTCTTAGTCCTCTCTTTTTATGGCTGGGCTTGTTTTCCTTACTGGTCCCAGCTGCAAGCACTTGTCTCCACAATCAGACCTTTTGGTCAGCCTGATTGCCAATAAGAGGTGAAGGTGCTGTTCTGTATAGGATCTGTAAACCCTGTTACCAGGAGGATCCTCTCAAACTTTCATGCCTGTATAGGGAGACATCCTGTGATGCAGACTACAGACACTAGAGGGTAATATGACCACATTAGCTTGTGCAAGCCACAAGTTCCAGCCAAAATTATAGGAAGACAGACATAAAATTGCAGTTTGTCATTTTTTCCCCTAGAAAACAGCTTTGAAATAGCTTTAAATTGTGAGTAACTAAATACTCATGCCATTACAATAATACCACTCTAGAACACTGAAGTGGGAACATTCATAATTAAGGTTCCACAACTTTCATTCTGATGCCCATGACCCTTCTAAGAGATATGGGAATCTCATTACTGGTTCAACAACTTTAGATATGTTTTCCATGATTGATTTCAGTGGAATTATGCTGATTCCTGACAGTGAAAGGTCTGGCCCATTAGCAACAGATGAAAATGGATGTTCTACAAATGCTGGCTCCCTTCTCTCCTCTATGGGAACTAAGGCCTACCTCTATGAATAGGGTTCTCTGGTGCATGAAGCCAGCCCACACAGAATAAATGGGAAAGAGGCCCATATCTGACCCATATTCATGGAGTAGGGGTATCTAAAAGCCATTCTGGGAAGGTGAAGGAGAGGGATACAGTGTGGTTTTTTAGGCCATATATAGAGAAAACAGGCTAGCTTTGGTTGGCTCACTTGTTGCTAGAAGGTGGGTGACCTAGGATATAGTCTCTGGCCTTTCTACATAGGGTGTGGCTACTTGCACATAGCAGCAGAGTAGAACCATAAAGAAGGTCAAGTCAAGACTCCAGTATGCATATCGAAGGTAAGACAGTACAAGAGGTTAGTATCTCCAGCTCATAACAGACAGGAAGACTAGAGGAGAAACAAAAAATATATTTCTGATAGATCTGATTAATAAGTTTGGGTTACAAAACTTTCCATCCTAAGGCACCTCCTTATAACACAATAGAGCAGCGCACAATCTATGCTTTCATTTTCCCTTGGCCTTCTTCAGCTCCACCCAGCCACCAACATCTTTTCACTCACTTAACCCTCCAATAAAGACACATTTAGTCCCACCCCTTCCAGGGCACCAATATGGACAGGCCTTACTCTCAGGCTTGTAAATACTTCTCCCAAGGCATACCACCTTACAGACTTACAGACTCTAAGGTCAGAAGGGACCAATATAATCATCTAGTTCAGTGGTTCTCAAACACTGTGTCAGGACACATTACTGTATTGCAACACAGTGGTAAGTGTGTCGTACAGAACTGGGGAGATAGCTGGATTTGCCCTGGGGGAGGTGGGCTGGTGTATCCTGTAGGGTTGTGATATCCCACCAAGTGTATCATGACCTGCAAAAGGTTGAGAAATAATGATCTACTTTGACCTTCTGTACAATGCAGGCCTTCTTCCTTCCCCTTGTTTCCCACAGTCAGACTGTCAGCTCTCCATCAGGTCTGACAGACAGCACCTTCCCATTGTCATGCTCTGCTTTGGGCACCGGGCTGAATACCTATTGGGAAGGAAGAGCATTCCCTGATGTGCCACTGACACCACTTCCTACAGATAATTAGGTTTTATTTGGTGGAATCTCATCTAAGAAGACTAAGTCTGAGTGATCCTAACTTAATGTCTGAAATCTGAGCCCCAAGGGAGGGGCAAATACAAACAGAAGAGAAGGAGGTATCTCAACATCTTCACAATGCCATCTGGGTGTCAGCTCTCAACTTTTATTAGCAGTTTGACTCCCAGTGTTTTCTTCCCTCTAATGCAAACTCCTGCTCATGGTCCTTCAAGACTTGGGGCAGGTTCAAGATCCACTGGTCTCATTTTGGCATTGTGGAAAGTTTGTACAGACCCCTTGTACAAATGCCTTCAGATGATCTTGCTTGAGTCACAGCATTAACAAAAAATTTCAGTGAACTGAAAGAGGAATTTGCTCTTATAATTTCTGTGACTGTGGAAATGTACGCTGCTAAACATATACATGGGGTGGTCATTAAAGATCCCACATTTATTGCCTGGTCTCATGATCATAGGTGGAGACATTGCCCCCAGCATGCGTCTAGAACACACAGGTCTCTGCTACTTGAGCTGAAGGAGAGTCTTTGTTAACTATAGAGCAGAGGTCTCAAACATGTGGCCCCTAAAGCTATTTCCTGCAGCCTGCAATGATACTATTGTTACTGATATTTGCAATGTCATTATCTGAAAAGGTTTCAGTGGTGCAGCCCTAGGGCTAACATACTAGTCTTCATGCAGCCCTTGGGGTGGTTTGAGTTTGAGACCCCTGCTTTAGAAACTACAGCCTCCACAAATTGCAGTCACTAGAGGGCAACATGATCACAATACCTGTGCAGATCAAGCGGCCCATTGCGAATATGCATGCATTACAAATTCAAGCTCATGTGATAAATAAATTTGTTAGTCTTTAAGAGTGTCATAGGACACCTTGTTTGTATTACAACCTATAGCACTTTTTCTTCAAGAGTTAAAGCAGCAAGTCCAGGGTCTGAGCAATGATACTGGTAAACCACTTCTAAAACACACCTAGCTCTGCTGTGCCACTACAGAAGAGGAAAGAGCAGACACCCCTGTACTCTCTCAAAACTACACAAACCCTCTCACATGTACCTGAGTGACTCCCCTTCTGAACTCACCCACATGTACCCTCCCCATTCCCCACCTCCCTGTGGCACGAGCAATATTTTCTCACTTGCAAAATCTGGCATCCTAGGGTATGTCTACACTTATGAGTTTGTCTGAATTAAGGGGGCTTAATTTGAACTAACTTAGTACCTGTCTACACTTAGGCTTTCATTATTTTGAATTAAGGAATTGCTTAATTCAAACTAATGAAAGCTTAGTTCGAATTAGTAGGACCTGCCAGTTAGTTCGAACTAAACCCTTAGTTTGATCCTTAGTTCAAACTAAGGATAGTGTAGACCAGAGGTCTCAAACATGTGGCCCATGGGCTGCATGCGGCCCCTAAAGTTATTTCCTGTGGCCCACAATGACACTATTATTACCAATATTTGCAACACTATTATATGAAAAGGTTTCAGTGGTGGGGCCCTTGGGCTAAGATACTAGTCCTCATGCGGCCCTCATGGTGATTTGAGTTTGAGACCTCAGTGTAGATTAAGATTAACCCTTAGTTTGAATTTAATAAATTCGAATTAAGGGCAGTTTGTTCAAATTAACAAAGTGGACTAATTTGACTTAATGTTAAGTCAAATTAGTCCATTTTGTTAATCCGAACTAATAAGTTAAAGTTTAGTTTGAACTAAACTTGAACTTATTAGTTCAAATTAACAAATTCGAACTAACTTTTCCTAGTGTAGACATAGCCTACTAGTGAGTTGGGAGACTCTGCTACAGGGGAGGGCAGGAATCAATGTTCCCTCTAATTATTCGTAGGCTGTGTGCGCAAAAAATTTCTTTTTGTGCGTAAAAATATTTCTTTGTGAGTACCATTATTAGCACTATTGAATTTTTCTGTGCGCACTTTATTTTGTTGTGTGCGCAGGTTTCATGACCTGTGTGCGCGTGCACATGCGCACAGCTTAGAGGGAACAGTGGCAGGAATGTCAAGCTAGCCAAATCACCTCCGTAGGATGTCAGGCACGACAATTAGTTGGAGGGGTGGGATGGCAGATCTCATCTGCTCCCCGAGAAGATCTAAGGGAGACATCATAAGAGAACCAGCCCCACTACCTCCAAGCCACAGGAAGTCAGCCTGGCTCTGCCATGCACTCAGACAGGGAATGGGAAGCAGGTGCCCTGCTGGGAGTGCTGGGATGCTGGCTGGAAAGCAGCGTAAGGTGTTCATGGAGGTCAAGGCAAAGCCTGTGGCAAGCAAGGGCTGGTGCAATAGCTTTTTATCTTCTTTGAAGGGAATAATCTGGATTGTTCATGAAAGTTGGGGCTGGAAAGAGCCATTGCCAGCCAGCCAGTGCAGCCCAGTGCTGTGGAAGCCTCTCCTGGTGTCTCTTACACCTGACCCGCAATACTCCCCTCTTGTCCAGCCATGGGCTTTGCATGGCCTGACCTGTAACCCTTGTGATCTTAGACCTAGCACCCTCCAGGGGACAGTGTGACCTGGCAACTTGTGATGAGTACAAGTGGAGACCCAAGCTGAAACCCATCAAACTCATCACACTGCTGACATAAGCCAGAATTTGGGCTCAGGTCTTTTGAGGTGATAAGCCAATTCTTTCACCCCTTGCATCCATCTTCCCAGGCTCCTACTCTCCAGTGGTCCTTGGGAAATGACCTGAAATAACGTGGAGGGTTCTTGAAGTTTTCCTGTCTGCTGTAGAGACTTAGCTTTAGTGTCCTCATTGCTAACTGGTTGTTATTTGTACCGTTCCTTTAAATATTCTACTCCCCACATTCCTGAGCATTCCCAAGGCGTCTCATTCCTGTGTCCAGAGCCAATACATCCGCCCCCCCAGGCCATCCCACAGAGACCAACACCAGCCAAGGGCAGAAACAAGATCACGGCCAGCACAGACAAACAAAACGAGACAAATCAAAGCCCCAGCCCCCAATGCAATAAGAATTATGCCTCAGCTCCCAAGAATCCTGCCAGAAACCCCAAATTCCCTGCCACAGGAGGATTTAGGATCAACCCCTGGGAATCTATCCCCAGTCTCTGGTGCAGTAAGATCTACGCCACAGCCTCTGGGAAACTAACCCCAGCTTCCAGGATCTCCACTCGGCACTAGAGTCCAGGCTCCCTGGCACAGTCATGTTCATGCTGTTACAAAACAACAGCCCACTACTAGAGAGTCAATCTCCAGTCTGTCCTTCCAGCAGCAGAAAGACAAGACACTAGCGCTCCAACTCCTTCCCTGCTGGCTCCCCCCCCCAACTTGGGGGCATCTGTTAGTCGCATAAACAGGAAGAGCCCTCCCTCCCCGCTTCAGAGCTAAACAAGCCTTAATTCTGTGTGTATGGCCTCTTGGGGGAGGGCTACCCAGGGCTGAGTCTCTGCATTTCCCGTAGCTGGCAGCCTCATAGGGAAACTAAGTCCTTTATACACAGAGCTTGTCTCAGTGTAAAAGGGCCTCCAGATGCAGGGAGGAAGGTCACCCCAGACTCTCCCCAGCCCCTGAGCCAATGGGAACAGAGAGCCGTATAGCAGGGAATGTGACCTTGCATGTCCCCAGCCCCAAGAGCAGCATACCCTGAGCCTCACTTGGATGCTCTGCCTTGGGAGCAGAGGTCAGAGATGCGTAGAGAAACAGCACACGAGCAAGGGCTCCTCTCCAACCCCTGGGCCAGAGTCGACTCTGAGGAGCCTCATTTGCTCCCAGGCTTATTTTTGAAAGCTCTGTGGTCTCCCCTCCCCAAAACCAAAGGCGACCACACCAGTGCCAGGCCTGGCAGTTGCAGAGGCGGGTGTGCACGCCAAGGCGTGGAAAGCCACAGAGGGTGCCCACAAAGGAGGGGCTCAGTTCCTCCTTCTGCAAGATGGGATTGTCTTTGGCTTGCCTGGTCTGTGTCGGAGGCCAATACTCTTAACCCTTGACTTGCTGTGAAGTGGGGCAGGCGAAAGATTCAAGGCTGAGACCAGAAGCAAGGTCTCCTGTCACGCAACATGGAGCTTGAACCCCTTAGGCAAGGCCAGGTCACTAGACAGTGTGACCGGTCAGTGGCCAGGCCCCTGCAGCACAGTCCAGCCCTGGGGTGGAAGACACAAGACAGGGGTGGAACTTGAGTTTCCCAGGTATGTTAACCCCTTGGACACCAGACCCAACACCTACAGGACTCTCAACAAGATCTAGGAATGGGACTGGAATCTGGCTTTCCCACATGCCATTGGAAAGCACTAACTCTGAGCAGGAAGGGGTAAGCCCATCTCAACTCATACCAGCTGCAATTCTTCCCCAAATTCATCTGGAAAGCAGGGCTAAAGTGAGCTCCCCAGACCAGAGCATCACTACACAAGTACCCCTCCCCCCATGCTCACAGGGCTCTGCGCCACCACCAGGACACTGCCCTGGCGGGTCTGGCATATAGGAGGCAAGGGGATGTGTCCCCAATCAAAGCCCACCTCACAGTCCTCTCAGCCCTTCCAGCTTTCCCCAGGAATGCAGCAGCAAGCTGCATGAGGGAAACTGGAATCAGCAGAGACCTTGGATGTGTCAGTTCCCAGCTAAG
>ML681994.1:21318230-21416255 GCA_007922195.1 Podocnemis expansa
GTCCTGCACACTTTTAACCCCAAAAGGTCGAGCCCTGAAGGGAACTGCCAGTGACATATCCTCCTCATCCCCATCATACAGGCTATTTAGGCAATTCCAGCTAAGGTCAGTCCGATCTGACCTAGCACAGCCCATCCTGGGGGACCTCAGTAAGGTCAAGAAGGACATGACAAGTGGGATTCTGAGAGAAGTCTGCCACGAGGTAGGGTTTGGGTGCCCATGGGGAGATGAGTCCCCAGGACTGGGTGTTAGGAGAGAAAAGTGAAGTCATTGCTCCACCTATCCCTCTGCCCTCCCGAGGTCAGGGTTTGGTGCTACAGACGGAGAGGATTCCCCAAAGTTCAGTGGGGGAATGGAGATGTCTCAGTAGGGGCAGAATCCAGAGCTGCATATGGAAAGGTCTCCCTGGCACCAGGAGGGGGCAGGTCTACAAGGCTGGATCCAAGGGAGAAAAGCCAGGACTTAGCATAAGAGAAGGATGGCCGTTTGTCCATGGCAGCCAGAGGCACACTGAACAGATTTCAGGTACAAGCCAGTTTGGAGGAGTGGAGTCCTCAGTTGTCTCCTTGGGGGTACTAGGGGCCACACAGGTTGAGGGAAAGGCTCTATCATCCCCTTACTGCCCTGTAGGGTCTATTCTCCCTAGGTGAGCTCCCTCTCCCGAGTCTCTCCAGACATTTCCCACCCTCTGTGTGTTCAGCAAAAGGGGCATCATTGGCCACAGCCCTGCTTGAAGTGCTGTCAGTGACCTGTCACCATATCTCGGAACAATCTGTTTGCACAGGCGTCATTGGAGAGCCCCACCACCACCACCACAACCACTCTGCTTTGGGGACACCCCTTTGGAGAGGCAGGCCCATCACACAGCTGCACAAGGCCTCAGGGCAGCTGTTTGTTCATTCCCCTGCAGCCCGGGTCCACCCGCCAGAGAGGTGGTCAAAGGCTGTGCCCGCCTGCTGGCTACGCGCCCGCATCCCTATCGCTGCACAGCAGGCATCAACTCCAGGAGAATAAGCCATTGTTTCCCAACCTCGTGGCCTCTTCCTGTCGTTCCACTAACAAAGGCAGAGGCAGACAGTTTGAGGAGGAGACCAGGCTTGCTCCACTCCTCCAGACCCTGCAGCATCCCGCAGGCAAACGAACGCCGCCTCAGGGTGTGGGTGGGGAGACCCCTATTTTTAGCTGCCCCCTCCCTTCCTCAGGCCAAAAATACCCACACAGGCAGGCAAAGCAGTCAGGAAAAAAATAGCGGGACAAGCCCTTCCATAGTTGTCTGCCTCCCAGCCTCCTTTGCTTTCTGTTCATGCCCCTCTCCCCACACACACCTTTCCCCTCCATCTATATGTCACTGCCTTACCTGCAGGAACCCACTGCCAACCCCCCAAATTTTCCTGTCTGTCACTCTGCCCAGCTTCAGCTCTACCTCCCATTCAGTCTCTCTGCTCTGTTCCTCCTCAGCCTCCCCTTTTTCCCACTCCCAGGTACTCTGCATTTTCTGTGTCCCCTTCTCCCACTTTCAGCTGCCCATTAATCTCTCTCTCTGCACCCTCCCCAGTCTCCCTTATTCTCCTCCCAAATCTCCTACTCTTGCATTCTCCCATCTCCTAACAGTTCCTGTACCCACTTCCTTCGATCAGCACAGACAGGCTTTCAACTCCTGCAGATGTGCAAATCACACCCTCCTACCACCAATCTTCTGCTCAGGGAATGCAGTCAGGGGAGTGGAAATGGATGCAGAAGTGCCCCCCACCATCACCACACAGACACATGCTCTGTTGCTAACTATGCAGGCTCCTGCAGGAAAGAAAGCTGATATTTAAGATCCCCTCAGCCCCTCCTGGCCCCGCAAAGGACTGTTAACAGGAACCAGAGAATTAAGGGGGGGGGGAGTGGAGAGGCTGGTGTGAGAACAAGAAAAAAATCCTTTCCTGGCGCCTGGAATGCCAGAGGCGTTTCCGGGCCCCCAGCAGCTGTTCCTGATCTCCACTTACTGTCTCTAGTTTAGACTACAGCCCCCAACCCCATGGATATGACGCCACCCTCCTCTGTGGAAGAGGCAAGTAGAGAGTGCCCCATGCTCAGGGCTCTCCATTGGCCCTTCGTCCACACCCGTCCCGGTCCCACTAGCTTCTGAGCCCACCTCTGCTTTCACCACACCCATGCCCAGCGTCCACAGCAGATACACCAGCAGGGCAGAGCATTCCCCTCAGCCATGCAGCCAGGGCTCATAGGAAGCAAGAAGGATGGGTGGGGGAGGAAGAGACAGAGATATAGAGAATTTTTGTTTTGGATTTTTTGGGAGGTGGGGGTAGGGGGATAGCGAAAGAGACAGGGAGCCTGGGAACTCAGCCCTCTCCTGGCATCTGGCAGACAGCAATGCCCAGGGCTCTCCACCTCTCTCCCCAACTCTAAGGGAAAAGGCACGTTCTCTCCCAATAAGTATCTGGTCACAAGAGGAGGAACATGGCCAAAAGCCCCAGGGGGTTGTACTCGATGATCTCATGAGATCCCTTCCAACCCTATGATTCTATTCTATTCTATTCTAAAAACTCTGTTCATTGCAAAAGGGAAGACAGGGGAATAAAGCACTCAAATTCTTCTATCTTCTGCTATGGCCCTATGAGCTAAGCTTTGGGGGCGGGGTGGGGCGTCACACAGCTTGAAGAGAACCTCAGCACGTCCCATGCTGGAAGAGACTAGACTAGATCTAGGTGCTGCCCACCGGGAACATAATCTCCCTAATTTTTCACCCTCCCACAATGCCAAGCAAACCAGGCTATACCTCCAGGCCTACCGCCACATCTGGGTGCCAAGTGCCAGGGCAGAGGGAGGCTGGGGCTGCCCCTCAGACGGAGCTGAGTACATTCACCACACAGCATAGCTCTGGGATGGCAGCTTGAAATGACCAGGATGAAACCTTTAGACCCTTCTCTCATGGTATGTAAGTGGGGGGAGGTGAGGCAGACGAAGGTCAGAAGTTACCTTCCTCCCCATGCCAAAAAACACCCTACTGTAACTCAGTGACACTTACACACAGGCACAGAGGGAGCAAGCGCCCAGAACCAGGGGCTCAGGGAGAAGGGCTGACAGACTGATGGGAAGAAGAGGGAGAAAGAAGCTGGATAACCCTAGGCAGGGTGGAAGCGAGGAAAGCCCCCCTCCCCTCTACTTGTGGCAGAGAGCCGTCTCTATCCAGATGCCTGCACTGCAGTTATTCCCAGACCGTGTGGTATGCGACCTCACAGCCGCTGCGAGGAGAATGGAAACATCTGGAAGTCGCCTGCAAATGAACGGCGCTCTCAGTTAATGAGGAAACATGAGCTAAAGAGCCTGGCCAGCAACAGGATATCTGCTTCTCATGTGCTGAACCAGACTTCCACCCCACCCCCTCTTTTCCTCCTTCCCAAATAACTGTCCAGGGACCAAGCACTCAGAGACCCTGCTGTGCATGTGCAGGGATGGATCTAGGTCCTCCTACGTGTGGATAGATCCCTTGAGCCCCAGCACAGCCCATCCTCAAAGCAGCCACCAAGCATGGCAAGGCTAAAAACAAGCATCAATCATGGGCTGAGAGAGCCCCTTCAGCTCCTGCCATGCAGAAAGCACTATTGCAACCAGAGGCATTGCTGGGGGGGGGTTCCAGGGACATCAGCCCCCCTGAAACACAGGGCCAGCCCTGAGCAGCACGCCACTAAACTGTACAAGGGCGCACTGTCGCTCCCCTGCGCAGGGAACAGAGTCTTCTGGCCAGCAGGGAACTGCCCCAGGCTGGGCCTGGGAGTTTTTAAAACTCCTGCCCTGGCCTGACCCTGCTCTGAACATGCTCAGAGCAGGGTTAGGCCGGGAGCCTCAGCCTCTGCCACGGCTGCACTCTCACTCTGGCGGCCAGGTAAGTGAGCCTGGGGGGAAGTACAGGGGCAGGCATGCTGGCCTTGCCGGGAAACGGCATGGGAGAGGGGGTTGGCCTGGGGCAGTGGGGCCAGTGGTGGGACCAGGGGGATTAGGGAAAGACTCAGGGAACCAGCGGGGGGTTAGGGAACAGATCAGGGCCTGAGCAGCCAGTGGGGGCCCAGGCCCCACCAAATCTTTATGTCTAGTAGAACCTGTGATTGCAACGACAATTGTCACCCACAAGGGGACTCATAACTCATGCCCACCTTCCTCCTTGGCTCACAGATATGGGACAGGGAAGGGCCACTGGTCAAACATGAAGGGAAGAAAGCAGTCAGGTGGCAGGATAAGGGGCATCCCACAGACTCCAAAGGACACTAATGAATTAATTTTCCTCCAGCTTCAGAAACCACCCTCCAGAGCAGGGGTCTCAAACACGTGGCCTGCGGGCCACATGCAGCCCCTAAAGCTATTTCTTGCAGCCCACAACAACACTATTGTTACCAATATTTGCAATATCGTTGTGTGAAAAGGTTTCAGTGGTGTGGCCCTCAGGCTAATGTACTAGTCCTCATGCAGCCCTCATGGTGATTTGAGCTTGGGACCCCTGTTCCAGAGTCAAGGAGGCCAAAGCACTTCGCAGCCTGTGCTGTGGGTGGAAAGCAGGCAAATACCCAAACATTGAAAGGCAATCACTCTTAAGCCGTGTTTCAGCAACTGTACTGCACCTTGCAGCTCTGTGTGATAGAGAAGGGAAGAATGATGGAATCTCCTTCCTGATCAGGCCCAACACCCTCTTCTCCTTCAAAGACCACCTTGCGAAAAAAATCTCCAACAAACACAAGGTGTGCTGACACAGCAGACAAAAAGAGAAGGTGGAGACCTAGAGGAAATAGAAACTTGAAGCCAGATAAGTGGAATTAACAAGATGAGCTGAGTTCCACTGCTCAGTCACTTGGCTTTATTGCTTCCTCACCCCTCCCCTATGCTTTAGGTTGTAAACTCCATGAAGAATGGACTGTGTATCCTTGATTTCTTCATGTTTCTGATGCTCCAAAAATTACAGCTAATAATGACACCTCCAGGTGAAACTGCAGGGCCACTTGGAGATAGTGAGGAGCAGGAGAGAAATGGTTATTATTATTTATTAGTATTATTATGTGCATTACAGAAGTGCCTGCAGGTACCAGCTCCGATAATGAGAATCTATTCCTGCCCCCAAGAACTCAACAGTCTAAATCAGTAAGACAGACAAAGGGTAGAGCAGGGGTCTCAAACTCAAATCACCATGAGGGCCACATGAGGATTGATTCATTAGCCCAAGGGCCATACCACTGAAATCTTTTCATACAATATTACAAATATCTGTAACAATACTGTTGTTGTGGGCCACAGGAAATAGCTTTAGGGGCCGCATGTGGCCCATGGGCCATATATTTGAGACCCCTAGGGTAGAGGAAAGGAACGGTTATTGTCCCCATTTTCCAAGTGGCTAGAGATGGAGGGAAGGACTTTATGGAGGTGGAATGGAATTACCCACTTTGGAATGGAGCCACCAGGTCTAACACCTTAGTGCTTGTGCTAGGGATCAAATGTCCTGACTTAAGGCACTTTCCATAGCACAGCTGCCCTTCCATTGTGCAGAGTCTGGGGTCAATGCTGATTCAGAGTGACCCACTGAATGGCCACTAGCACCTCTGGTTGCAGCAGCCTTCCTGTTCCCTGAAGGGTCTCCTCCTAGCCCGGTACCATCCCAACCTATCCCTGCTCAGTGGACAGGATACAAGAATCACAATTCCAGGTGGCTTGGCTGCAAAGCCACAAGCTGGATTTCCACCCCCTTTCCTGGAAACGTAGTGGATCCTGGCCTGAAGCTCAGGGCTGTTTACAGTGTGGTGGGGGAGGGGATGGAAAGCAAGAGGAAGAGGGAGTGGAGTCCTTGCAGCCCCTCCCTGTGGAGAGTGTTGCCTCCACCCCCATCTGGAAAAGATTTGTTCTGCATTCCCAAACAGGCATGATTGCCACCCATCTGGCATCAGTGCTCCCCAGCACAGCCAGTACTAGGGTCCCCTGCGACTGCACTGGTGGTACACTTCTAACCAAAGGCAACTCTGACTGAGTGATGCCAGCTTGGGAGACATGCAGAACTGAAGGGGGTGCACAACGACAGAGAATAAGATTCCCACTTCCCCCAGGGTATGAATAAGAGCTGATGAAAGGGCCTGTCCTGCCCCTCTCCCCACTTCAGATGTCTTCCTCCAATGGAGCAGCTCCTCTGCCAGGGAGAAAAGGGCCATTCAGATATCACCTCCTACCCTGCTCTGGCAGGTATGCTAGCCCACGAATAAGTACACCAGGAACATAGGAGCTGCATGATAATAATTTGCTCTAATGAATCTGATTTCCCCTTGCCCACATGAGGAAAAGAAATAATAATTATTATTATTATTATCCTTGTTTTACAGCTGGGGAAACTGAGACTGATTTAGCCTGCTCAGGGGCAGATCCCAACTCTCCACACTGGTTTATCCTCAAGACTATTGTCCCCCAGTGAGCCAAATCTTGCTACCACATGAGCATGTACTTGCACACAATGTTATTGGTACAACTCTCCATCCCATTGCTGGTCCACATTATTACATGGGGCCAGAGGTAGCTTATTCAAACTTCAGCAGGAACCAGCTGTAGTAGTGAAACATCCCAGAATCCCATCAATTTCATGCCGTTGGTTGGAAAAACTCATAGCAGCTGTTGAGGCTCCAGCCTGTCTGTCTGGCAGACTCTGGAAGATGACACAGCATCCATTTCTAGAGGGAAGCTGCTCCTAAGTTCCCCAAGCAGCACTACTAGCTGCTCATGCATTGGCATTAGTCAAGTGGAAAGGGGAACCACAGAACAGAAGCCTGGGGCAGGGTGAAGAAGAGGTAGCAGCAGGCCAGGTGCTCTGGAGAATGTAAAAGAACAGACAGCTTCCCCTTCCACCACTAGCTAGAGGTGGTAAGAGCTTAACACTGATCAGATGCTTTCTAGACAGAAGCCCATATCAAAGTGGGCATCCCCCAGCCTAGGGACAGTGTCCTTACCTAACCCCAGTGTCACCCACAAGATGAAGCCAAGAGGCTGAGCTCATTCCCATCATCCATTTCTCCCTGGGTAGCAGCTGTGTAACAATTTTTTCATGCCCTGCCCTTCTCAGGGCAGAAAAGCCCCTCATCTCCCCACAAGCCCCACATTATGCCTCCAGTGGGATCTGCCATTCCATTTGGGCCCAAAGCTCTCACAGAGAGCCACACGATCTCTTCACACCCCTACCTCAAGACTGCACCTGCTATCAACATGACACTCCACCTGACCTGTCCCAGGAGACATCCCTCAGGATGACCCTAATGCAACAGTCTCTCCCATTGGATTTTCCATCACACTCCTTTAGAGAGACAAACCTCTAAGGATACCATGGAGAAGAAGAGCCATTGGATCCATGTACAGAAACTCGGGCCTACCAAAGGATCTTCAATCCCCACCCCGCTTAGGGCCACCAAGACCCTATGTGATGTCTCAGGTCTTGACCCCAGACAGCCACCACATGCTCTGCCAAAACCTGGCAGACTGAGAAGCTAGTATAACCATGGCCTCCACCAAAGCACTAGTCACTGGAGCCCTGACTGGAGGTGTGCCTGGCCCCACCAATTGGTCCAACCATGCTTTTTAAGCCAGAAGGAAGAGGAAGAAGTTTGTGATTTCCTGGGGTGGCTGCACTGGTGCCTGCTTGTGCCTGCCCCCTGCCCCAAGCCCTGTTCCTGATTCCTGCTCCATTCCCCTGCCTTTGCTCCTGTTCCTGCCAGGCTCCTGCTCTATGCTTAATCTTTACCTCCCCTCCTGTAATCAGTTACCAGTCCTGACTTGACCTTTGGCTCTGGCATTTGGTATGTGACCTCAGCTCTGATCCTCAGCTTCAATTCCTGCGTCTGACTTTGGCTTCACTCCAGGTCTGATAAGTGGCAGTTGACTCTAGTGCCAAACCTTGGCTTCGTTCCCTCCAACCCCCCCCCCCCCCCGCTCTGACCAGGCAAGACAGCTCATATCCCACTGCATTACACCCTCGACTGCTGGCCCTGCACAGCACCACCAGTGAGACCCTCCATCCCTGCCCTCCTCAGTGCCACTCTTGACACTCTGCTTCTGACCCTACCCGGAGAGTGGACTGTCCATCCCAAGCCAGCCAGAGCATTTCCCAGGAGCCACTCCCCAGTCCCGGCCAGTAAGAAGGCTGGCGGCTATGAGGTGTGTGGGTGAGGCAGGGTAGCCTCACTGCAAAAGTGTGGTGGGGGAGCTCTAAAGGACAGGGATGCCTTTACACAATGTGCTCTTAGTGAGATGTGGAGGTGTGCATTATTGGCAATTCTCCTCCTTGCTGGCTACTGCCAGAAGGCAGAGCTGTGTATGGCGCATGCAGACGGGTGGCAAGGAAACTCCCAACAATTGCTTCCTGACATACAGACTCAATTGGACAGGCTTTCTTTGAGGCTGCTCTCCTGAGGAGAGTGAAATGCTCCTGACCCAGATGGAAGGGGGGTGTGGGGAGAGGAGAGGCAGAAGGGGAGCTCCTGAAATCTTGTCTCCTGGACAGTTAGACTAACTGACTCCTTGTTCCTCCAGCTTCCTTTTCCAGACAGCTGAGGATTGGTCAGTAAATGTAGAGACCCCACCCACCACCCCACATCTCCTCCCCATTCCCTTCTCCCTCTCTCCCTCCACTGGCACCAGTGTGTGCTTTCACAGCAGCCCAGGAGCAGCGCAGAGAAAGGGGAACACTGCTGAAGAGACAACCCTCAAACTGAGGGGAAAGAGGTCCCCAATCTTGGAGTGGCAGCGTGGACAGCACTTCATTGAAAAACCACAGGATTTCAAACCTCCAAGAACTTTTTTTTTAAAACATTTTTAAAAAGGTAAAAAAGCTAAAGTTTAGACTTGACATGTGTATGTGGGAAAGTTTAGTGGAGCAGTGAGCAAGAAAAGGAAGATGTGTGTTTTGGCGGTTGGAGAATTGGGGATTTGAAGGCGAGGGTAGGGAATAAAGGAAAGGGAAATAGATGACAAAAGATGGGAATAGGGGACAAGGGGAAGGGGGACATGGAAGAAGAGAAAGGATGAAAGTGTTCAGGGGAGGGGGAGCCCAGATGGAGAGATGCAGAAGACGACGGGCAAAAAGGGGTAATGAAGCAGTAGAACTTGGAGGGTTCTTTGCTGCGCTCAGCTGTGGCCACCCGTTCCCGCCAGGGTCTGAGAGACTTTTTTTTTCTGCCAGGAAAGGGAATAGCATTTTGGAGGGGGAGGAGGGGTGCAAAAAGTGCTGCGTTGGAATTCCAGCCTCAGCCTCACAGTGGATCTGTTTGGAAAAACCCCTGCGCGATCTATATATATAGCAGCTGGAAGCACAGGAGCCGTGAATTGCTTTATTCCACAGCTTTGGCTCACCATAGAAAGCCTTCATTTCTCCTGCACTCCGGGGAGCTGGAGATGATCCCATCTAGCCCATTCAGCACAGGTCTGTGCCCTCCAGGGCTTGGTCCAGTCTGGCTCTAAATGACCCAACCAATGGGGCTTCTAAGACTTCCCCTGGGAGATTCTTCCAGAGCCTGCTAGACCTCATGGCTAGGAATGTTCTTCCAAACCCCCGTCCAAAATTCCTTTTGCTCTTCCCCATCCTGTTGTTTCTCAGACCACCCTGAATAACTCCTCTCTCTCTTGGATGTTTAGACCCTTGGGGCTGGTGTGTGGTAGGGGAGTCTGCATTTGGCAGTCCTAGCCATCCGGATCATTTTTCCCCTCTCTGATTTCCACCCATTGCAGCGAGAATAACTATTCATTCGTGGGGAGCTGAGCCAATGGAAACTAGTTGAACTAGTGTGGAGGCTGGAGAGGGGAAGAGAGATGTTGGGACTTTCATTATGGCTTGCCTTTTAGGGTCTGTTTGGGGAATGGAGGTAAAGGAGGTGAGGACAAGGGGGGATGTTAGAGAGGGAAAGCGTCCAGTCCTTGCTGTGGTGGGCTGTGCACAAATAATTAGCGCAGGAGAAGGTCGTTGGCCGTAGGAGGAGCGTCACACATGCCATTGTTGTTGACCCTTTGCCCAGAGAATCAGGAGTTTCACTTGGATGGAAGAAGAACTGGGCTGGATTTAAACACAGGAGAGAAACCAAGTGGGAGTGCAGGATCATGAGCGCCTCAGTTGACTTTAAGCCCAGCTTGGCGGCCACATGCCAGTTAAGGCTGACAGGCCAGAAGGAAAAGGGTGAGGTTAGCCAGGCCAGAGACAGAAGGCCTACTCTATAGCATGGTTTGGGCATTGCAAGGGCAGGCAGGGCCTGCTAGCTGGCTGGGGAAGTCCAGCTGTGGCTGTGGGCTAGTCATTTTTGTGGTCACACGGGAAAGAACGAAGGGGAGAAAAGTGCCCTCCTTCTCTGGAGATCCCACTAAGCAGGAAATAGCCCTGCAGGCCCCTGCCTAGTTGGGCCTTTGGCTAAAGGCCTTCTCTCTCCTGACTCCTATCCCTCTCCTTTCCCATCTGACCTGGAGCATCTGGGTACCATGTGCTCCAAGGAGAGGGAGACTCCAGGATGCGGGAAGGAGGAGGGGCACAGCTCGCCAGCTCTCCCCTTTCTCAGAGACAGGCCCAATCAGCCAGTCTGGGAGCTGGAGTGCTGGGAACTATCTCAGCTGCTCAAGGGGTGCAGCGTCTGCACAGGGCCTCACCCCTTCCTGGCCCTGTGACAGATCAACAAGGCAGCAGGGGGAAGTCAGGGTCCTGGCCGATTCCCCACCCCTGTCCTTTTCTTGCCCTATCTGCCTGGCTGAAAGGATGCAAACTTTGGATGGTGGGAAGGGGTTATTGGGTGGGGTGGTGGTGAATTCAAACAGCCTAGCAGGGTGCGCGCCCGCCCGTGCTCCAACCCCAGTCCAGAGGGGAAGCCTGGATCCCCATTCTAGTCGGGCCTGCATGCTTTCCATCCAGAAGGGAGACCTCCCTCAGTTTCTCCATCAGCAAGGAGGCTGCTGGGCTCTGGGAGCCATGGGTTCAGAGGACCAAGGGAAACAGGCCCCTTGCCCCCCTTCCACCTTATCCCCGGGGAAACTGCCAATGGTTGCGGTGGATTTCAATGGGAGTTTTGTTTTCCATTCGCCTGCCTCAAAACCCGGGCCGATAAGAGGGGCCCTGGGTGAGCAAATAAGGCTGGGGTGGGGAGGGACACGTGGCACTAGCAGTGACGGAAACTCATGGCCTGTGCTCCCGGAGCTTAGCTCTCCCTGGCACCTGCTCCCCGTCAAGGTGACTCAGGGCAGCAGCAGTATGGGCATGTGGGGGGGATTCCAGCAGGGGAGGCTGAAATGGGGTGGGAATGTGGCAGGGGAAAGGAGTAAGGATGGCACTGTTTGGGACAGGGAGCAAGGTGACATCACGGGGGCATCAGCAGGGTTTAACATTGGGCTCCTGGAGGCTTGGCTGACTTTCTTCCTCTTCCTCTTGCTTCCCTCTACATCATCCCCACCCCCCACTCCCTCCTGATTCGCCCCAGTGCTTTGCACGCACAGCTGCACAGAGATGGGGCTGTAGGCATTTTCGTCACCTACCCTCCCAGAGTCCTGTTTGGCTCACTCCAGGCGAGGAGGCAGCATGGTCTCCCTCCCACTGATCCTGCTGAAGGGACCCAGCCCTGCCCCTCTGTGGGAACCAAGGTGTCTTCAGCCTCTGGTCCCAGGGCTGAGATCAGCTGTGCAGGGGAGAATGCCAAGGTGCTGGTGGCTTGTGGTGCAATGACTGTTCACCTGTGTTGGGAGAGGCCTGCGCAATGCAGGCATGGCGTGGTGCTTGGTGCCTACACAGGTGAAGTAGCACCTGGCAGAGGCTGAGACAGCAACATCGCAGTGTGCAAAGCTGATCTGAACAGCTACCCTGACCTGTTCGGAGTTGGGCGACTGCTAGGAAAAAACCACGTCTTAACCTGGAACCAGGAGCCCAGAGACAACCTGGGCCCTACTTCCACTGTCTGCCTACTTATTCTCAGTGTGCCTGTCATGGTAGTATCTAGGTACAGCTCTGTGCACAGGCTAAGAGGTGACCTCCAATCCCAGTTCTGCAGGTCAGCTCCAGAGGTGGGGGAAAGGGTGGGATTGGGTGCAGGTTAAAGCAAGGGGGGATGAAGGGGGGGAGTTAGCAGGTATAGATTGGAAGTATCCAGTCTTATTTCAACTGGCCTGTCCCTACCCATACACTTTCATTACGCTTTCCAGGCAGGAACACTATGAACCCCCATCAGTAACCCTCATGCTTCCAGCAGTCAGAAAATCTTGGCATGGCCCTTTACCTTTGCTGTTGTCATTTTTAGGCCGTATTACATCAGGATCAAGGAGAGTGCCTGAGATCCCTCGGTCGACTCCTGTGACCTGCTGCCCTGTCTGTGAGCCAACTCCCACGCTTCCAGGCAGAGGGGGTGGAAGAGAGGAGACAAGTTCAGCGGATTAACATTAATCCCCAGCTTTGCTTACTTTCAGCCACACGAGAGCTCCAGCGGCAGCAGCCAGGGTGAGAACAGATTCCTGGGTGATACCTTCACCCCAGTCCTGCTATCCTACATGTCTGGGGGGCAAGTGGAACTCTCCCAGCCCACCCTGGAACTCTTCCTGGAGAGAAGGGAGCGAGGTATGAGGATCCAAAGGCCTGCGCTCACTAGCTGAAGCTGCCGGCAGTGCACTGGTTGGGAAAAGACTCCCCTGAGCAGTTTAATGAGTGCTGTGGAGAGCGATTATCCAAAAGGACCAACGAACCAGAGAAAAAATAGACTCCTGCTCCCACCTAGCAGCTCTCAGGCATCACCAAATATCTTCAGGGAGCAAGGACTGGTATCGTGAGCAGCTCCCTGGCCCAGAGTAGGACAGCTGAAAGGAAGGAGTAGCATGAGTGACGGGGAGTGGAGGGTTGTGACAAGCCACTGTGATCCCTCTGGACTTTGCGCCCCTCCACGCTGAAGACCAGTTTCCTGTGTTTTAGGGGAGAGGGTGTGGAGTAACAACGGGGTGTGACATGAGTCTTGGGAAGTTACCAGTGCTTGGTTGGGTGACAGGCTCCCATGGCAAACGCCGGTTGAAATCAGAACTGACACCAGACATGATCAGCCCACCGCTGGGGGACTTCCGGCACACCATGCACGTGGGGCGTGGTGGCGATGTCTTCGGGGACACATCCTTCCTTAGCAACCATGGCGGGACCGAGACAGCCAAAGCCAACAACTTCTTTGCCCGGACACTGCGGCACGTGCGGCGGACACCACTGAGGAACCGAGGCAGCGGGAGCAAAGCTGAGGCTTCACCTGCCCCCCCAGCCATCTCACCCATCATCAAGAATGCAGTGTCACTGCCACAACTCAATGAGCTCAGTGAAGGAGCCTTTGTGGGAAGCAGCCCAGCTGGGAAGTTTGCCTTCAAGAGCTCCCCCAACAGTGTGTCTGATACACACTATTCTTATGGTGAGTGGTCCCCTTTGGAGCATGGGCTTTGGAGACTTAAATGGTATTCCCATGCATCACTGACTCCCAGTCCCGCAGTGACTCAGTTTCCTCATCTATGCAATCTCCATGTTTGGGTGGACCATTTTCTTTAAGAGCTGAGCACGATTAAGGGATTCCTAGTCCCAGCGAATCCCAGAATGAGCCATTTCTGAGATACTCTCCTTCCCCTTTCCCCCCGCACAAACATCCAGTACTCAGTTGTTCTGCCCACACAACCCACTTATCCTTCTAGTTCATCAGTTAAAGATCCTGTAGAGTTCAGGTCCCTGTAGATGAGATGTAGCGTTTCTTACCTCTGAGTCATGGGTTCCAGTCCCCATTCAGTGATGGTAGTAACCCACAGTGGTTCCCATTTGATGGCTGCTTGGTGGCCCGGAGGAAATGAGTTGGGAGGTGGCGGGAAAGGTGGTCGTGATCCATCGCCTTGTGGGAGACTATTGTTTACAAGCAGCAACTCTGATTCACTGCTCTATTGTGGCCTCAGGGTGTGAATGGGCCAAGGCCCCTTCCCCTCTCTGAGACTGGTCCACCCAGTGTGGAGCAGAAGCAGAGAGGAGACACTGTGCGGCGTCAGCTTCAGCTCTACAGTAAATAAAGGAGGAGCTGATGTGTTAGGAGCTTTCTGAGAATAGGCAACTAGCAACACCCCCGCACCCAGCCCTAAGGGAGGCAGTGTGGTCTAATGGTTAGAGCACTGAGATGGCTGTCAGGAGACCTAGGTTCTGGTTCCCGCTCTGCCACTGGCCTGCTGGATGACCTTTGGCAAGTCCCGTCCCACCTCCTGCCTCAGCTTCCCCCTCCATAAAATGGGAATGATATACAGTGCTTTGACAGTAGCTGATGAAACGCACTGCGTCAGGGCTCAGCGTTGTTACTGTTTCCAGGCCAGCAGCTCCCCCTGTACACCACCAGTGGCCTTGCTGATGCCCCTCCCTGCTGCCATGTTCGAGGCCTGACTCTCTGCCAGCACCCCCCAGTCCCATTGACGTCTGAGCAAAGCTTTGCCTGGTGCCAGGGCTGGGGTGGCTGGTGTCTTTAACACCAAGGCCATGTTCTCCAAACACAGAGGCCCAGCTCAGCGTCTGCACACTCAGGTCACTGTGACCCAGTGAGGCAGGGGAATGGCAGAGCTGGCTGGGCCTGGGCCAGGGGAGAACTGAGCAGAGGGGGAAGCTGCCACCTGCTGGGCATGGCTCACATGGCCAGCCCAGTGGAAGTATTTTTCCAGGGCTGATCCTGTTGTACATCACCAGCTTGCCTCTTGGCATAGCCCAGTTAGGCCACTTGGGTCCAGCACAGAGCAATCCTTAAACTAGGGTTTGGCATCCCAAAAGATAAGAGCCATTTTAAAAAACTCCTTCAATAACCAAGTGTTTTGAGAGCTGCAACAGATTTAGCCTCCTGGTTGGAGGTGGAGGGAGCTGGGAGCTGAGTCGGTCGCAGGGTCCCTTGGGGGTAAGCGGTATCCGAGAGCCCTGATGCAGGCTATCTGCAGGGTCCCTCAGGGCATGAGCCACCCATAGGGTTCCCCAATGGCAGGAAAGGGTCCAGTGCTGCAAGGGGGCAGCCAAAAAGCTACATGAGCGCCAGAGCTGTGGGTTGCAAACCCCTGCCTGAAACCATGAAACCAAGCCACATCTTCCCCAGTACAGGCTCCTCAACTTGTAGAGAAATGTGGCTAATGCTTGTTTTCAATGGGCCCAGTACAGGCTGGTCACTAGACAGTAAAACTGGACATAGACTAGCCAGCATGTGAGACTGGTTCTGATATAACCCAGCTGATGTCAGTGCAACTTGTCTGTCCCCGCTTACCCACTCACTGGGTCCAGTCACCCTTAGCACAGCCCGGTCTGCTCCAACAGTGCGTCTGTCCCAGTCTCCCCTGGGCTCTTGCGCTGTGCCAGAGGCTTCCCTCTCACAAACGACTCCTTGCCTTTTCAGGGCTGGAATCTGGGTTCTGCACCATCCCGCGTGCACCTCGCTCGGAGAAGGCCCAGGCAAGCTCCTACTCTGCAGAATCGGAGCTCCAGCGCTCCGACTCCCTGCTTTCCTTCCGCCTGGACCTCGGCCCTTCCCTGATGAGTGAACTGCTGCAGGTCATCAGCTTCTCAGAGGCCAAGGGGGAGGAAACTGCAGAAGACAGGGCTCTGACTGGTGGCCAGGCTTCCTTGACCCTCGAGGAGGGGGTCCTTCAGGAACCAGGGACACCTCAGGCCAGCCATATAGATGGCAACACGGCAAGCAACCCCTGGGGCCACTCCAGGGAGGGGGCCAGTCCCTCAGGGGCTACCTCGCCATTGGGACACTTCGTGCATGCCAATGGCGATGCCCGTGCCATACAATGTGTCGAGGAGGGGCCTGCCTATGCCAGGGATGGACAGCAGAGCCCTAGCTGGGACTCCACACCTGCTGAGAAGACAGGGGCACTACCAGTAGGCACCCCATGGCGGGGGCACTGGAATGACTGCAGCATGGAGGTAGGAGAGTTTAATCAGGCTACCCAGGTCCTAGCTCGCCACTACAGTGGGAGAGGTGCACATCCCAGCCTGGAGGAGGAGGAAGGTCCCCAGCAGGCAAGAACTCAAGCCTCATGGGAGAGCCCAGCTGTCAGCTCATGGCAGCCAGAGGTGGTCTTGGAGGAGGACAGGTGGAGCCATGGAGAGGAGGAGGAGGAGGAGGAGGAAGAGGAGACTGCACTCTCAGGCCTGCAGGAGATGGATGCAAAGGCTGAAGCAGGCCGCAACGACTCCTTTGAGTATGCTGATGTGGAAGATGAGGATGATGAAGTGAAGGTCTGAACAGTCTTGGGCCTTCCCAGTCTTCCCTCAGAGATGCCAGCTGCTCTAGACCAGCACCCCCAGTGAGCTGCTGAAGGGTGAACTGGTGAGGGGGGTCACACTCCTTTGGAGAGTGGGGGAAGCAACAAAGGGAGCCCATCACTCCTGGGCAAAGGGGTCGGGGCATGGAGGCAGGCAAAGCAGCTCTTTGATCCACTCACTGCCCTGGGCAGGCTCTGTCTTCCCCAAAGGGCAGGTCATGCTAATGGGACATCTCAAGAATGGCATAGTCCATTCCCCCACTCCCTTCTGTCATTTGAATCTAGACACTGGCCAGGAGAGAGGCCAGACTTGTAAGGGAACAATCCTGTCAGAACCCCAGCTCACCAGCAGTCAAGGAAGAAGAACAGCACTGCAGACACAGGGCTCACTTCCCTGCATCACCCTTTCCACTGAACTTGAGAGCTGTGGCAGGCTTGGTGTCTGAGTCAGCCATGCTGGGATGGAGCAACACAAGATTCTCACACTCCCTTCCATGCTCCCAGTGCAAGGCTGGGTCTAGGAACTGGACCCAGTGCTCCCTGCAGAACCACACAGGTTTGTCTTCCAGGCCCAGTGTGCTGGGCTAAAGTCTAGACCAGGGGTGGCCAAACTTATGGAACTCAAGAGCCACACAAGTTGATTTTTAAACCTTTGAGAGCCACACTGAAGCATATAGTCATATACTTTTACCTATTCCAAAATTACTAAGTTTAAAATTCATTGCAAACTTCAATTTTATCGTAAAAAGAGAGCAAATATTGATCCTACTAATGTCAGATACTGATAATTACTTCAGGTTACCATGAAAACTAGGTCTATACATAAAAGCTTAGCTGTGGTTCGATGTAGAAGACCGCAGGCTAGTGGTGAGTTTTTTAAAATCCTGACCATGCTGCACTTCTCCCCACCATCCCTGATCCCCTCCTGAACCCCTAGGACCTGATGCTGGCTCCTACGGGCTGACCTCCCCCCTTCCCAGAGCCCCCTTACCTGGCCACTCCTGCAGCTAGGCACAGGCTGGGGCTCCGCTCCTGCTCTGAGCATGCTCAGGACAGGAGATTTAAAACTCCTAGGCTGGGGCTGCTTTCCTAAATTGATTTGCTGACGTTCTTCTGGGAGCTACACTTTTTCATTCAAGAGCTGTATGCAGCTCCTGAGCCACAGTTTGGCCACGCCTGGTCTAGACTCCAACAGCTCATTTCAGCCTGCTCCACTTCTGTTGTCTTCACCCAGCATCCATTTCAGCTGGACTCACTAATTCCTGTTGCCCTCTTGCCATGGGTTGTATCAGCAATCCAGATCAGGTCCTCCACCCCCCCACGGCCTGCCCCCAAAGGCCACAGCAATCCAGTTCATGTTCCTCCCCCTCATTCTACTGAAACAAGTACTTGACTGCTGTGTGCCCACCCTCGCAAGGGGGTTCACCCTCTCCATCTTCATCCTTGGGAGAAAGGCAGGTGCCCCCCCATCCCCCTAATCTTTCACAGTACCATGAGCTGGAGGCTGCAGCCTTTCCACTCTGCAGCTTTTGGAAGGAACACCCACCACCCTACCTCATCACACATGCACACCCCCCACCTCAGCCAGTGTCCTGCCACACCGTCCTCAGAGATGTTCAGAAGAGCAACACAGGAGGAAGTGAGTCTGCAGACGGCAATGGCTTGGTGCCAAAGGACAGCATAGTGAGGGAAATCACTGATGGGGCCACCACAGCATTTACCAGAGGCACCTAGGGGACCTGTAGGTGTCAGGACTCAAAAATCATGAGATGTTTTAAACGGTATAGCTGGTGAGGTCTCTGCATTTACCCTCTGGTGTGGATTGTGCAGGTGGTCTGTTTTTTAAGGTCCCCCTCCTGTTCCCCCCATCAGGAGGGCTAGAAATATCCAGTTGTGTGATGAAACCTGGCCATCTATATCCAAAGGAGACACCCCCAGAATCCAGTACTCCCTTTTACTGTATTTTCTGTTTGCTATAACATTCAATCCAGCCATTTGAAATGGGGGCTGCCCTTGGTCTTTGCAGCTGTTCTAGGGACAGGTTCCCACTGACACTCTTTAGCATGGTCTAAGCACCCATCACCACATTTCCTCTTTCTGGTGTCCCCTTTTCCTAAGGCAGCTGCTCCCTGTGTCTCTGGGCAACATGGCCTCTTTAGAAGCTACTGCCCCCCACGCTGTCCCACATGCAAATGAGCTCACACAGAGGGATCTTTGTGCCATGGCCCAAAGCAAGAATGACTGAGGGGTGAAGTCATTCTGCTGGCCTGCACAGCATACCCATTGTTCACCCTGGGGCCATGAGGCTGTGGCTGGAGAAATACCGTTCCTGCACTCATGCCACCCAGTTGCCCTGGCGTCAGTTGCCATCAGGAAACGTGAGCACATAACAACCAGCTCCTAGGCTGCATCTTGGAAGTCCCAGCTGACCGATCTCATCCAGCCCCTTCACCCCGATTGGAGGCAGATGCTCAGCCTTTCAGTCTCAACCTGGGGGGAGGCTGACCCTGGGAGAGAGGACAGGAGAGGCAGCACCCACGGTGCCAAAGCTGAGCACAGGGATAGCTAGGGCCTGATGGTGCTGACTGCCTCTGATTCAAGCAGAAGTCAGTGGGAGCTACAAGAGCCCTGGAGGGTAGAGTCCAGAGCCTGCAGCCATCTCATTCCCCCCACACTGCAAGTCAAAATCTTTCTCCCTGCTCATTCTGGATTGTCACAGAAGTGCCATACCGAAGAGCCACCCCCAAGGAATGTCTCACTCTGTATCCCATGCACTTGTTATTGTTTGCAATAAAAGAGGTTTTGATACTAGCTGCTCCTCTGGTGGGTCTTCCCCAGCCCCAAGATTTCAGCCTGCTGAACAACAAACAGCAAATCAATCTACATTCCCTCTGCCCTTTCAAATTCCAGGGAGGTATCTCCCAGCCCCAAGTGCACCCAGCCTCCAGCCTAACCTCCCTGCCAGGCCCGTGACTTCTAAGAATATAGGATTTGTTACCCACCTAAGATATTTGGACCTTCCAGTCTGGTCTCCACCCTCCTCCAGGGACCAATATTTGTTGTATCAGAAGAAAGCAAACTCTAATAATGCTATCAGGGGTGAGGAGATTGTTTTGATCCTGGCAGAGATCAGTTTACACCCCCCACATCCAGAATCCTGATTACCCGCTACAAATGTTATCAACCCACAAACCATCTAGCCTTCGTGCTTGAGCCACTGAACTTCTCCAGCAGTGAGTTCCACGGGCTGACAATGTATTTTATGAAAATTATTTGTTCAGCAGTGCTTAGGCTGGCCATTCACTTTACTGAGTGACCCTTTCACAATATGGAGCAGGGTGGAAGTGGAAAGGAATGAGCAGGGTGCACTCTTTCACTGGTGCCTCACTAAATATCATTCTCTTCTGTGTTCAGCCTTTATAGACAAAATAACTCTAATATATGACATATGCATATCTTGTCCATAGCAGTAGCCATACAAATTGTATCAGACCTTATATCCATCTAGCCCAGGAGCATGTCTCTCTGACCATCACCACCATCAGTGGCTGGAGAGGAAGGGGCAAGAACCCTGCTCTAAGTAGCTACCAATGATAGCTCCCACTTCTAACAATTGGGAATTAGAAAGAAGTTGGCTGTTCCCTGAAGCCACTTAAACCTGGTGAGGGATCCCTCTTTCTGAGGCCAGGTGTATTTTCTGTGTGCTGAGAACCCCTTCCTTGTCAATTGCTGTCAGAAGGTGAGACTGCTCCTTGTGGTACCAAAGATTATTCTCATTCCCCACATCTTTCAGGGGAGGCAGAGATGGGTTGTTTACCCATAATGCTCCAAGCCAGTTTTGTCTCCAAACCAATTTTCCCTGTAGTCGGTGAACCTCTGAAGTCACTATTTAATCAGCCTATTAGGTAGTCTGGCTCCATGTGAAGGCCACAAGCTGACACAGGTTTCATTAAGCCTCTGCCTCTTATTTGCACTGACTGAGATAAGAAGTGGGAAAGGCTGGATAATGGATAACCTGGCTGGAATTTCCCCACAGATAAGGGGTGGCCTGCTGAGAGTGAAAGACACAAAGGAAGATTCCCTTATCTCTTGCAGGATACTAGCTATCATTAACACCTGTGCAGTGCCTGGTACCAGGGAGGCCGGTAAGCAACTTCTCACACCAGCTGGCCGGAAAGAGCCATATTTATAGACACCATCCCTTTTTTGTCTCTTTGGTGCCATTGGCTCTCCCTGCACTGGTAAAGTTTCACAGCATGAGACAAGGTACTTGGAAGGTACAGGACATTAGCATCCTCAGAATGGTTTCCCTCCTCTGCACTCTCAGGCCAGAAGCATTGCACCATAGTGCAGCAGCCCCTTCTGGAGCACAGAAAACATTTCCATTCCAGTCAGTGTCTGCCCCTCCACTCATCTCACCTGCAAATGCCCGGAGAAGATATCCTAGTATCAGAAGAGTGGACATCAGTCCCTTTCCAGCAGATGGGGAAGTTGAAGTTTGGGGTGTTCTCACTAGAACCTTTCGTATACCAGATGCTGAAAGGTCCAGGCCAAAAGACACCACAGGAGCCAGTGCACTTGGGAAGAAATGACCTCTCAACAGTGGCTCTTTATTACAGCAGGGAGGTGGGGCCCATCACTCCTGTTTGAAGGAGATGACCTTGAATCCACCCTTCACACTCAGATAAGTGATCTTGTCATAGCCATGCCGGTTGGGGAACTCCAACTCGTGCCCGTCTGGCAGCTTCACCTTGAACTTGTCACCCAGGAAGTTGATGACAAACTGTGAGAGGGGGAGCAGGGAAAGGACAGGAAGGGGGAGCGGGGTTAGCATCAAAAGCAACCAACTGGCTGGTGACAGCATGCACCTGTTCCTACCACATGGGCAGAGAGACCCCAATCCTGCTGGCAGGGCCGTAACTAGGCCAGGGCCATATCAAGCAGCTTTGTTTCACCACTTGCCTGGGGGCACATTTCATGCTGCTTGCTCTGGGTGCATCCCAGGTGCCAAATTACCTAGTTCCAGCACTGCCTGCTGGCCTTACACAACATGCTGGGAGCTGAGTTCATTAAACCCCTTGCAGGGTTGGAAACCTCAAAGGTATTTAGGTACCGAACTCTCACTGAAATCAGAGTGATTAGCTTATCTCAGGAATTTAAGCTCTTGCCTATACAGTAGGAGGCTGGAGGTAACAACCCTGTGCTGAAGATGGCAACAGAGGGAGCCTCAGTGTAGACAAGTCTACTGCACCCACCACAGTTTTAAAGCACTTTTGTTGCTTAGGCCTGTTTTGAACAGGGCAGGACATCACACAAAATACCAGCAGCAGCAGGATCCTTGACCCACATGGTCTCCTGCTGTTACTGGTGGAATGACTTGAGGTTATTAACAGTGGGGAAATGCCACTTCCAGCCCCCAAGCACAGACAGTTTGAGGGGACAGGATGGTCCCAGAACTCTTCAGAGAAGAAAGAACTAATGACTGATCACTGAAAATGATTCATCTCCATCCAACAGGCACTCGCCTTCCCCACCCCGCCCAGCCAGGTGAGCACTCGGCAATGATAAGGAAACTCTTGCTAAAACACAACAGGATTATCTCTGACTGCGCCCAGTGCAACACTGAGAGGCAAACAACTGCCTAGGAAGAAGGGAGCAGAGAGGTTAGAAACATGGGCCCAAGAGTCTCAGTTTATAAAGCACTGGAGGGAAGAAAATACTGGGTCAGAGCAGGGAGAGGGAAAGGAATAAGCACTTGCTGGGCAAAGGAGAAGGTTCTATAGTAGGTCACAGATTGCCTCCAGGAAGCCAGGGTTAAACAGGGATAGAAAACTGTGAGTACCGGGGCTTCCTCTGTGCAGGAGAGGAGTGAGGAGGAGGGTTCAGAATAGCAGGAGCCAGAGGTGTCACTAGGGAGAAACAGTGCCTGCTGTCACTAACCAAGGAAGGAAGCAGTAGGAGCACAGCCACCACCCAACCCCCCCTTCACAGGACCACCCTGACCTTGACCTCCGAGCCCTTGGAGAACGGCAGGTGGCCCTCGCGGTGCTCTGACTGCCAGCAGTTGGCACATTTGGAGTTGCAGACAATGGTGGATTCGTTGAAGCGAGGGTTGAAGTGCAGCCCTAGGTCACTAGGGCTCCGGCCCAGATTAATCACAAAGCTGCAGGGTGGAAGAAGAGTAGGCATTAGAGTATCCCCTAGCAGGAGCTGCTGCACCCTCATCTCCAAAAGCAGGGAAGTTGAATTAGTTACACCCATCTCTATTTCACCAATTCCATGCAGGAGTGGAGGCAGAGGGCCCACCCAGCACTTCCAGGTTTAGGCTCCTGGCCCAAGCATAACTTTCCCTGGAGGCAGGTCAGGCTTGTGGCTCAGACTTGGGCCTGGGACTCAGATCTGCACTCAGCTCCCTGTTCTGCCGCAGGGACATCACTTTGACCTCTGTGCCTCAGTTTTCCTATCCAGAATAGAATACAGAGAGGGACAGGACATCTGTTGAACACGCAATTACTATGGTGATGGGGGCCCTGTGAGTACCAAGACAGACAGAGACAGAAGGCCTGATCTCTGTATCAGACAGCAGACACCCAATACAGTCAGGGAAACTAGTGCACTGTCCCCGTCTCTCCATCCCAAGCCCAACTGTCTTAGACAGCTCCATCACACTCACTTCTCAGCGTCATCAGAGATCTTGCCCTTTATCTTAACGCAGTCCCCTGCTTTCACATCCAGGTTCAAGACTTCAAACTTCTCCTGCAGCAGAAAGACCCAACACCATGAGACTCCCCGTTTGACCCAGGCCTCCCAAAGTGAAATGGAACGAGGCTCAGCAGTTCCACCCAACTGGGACAAAGGCAGGAACTGGCCTCCTGCCATGTAGGTGCCATCTCCTAGCCCTGAAAAAGGACTACCATTGTACCCCATTCTCCTCGCTTGGCACAGGGAAGGTGGGGTGTGGCATCAGAGCCATAATGAAAGAAACTGGTGCATGGGGCACGTTCTGATCAGAATGCTTCCCTTACAATGGCTGGTGCCTGGAGCGAGCGGCGACGAATGCACCCTTTAATGGAGCAGCTAAATTGAGCTGCTCCAGCACACCCAGGGCAAAGCCCTGCTCGCCCCACTGTAGTTACAGCTCTGTGTGGCATGGAAGCCAGAGAGCTGGCAAGGGATGAGGAAATGAGCCATTGAGTGGAAGTGAAGACAGCAGGGACCAGGACAATCTGAGAGCAGAGCAACACAGAACAGCTGAGAGAAGAAAAGGAAAGAGGTTATCCTGTGGTGAGAGAGGGACAGGGCAAGCCTTACAGACATCTTCCTTCTGGCCTCTGTGTAGACTCAGATGGGCGCCGCTGAGGATCCAACTCGGATACACCTCCTGCAGGAGGTCTTATAGGCCTAGCTGCCCCAGGAGTTATACATTAACAGCCCTCTCCACCCTCCCCCAAGCCATTGAGAAAGGTTATTAGTCAGGAGACTTTGACCCAAAGAACTGTCACTTTCCCAACTTCCTCTGAGTCAAGAGTAGCCATACCTTGATCAATATCCACCCTGTGCCCAGCCCAACCTGGCTCCCCAGTGAGGGATCAGCACACTGGCACCTGAAGTACATTACTCCAGCTGCCGTGCTGTAGAAGCCAACTGTGAGGGGGTTTAATCATCAAGGGACCTTGTCACGGGATACACTCACTGCTAGAGGAGCCTCCTCCTGGCTACTCTGGGAATTAGTTTTTTCCAGGTGCTGTGCCCACTTCTGGCAGTGTCTCAACCCATCTCCTCTCACCTGGTAGCCTCTCTTATTCCAGGATCTGCAGCTTCCTGGTCATGACATGGCCTGTGGGTATCAAAGTCTTTTGGGACGAATGGCCCAGGCAGTCGGCTTTTCACTGCCTCGTCTGTGCTACTTCCCCAGTGGTCAGCAGGGTAACCTGGGCCCGCCATCTACTCCAGGCTCCAGCTGAGGGGGCCCTCTCATTACAACCAAAGTGTGGCCTATTCTATTCTGTGCTGCTTTTCCCCTGAACCTTTTCTACACTGCTGGCTATCCCCACCTCCCTGGGTTTGCCAGCCCAAATTCTCGCCTCACAGGGTGTAACTGTGGACTGCACTCTTGTGACATGCAGCACCACACATACCCCCGTGTGGTATGAGCTGTGTATTGTTCATGTTCACCCTTACAACATAATTGTGCATGGCTAAGGCAAAATATGACATGTAAGGTGTTTTGGAATGCTCACGGCAGACTGACCATTACTGTTATGGCAGCATGTATGCTGCAACATCCTACATGTGGACAGCTATGAAATTCTGTCTGGTCATGTCCCTAGATTTGTCTCACATGGCTTGAATAGATGCAGACACACAGAGCTGTATTTCCTCACCTAGCTGAGGCATACTTATAAGAACAATGTAATTTTAAGCACCTTGGCTGAAGAAGGAAAGATCATGTCCATTGGGAGACATGGATGATCACCAGACCTCAAGCAGGGAGAGAGGGTCAAGGAAAATTTGCTAAAAGAAAAAAAGACTCCTTTGTCTGGGGTTCCTCCTTGTGTTCCATCTTCTATGCAACATTAAAGACTGGAAACCTACCCACAGGAGTGCGGGAAGAATTTGGCTGCAAAACCATCTGCTGCCAGGCCTGTGGGTAAGCTAGATAGAGACTAAAGGCAATGATCTTTAGAATATAACTAGATCTTTAGAATACAACTTTTCCTGTTCTTTGATTGTGATTATCTCCTTGACTGAATAATTATTTGATTTTATAATATCTTGGCTTATATTCACTTAAAAGCTTATCATAGTCAATAAACCTGTTTGTTTTCTCTAAAGCAGTGCAACGTTGAATGAGAGTGTGTGTAAAGGCCTCAATGAGAGCAAAGAAGATGCACATCAATTTCTTTGTCAAACTGACAGACAAGTGCAAATGAGCTTGCAGGGTTCAGTGAGAGATGCACTGAACCCTGCAAGATGGTAGCTCCCAGGGTTGCACCTGGAACTGGGGGTGTTTGCTGAGGCACTCTCCCATGAGGGACCGATTCTATGCAGGTGGCTGAGCTTGAGCCATCCCAGAAGTGGGGGTTCACAAATAGGGCAAGGTAAGCCATGGCTCTGGAGTGAAGAACTGGAGTGGCACAGCTGCACACCAGTCCAGATTGCAGGAGGGGAACATCACACTTCTATAGTCCCAGCCACAGCCCTTATCCTAGAGCAGGGGTCTGCAGCTCTGGAGCCATGGGAGGATCTTTGGCTGCCCCCCATGGCTTCAGACTCTAGGCTGCCCCCTGCATCACCACCAGGGGACCCTGTGGGCAGCCCACATCCTCGCTCCAGGCCCCCCCCCACCATTGGGGAACCCTCTGGGTGGCCCAGACCAGCCTTCCCACTACCACTGCGAGACCCTGTGGGGGCTGCTCCTGGTTCCAGGTTCCCCCTTCTCCACCAGGGGACCTTGCAACAGGTGCCCTGGCCCAGATCCCCCCACCAGGAGGCTACACCCATTGTGGCTCTCAAAACACTTGGCTATTGAAGGAATTTTAAAATATGGCTCTTCTTACCTTTCGGGTTGCCAACCCCTGTCCTAGAGTGACTGCAGCCTCCTTGGGCAGCCCCTTTCTGCTCCCAGCTCCTGAGCTTTATGCAAGTCCTCCCCTTCCTGTATATCTGAGCCTCATTTAATCAACCCCTACTCCCTGGCTTTTCCACCAGGTGCAGCCTGGGGAGCTAATTGCCCTGCCTGGTCATCTTAACCCCTCCAAGTCTTGTGTGGGGTGGACACCTCTTGTCTAGAGCAGTCCAAGAGTGCAAGTACCAACCTCAGGCTCTTGGGCCCCTGCAGGACATCTTGACAAGTCTGTGACAGTGTGTCCCCCAGCTCCAGATTTGGATGGCAGGGCACTGTTGTAAACCAGGGCACAAATCCCAAACTGGTTGGGAATTCTATGCCAAGAGTTCACCAACCAAGTATCAGATATAAACTCCACAAGCACTATAATAGGCTAACCGTGGAGTCACAGCTAGTCCCCTTGGGCACGCCAGCCTATCTTGTCTCTTAGACATGTTTATCTTTTCCCAAAGGGGCAGCCGTGTTAGTCTAGTTCAGTAAAACAAACAAGGAGTCCTGCAGCACTTAAACACTAACAAACTTATTTATCACATGAGCTTTCGTGAGAGAAAATCCCACTTCATTAGTCACTTTGAAGATGGGAGAACTTACAGAATAGGGGGAAATAAATGCAGCAAAGCGTAAGCCATGGGAACAGGTCACACTGTAACAGCAAATCCAAACAGCTGTAAAGGTTCAAACACTGGAGAACAGCATACAGAGGAAGATGAGGTCAAATCACCTGTTGTAATGAGAGAAAAATCCAAAGTCCCTACTTATCAGTGAAGCAACACAGTCAAATTTGCAAACAACTTTGAGCTCTGCCACCTCTCTTTGAGGCATTGAGCTGTTATTCATTTGCAAAAGCACAGCCATCAATGGAGTGATCAGGGAGATTGAAACAGGTGATCTGATTGCATCTTCCTCTATATGCTGCTCCCCAGTGTTTGAATCTTAACAACTTCTTTGATTTGCTGCTACAGTGTGATCTGATTCCATGACCTATACTTCCTTGCATTTATTTCCTCCCATTCTGTAAGTTCACCCACCTTCCAAGCATCTGACAAAGTGGGATTTTCTCCCATGAAAGCTCATGTGATAAATAAAATTGTTAGTCTTTAAGTGCCACCAGACTCCTTATTTGTTTTGCTGAACCAGACTAACACAGCTACCTCTTTGGAACTTCATACCTGTTTTAGCAATATCGACATTTGACTGAGGCAGACTCACCCACCTCAGCATTTGTCAATGTTCAGTGAGGCCTAGGGGCCATGACATAAGCTGGCACCCAGTTCACCAATGTCACAGGACCTTCACCCAGCTGCTCCTTCCCATGCATCAGCTTGGCTCATCTCTTTAGCTTGTCCTCCCCCATTAACTGTTTCAGTTCAGTGGGGCAGGGCCATAACTCCACCGCGGCAAGTGGGACTTTGTCCTGGGTGCACCAGAGCAGCTCCATTGAGCCACTCCGTTAAAGAGAGCAGTCCTCGCCGCTCACTCCAGGTACCGACCATTTTAAGGGGACATTCTGATCAGAACACACACCGGGCACCAAATTCATTAGTTGCAGCTCTGCAGTGGGGAACTGGGACTGGCAGATTCAATGGAGGGAAATGATCTTACCCAGGTGCAGAAGGACCACTGCAGTGTGGTTTGTCGGTAGGAAAGGATGGGGATTTCCTCAGAAAGGGGAGCAAGGTCTTGAAAGACGGTAGTTACCCCAGAAATCCCCCTCTGCCGTCACATCAGATGGTTGCTGCATGCAGCTTCACACAGCCTTTGCAAAGCAGACGGGAAGGAGGACAGTCTCTGTCCTTCCATAAATGCATGCATGCAACAGCCAGCCAGAATACCTGCAAACAGCTTGCACTGATAAACACTCCTCTAGGGGCGGGAGCAGGCTCATATAGGCATGGCGGTTTGGAAATTCCCACCTAGCTTACCTGATAGAAGGCATGAGGTGACTGTGCAGCTGTTGGTGAAAAGTATCATTGGCCTCATTCGAGGTTAGCAGAAGCTAGGGTTATAGAGGATGCAAAAAAAACAAGGACTCAGGTGGCACTTTAAGACTAACAGATTTATTTTTCGCATGAGCTTTTGTGGGAGAAAATCCCACTTTGTCAGCTGCTTCAAAGATGGGTGAACTTACAGAATGGAGTGAAAATAAATGCAAGGGGGGGTGTAAAACATAGGATCAGGTCATACAGTAACAGCAGATCAGAGCAGTTGTTAGGTTCAAACTCTGGGAAGCCTGAAGTCAAATTACCTTTTGTAATGGGAAAAGAACCCATAGTCTTAAGTCCTGCTTTCACAGAATTTAGCTTGCATATTAATTCGAGTTCAGCTGTTTCTCTTTGAAGTCTTGATGTCCCAGCCACATCTCTGATCACGGTCGTTAACAAATCATTTATCGAGTGATTAGAAAGATGGAAGTGTTCAGCAACTGGTTTCTTTGTTCTGTGATTTCTGATATCAGCTCTGTGTTCATTTATCCTTTTGCGCAGCGATCGTCCTGTTTGTCCAATGTATAAGGTGTTGGGGCATTTCTTGCACATGATGGCATAGACCACATTAGTAGATCCATTCTGTAAGTTCACCCATCTTCAAAGCATCTGACGAAGTGGGATTTTCTCTCACAAAAGCTCATGCAAAAAATAAATCTGTTAGTCTTAAAGTGCCACACAACTCCTTATTTTTTTTTTTCTGGACTAGACTAACACAGCTATCCCTTTGGATCACGGAGGATGGTTTGGATGACAGTTTCCAGGACTCAGCCGGTTTCCAGCTCTCAGCCACTGGCAGGAGAGTGGCTAGTGGTAGCTGTCAGTGGCCGAACACTGAATTCCAATCATCTCCTGCTCCCAGGTGTGGGTTGCTATTAAGATGAGGTGCAGGAGCTGGTGAGGTCAGTCTCAATGGGTACTGATGGCAGCGATCACAGGGGAGAGTGTAAAGCATCCACCTTAGATCCATCTCTGGAGCACCAAAGCACCTTCCCATCCTTAATGTATTTCTCCTCCCAATACCCCAGTGAGGTAGGGCAGCACTATCCCCCCAATGATGCTGATGGTCAGCTGACACACAGACAGAAATAAGTGGTCTGCAGTACAGTTAAGGGCCAGGAGAGGGTTTGGTTCTTTTTGAGGTTCACTTGGTGAACATGTTGTCAGGCAGAGATGGAAAAGAGTCAGGGGCTATCCAGGAGAGCTAACAATATGTGAGCAGTAAGGTCAAGCTGGTAAGTCATTGTATTGTGTTGCAGGCATTATGTACAAGAGCAAACATAAGGTAACAGAGAAATAAGTGCAGCTAATGTAGGATGTGCCATTCAAATACGGGTAGCTGGTTCATGCTGAAATGCAGACTCTCCTTGTCAGTGGGGCTGATGACACTGTGATGTTCCCCCACTGCAATCTAGATTGGTGTGTAGGTGTCACCCCAATCCCTCACTCCTGGGCCCCAATTTACCCCACTTTGGTGTGTGAACCATCCACTCCTGGGCTGAACCACGCCCAGTCTCCTGTGAGTAATTGGTCCCTGACCCCCAGCAAACCCCACAACTGCCATCTTACAGGGTTCAGTGCTGTACACAGCACCCTGCAAGTTCATGTGATGGTCCCCTCCTGTAGTCTGGACACGTGTACTGCTGTGCCACCCTAGTTCTCCACTCCAGGGCCTCAACTCACCCCACCTCACTGTGTGACACCCCTCCCCCTTGGGTCAGCTCACACCCAGCCACCCACATGTAATTAGCCCCTCAGCTGTGGAAGAGTGCTCTCAAGAGCCACTCATAGGATAGCCCACAAATAAATACCCTCAGTCCTAGATGCAACCCTGGGAACTACTGTCTTGCAGGGTTCAGTGCACGTCACTGCACCCTGCAAGCTCGTTCATGCTTGTCCGTCAATTTAACAAAGAAATGGATGTGCACCAGTTTTGCTATCAGTCAGGCCTTCCACCCTTTCTTTCAACACTGCACTGCTTTAACTAAAACAAAGTTAAGTTTATTAAGTGCAGTAAGATTTATGTGAATGTAATTCAAACTAATATAAAATCAAATAATCATTCAGTAAAGGAGATAACCACAATCAAATAAAAGAAAAAGTAGTATTCTAAATTAAGATCACTGTTTTCAGTCGATGTCTAACTTACCCACAGGCCTGGAAGCTGATGGTTTTCAGCCAGATGCCTCCTCTGTTCAGGTTGGTTTCCAGTCCTTAGTGTCACAAAGAAGATAACTTCCTGGGAAGAGCCACATACAGACTGTGTGTGTCTTGCCCATGTCTCACAATGGCCTTGATATTTCCCTCTTGAGCCAAGGTACAGATGCTTAGCTAGACCATGGTTCTCATATGGATGCCTTCACTGGGTGTGTAAACACAGCCCACCTTATCCGCCTTTATTCAAGCCATATGAGATACATTTGGGGACATGACCTGTACACATGTATTATGTTGCAGGACACATGCAACCGTAACAGTAATGTAGAGCATGCCATGAGCACTCAACAAACACCTTTCATGACATACTTTTTATCAGACCATACACAGGTACACTGTAAGGGTGAACATGAGTTACACACAGATCACATTACAAAGGCATATGTGGGGTGCAGCATGTCACAATTCATTTCCATTTGTCCTTTAATTTATCAGAGAAATTGATATGCCCCAGCTCTGCTACTCCAAGTGAATTCTCTACATGCACTCAATCCACAAGCCCTGCTTTCGATAAAACAAACAAGTTTATTGACTACAGCAAGATTTCAACTGATTCTAAATCAGATTAATATAAACCAAGGATTAGACCACAATTAACTGATAACATGCATCCTATACTAAACACTTCAGTAGCTTTTCAGTGCTTGATCTTAGTTTAGTCACAGACTGGGTGAGATGACTCCTGCAGCCAGGCTCCACCATGGACAGCCAGTCAGTGCTCTTGCTGTTGCATTGCAGGTGGATCCCAAGAGAGAGCTCCAGAGACAAAGATGTCTCTGCCATTAACAAATTCCCTCAGCACTCCATGGGGTCACATGATTGGCCATGTCCAAAACTGGGCATGATTTCTCTCACTTAAGTCAAATGAGCATCACCTTATTAGGTACTCAGGCCAGTCCATTGTCCCTGTACCCATGCCTCTGTGAAGTATGAACTCTCAGCTTCATGTTTGCTTGGATCTATTCAAGCCATTTGAGGCACACATTTGGGGATACAACATGGCAAAGTATCATACCTGTATATGTGACACTGCAGAAAACATGCTACCGTAACAATAACATTCAGTATGTTGTGAACATTCCAAGCTCACCTCACATGCAACGTTTCCTCTTATTTTTCATAGGCTGTGTGTGCAAAAAATGTCTTTGTATGTGCTAATATTACCACTGTTGAATTTTTTGGTGCATGCTTTATTTTGTTGTGTGCACAGGTTTTATGATCTGTGTATGCATGCACACGTGCACAGCTTAGAGGGAACAGAGCTCATTACACTTTTTGCATTAGACAATACACATTCACACCAGGAGGGTGAACATGAGTGAAACACAGATCACACCATGAGGGTGCACATGGGGTACAGCATGTTATGGGGGCAAGACAATGATGCACCTTGGACAAGCAAAAGTGGCAGACACATGGCTAATGGAGACAGCTCCTTTCATCTGTGAAGTCTTCAAAGTCAGCACTGATCAGAAAAGTAATACCAGCCATGCATCAGGGAGCTGACACAGGGATCCCAGAAAGAGTTCAGCCAAGGATTTCCCCAACACCCCCCACACCCTTTCTATACCCCTCCAAATTTCCCAACACCACCCCAGTTGTCAGCTAGTAAGATAGTGTTATACCAATTTAATGAACACCCTAACACCTCCCACACCCTCTCTAATTTCAGTTCCTTGGGAAAACACTGGGTTCAGTGTTAGCCTTGCAAACCTGCACAGCTCTGGGAGAGGAGCTGGAATCTGCTCTGGCTCTGGCAAAAAGATTAATTGAGTTCAAAATGCAAAATCTGGATTGTGAATAAAGGTGTTATGTTTGCAGAAGGTTCCCTCTACAGCTGAGTTGGGGGAATCTGCCACTTCAAAGTCTGAGCCACTACTAGGGAAAGAACAGAATTAGCCCCAGGCCAAACTGTCATTAACTTTATCTAAAGGCTGAGATTGGGTTAAAAAACAAAACAGCAGGTCATGATCTCTTCAGGTCCACCAGTGGGACCAGGGGTTAAAGTAAGCTGGAAGGCATCAGAATGGCATTCCGGGGCCCACTATTTTTAGGTGGTCAGCATTCCCTAAAAACAGAAAATGGAGCTAGAATGCTGCATTCTGGGTCTCACTATTTAAAAACATTCTGGCATATTCTGGCAGGGCAAGGAGCTGCCTTGGGCTGGGAGATTTTAAATCTCCCGCACTGAGCCTGCTCAGAGCCTTTTAGCATGCTCAGTCAGAGCAGGCTCCGGGTGCAAGCCTCAGCCCAGGCCTTGTCCACTCTGCATGGTGGCCAGGTAAGGGGGCGCTGGACTGGCGAGGTTTGGAGACAGGTGAGCTGGCCCAGCAGAGAAAGGGCATGGGGGTGGGGGTGGGCCAGGGTAGTGGGGGAAGACAGTGTGGTACAGCACGGCGGTGGGTTGGGGAAGGGTTGGGGGACCAGCAGTGAGATGGGGGGTTCAGGAGGCAGTTGGGGAAAGGCTCAGGGGACCAGCAGTGAGACAGGGGGCCAGGGCAGTAGCTTGGGTGGGGGGCAGTAGCTGGGATGGGTTAAGGAGGCCTGGACCTGTGGGTTAAGGGGGCCTAGACCTGCAGGAAGGGGACCCAGAAATTTAGGAGGGCTCCAGGGCCTGCCAAATTATACTTTAACCCCTGCTGAGGACTAACTCATATGTGAAAGCTTACCAACATCAGTGGGATTATTCACATGAACATGTGGGGGACTAAGTCTCATCCTAGATCAGATGAGGTGGAATTGAGCACTGGAACAGGAACCAGGAGCTCCAAAATTCAAACCTCTGTGCTGATGCCAACTTTCTACAGGGCCTTGGCATACCTGGCCTGTGGCCTTTCAGAGCCACATTTGGAACATGAAGACAGACAGAGAGACCTTTTAATGGTATATTGGCAGTGAGGAGAATTCAACCCTGCTATGTAGATCCAGTGAATGCTCCCAGCAGAATATCCCCAAAGCAGTGTAGCCAGCTCCATACCCCTGAAGCAGGCACAGTGTTGGTACAGGAGAGGATAGGACATTCCTGAATGCCAGCTGTCTGACAGTGGTGCAATAGTCTACAGAGATTGTTGCAGTCATAATGTAATTTATCACTGTCATGACCTAGGATGAAAGGCCAAAACCAGCCGCAAGTTAGGAGAGTACTTGCTTGCCCTCTGGTCCCTCAATTCTGCTCAGTACTGACCCAGGGGCGAATCCAGCCATGTGTTACCAGATTTTGCACCAGCAGGAAGGCCTCCATTGTGTTTAATGAACAGACTACAGGTGGGCCTCTGGCTTGGCTCTGCAAGATGGCACCTGCACATGACGTCTCAGATGCAGGGTTTAGATGGAGAGCAGGCTAGGGGAGGGTCACATAATTTTGTGTGTCAACAACCTTTATTTGCTGGGTGGAGGACAAGGGAGATACCACTGGTTATCGCTTCTAATGGTAGTGAATATAAACCCCCCTCCCTGCGCCCAGAGTGAGTGTGCAAACTGCACCACCCTGTACCTGAGGGGGCTGATCCCAGCCCCATTTTGTGGATATCATGTCTGGAGGCAGGAAGCATTTAACCCCCTTGAGCCATGGCAAGCCTCTGTTCTAACCAAATGTGCACTTTGTAGCTGCACATACGGTCACAGACAGCAGAGGCTGCAGTGCAGTGCAGGACAGCGCCCTCGCCCTAGAATGACTCACTGCTGCGAGCAACCCTACATGCAGGCTTCCCACAGGATGTGAGTCTGCAGTTTAGCACAGCTAAAGTCAGACAGTCAGATGAGCGGGGGTGCCCCATACAGAGAGAAGCATGAGAATTAACAGAATATGAATGACCACAGCATACATTTCTTATATTTAAATTCATCCCAAAGGGCTTTCAAAACTGTACACACAAACCACAACAGTAAAAGGCAGCCACCTCTGGGGTGGAACAGGGCAGCTGATTAACAGTTTATGGCAGCAACAGTTCAGGACAGGAACAAAAAGGAACATCCAATCTCTGAAGAGAAAAGCAGAAAAAGATTTTGCCAAATTGGAATTTGACCTGATACCTAGCCTTCAGCTTCGAGAAGGCCCGTGGTAGCACTTGCAAATATCAGGCTTCTTGAACTGGACACAGCTGCCATGTCACATAGGCATCCTGGAACATGGCATTCAATAGTTTTAGAGAGGGAATAGAGAGCTGGGTCCTGCCATGACTCAGGACTTTAATTCTTTATCCTTCACTGTTGTCAAAGCTTATTTAAAATAAGGAAGAGATCACTAAACTGATTTCAAACAATGAGATGGACTTGATTAGATGCGCTTGATTTCTTAGTGAGAGAGAGAGAGACGAGGAGCGTGTGGTGCCAAGAGGGAAATCCCAGGCTTTCCAACTTCTCCCTCCAGGCCAGTATTAACCCTACATGTGTGAAAAGTGTCAGAGGGCATTCAATGGTCACAAGTGATCCAGGCCACAGTTTCATACCTTATCCAAAAGGCAGAAGCACTGAGTCCCCATGGCACTAAGCTGGGGATTGGTTCATTGCAGACTCAGAGGGAAGAGCAACTCCCACTAAATCACCAGCACTGTTTCCCTTTGCAGAGTCTGATCTGCAAACAAACATACACTAAAATACAGTTGCCATGGAACCCTGACTTCATTATTTCACTGCAAGTCTGTGTGTGGACCAGGCAGGCCTAGATGTCTCCACAAGACACTAGAAGAGCTGGAGAGAAGATACATACTTGCTTGGAGTAACAGCTGTTCATTACGATGCCATTTTTTAGCACTTAAAATAATTTTTACTCTTTGACACAACGCTGCCCCCATTACCCAGCAACTATTTATTTTCCTGAATAGTCTCTTGGGAAAGATTTCAGCTTAAGATTTTTAAAAGCTCAAATAAAACAAGAAGCCACATGGTTCAAGCAAGGCCTTGGAGCAAGAAGACCTCAGATCTCAGCCTAGCATTGACAATGATTCCCCTTGATGGCCACAGGCAAGTCACTTATCTTATCTGCAGGCCAGGTCTCCAATTAAAATTTAGATCAACATAGTTATGGCGCTCAGGTGTATGGAAAATCCACCCCACTGAGCTAAGCTGACCTAAGCCCTGGTGTAGATACAGGTAGGTCAATGGAAAAATGCTTCCATCAACCTAGCTATTGTATTTCAGGGAGATGAAGTCCATAGTTTCTTCCATCACTGCAGACTGCATCTACACCAGGCATGGCCAAACTGCAGCTCATGAGCTGCATGTGACTCTTGAATGAAAAAGTGCAGCTCCCAGAAGAAAACCTCTGGGGAGAGGGGGATCAGCCCGGGGGAGCCAGTGTCAGGGCCTGGGGGTTGGGGAGTGGGTCAAGACCAGGGGTCTCAAACTCAAATCACCACAAAGGCCACATGAGGACTAGTATGTTAGCCTGAGAGCCGCACCACTGAAACCTATTCATACAACAATATTGCAAATATCAGTAATGATCATGTCATCATGGGTCACAGGAAATAGTTTTAGGGGCCACATGTGGCCCACAGGCCGTGTGTTTGAGACCCGTGGTCAAGACGGTGGGGAGAAGTGGGGCATGATCGGGACAGCAGGGAAATGCAGTGGCATTGTCAGAGAGGGCAGGGAGAAGCGGTGACAATGTCAGAGAGGGCGAGGAGAAGCCAAGTTTTTACTGTATAGGTAGGCCTAGTTTTCATGGTAACCCTAAATAATTATTAGAATGTGATATCAGTAGGATCAATATTTGCCCTCTTTTTACAAAAAATTAAAGTGTGCAATGACTTTTAAATTTAGTAATTTTGGAGTAGGTGAAATATGGCTTAATGGCCCAGTGCAGCTCTCGGAGGTTTAATAATCAATTTGTGTGGCTCTTGAGTTTCATAAGGTTGGCCACCCCTGATCTACACTATGAGACTGTAGTGCTGGAGCTATGCCACTCTAGTGTCCATAGAACAGACAAGGCTTTCATTTCCCCTCATATAAAACTGGGGGAGTAATGCTCCCCTGTCTCAACAGGGTGCAAGGAGCATTTCAGTGAGATGATCCCAATTTTCAGAAGGGCTGAGTGTGCACAACTTCAGTTAAGATCAACAGGAGATGTGTTCAGTCCCTCTGAAAACCAGGCCCTATCTAGATCTGTATCTGGCCCTCATCACTGTAGGATTTGACCACCCGACCCTTAGAATGTGTAAGTCGTAAAGAAGAAAGTTGCTGTGTGACAGTGC
Organism: Podocnemis expansa; assembly: GCA_007922195.1. Taxonomy (NCBI): domain Eukaryota; kingdom Metazoa; phylum Chordata; order Testudines; family Podocnemididae; genus Podocnemis; species Podocnemis expansa. Next base: position 21,354,524 of record ML681994.1, read on the forward strand.
TGTTTTTTCTTCCGCCTCATCTTCACCTACAATTGTCTTAAGTTCCGCCATCTTTCCCCTTCACAAAAATTCCCCTAACAGGTAAGACAGGCACAGTTTTCCCTTTCCAGAGAAGAAATTGGTTTGATTCCAATCAGATTATATGCCTACCTTCACCCAGCCCAGCCCTAAACCTTACAGATCAGCCAGTTTGCTAAAGGACAGAGGGATGGTCAGGGAAAAGCTAGAAGAAAAAAAGGTATTTAGATAAGCCAAACCACAACATGAGCAGGAAGTTGGCTAATAAGATCCATGTCCCTGAGAAGTGTCAACACCATGGACAGACAAGGAGTTTCCTTGAAAATCTGACACAGACAGCCAGGTGCTGAGAATTGCTGATCACTCACAACTCTGACTGAGGCCAACAGGAGCTGGGGTTGTTCAGTGCCTCTGTCCCTGAGTGTCTCAAACGGGGCATCTGAAACCTGAGACATTCAAAGTTAGTGGCCGCTCTTCACAACTGAGGCCAAGATCTCACAGGCCAAACTCCTACTGACTTCAAGGGGAGCTTTTCCTGTTGCAAGGACTGTGTAAGGCCTGAAGGACTCAGCTCAATACAATAAGCACAAATCTGCAACAGCTGCTTGCTGACGATACTCATGAGGACACCATTGATTCAGCCCTGCCCTAGCATTCTAACCAGAGCAACACCAGGATGTGTGAACATTCTTCATGGACACTAGTGCAAGATGGGACAGTCGTGATAGACAAATCCCTGTACACACAGTACTTTCAGCAGGATGAGGACAATGCTGATAGTCCATTTTCATTGACTGTGGCAATTCATCAATACCCGGCTGCCTGGTCAAATCTGAAGACTCCCAAGGACAGGCAGAAAATATTTGTCTGAATCACACACACGTCAGAGAGGCCGAGGATGGCTCATCAACCGGAAAAAAAGGAGAAGCTTCTAAAGTCAAAATAACAAGTGAAGAAAAGCCACAAAAATTCAGCTTGTGAACTACAAACAGGGAGAGCAAACAATGTCCATTCCCTAGTCATCAAATCGCCAGACGCTCAGGGTGGATCCTGCAAGATGCTGAGAGTATTCAGAGAAAAGCTAAGCATCTTTGATTTTCATCAGCTTCAACAGGATCTGAAGGCACTCAGTGCCTGGCAGGATTTAGGCCTAAATGATGGCTTAGATCCACCAGAGAGGATGTCAAGTCAAAACCATATGTTGCTATGAAATTAACTAGAACAAATTCACTTTGATTGCCTACAAAATGAACCTGCAAAACTGAACTGGATGGAAATTGAAAATAAAAGCTTGCTAAAAAAGGGGAACTGAAATCCCCAAATAACTACACTGGTGCTGGGAAACAGGCTTCTAAAAAGGGAACCTCAGGTGGTCAAAGGAGAACTAAGAAAAGTCCAAGTCAATGCAAACAAGCACAACCCCAAGAGAAACACAAAAAATAAATGAAGCTACCATGGAAAGAGCTGATTCTCAGCTGCAAATGCTAAGGGAGAATGAAGGGCTTGTCTACACTTAAAATACTACAGCAGCACAATGTAGATGTTTTGGTGTAGGATAGGTAATCCACCTCCCTGAAGGGCAATAGATAGGTTGCTGGAAGAATTGTTTCACTGACCTAGTGCTGGGGAAATGGAGAGACTTAGGCTGGCTTACCAATACTTACTCAGTGGTGAGGTTTTTCATGCCCCTGATTGGCATCATTTAACCTGACCTAATTTTCTAGCATAGATCAGGCCACAGACAATAATCAGATAAGGGGGATCTAGGGCAGTGTTTCCCAACCAGTGTGCCACAGCACTCAGGTGTGCCATTAGGTCTGAGCAGGTATGCCACAAAATTTTTGAAAAACCCACTCAAAGAGCTCTGTATTCGCTCATTGGTTCATGAATATTCATATGTTCATTTGGAAACCATATGGTGGTGTGCCTCAAATTAATTAAAGGCAGCAAGGTGTGCCACGGAAGAAAAAATTTTGGGAACCACTGGTCTTGGGAGCACAAAGCAGTCTGCATTCATTGCAACTGGGGAGGGAGCTGTGCATTGCATCTTCCCTTCTTTGCTGCCCAGGAAGGACAGGTGATAGCAACTGCCACTGCCCTCATAGGGTTTTCACCAGGGCAGAACAGCTTTTGAATCCACCAGCTGGCTGGAGTGGGGCACTGCCTAGCTGTTCTGCCAACAAGAGCCATTGGATCTTCATGTGGTGCTGTTCCACTTCAGCCTCCAGAGAGGAACCAAGATTGTGGCTGCCACAATTACCCCCTTCAGTGGACTTTCTGCACCATTCTTGCGAAAGCCATTTTGCACCCCTGTCTGTATGCTGCCTTCTGTCTAAAACTGCCCCTGGGTTTCTTGTGTGAGACAAGCCACCATAAGTGATTTTTTACTTCTGTTGGTTCAAATTGCTGGATGGAAACACTTGTTCCCATGAGAGGGAATAAGTAATACAAGTCAAATGCTGCAACACAGATCAGGCCAGATAAGTTTGATCAAATCCCCAGCTGAACAACCCAAAAGATATTGCCAGGCATCCAGGAACAAACTCACTCAGCCAGGAGGAGATCTGATAAAAGTAACAGGACAGCTAGCAACCCTAAGATAGTACCCATCAGCATGGAGATAGCCTTATCTCCTCTGCTGCCAAGACGGGACATGCATTACCATCTACTTACGCAGCAGCACAGCAAGGCCAGTAGAGACCTGTTCTCTGTTCCTGAGAACACAGCATGCTAGTACAGCCCTGTACATAATTTCTGAGGGGCGCTTCTGTGACTCACCACATCTCATTAAAACAAGGGTGTGACCAGTCTCCGAACAGCTAGCTCCATGCTACCATCTCCCTGTGGATCAGGGACCAGAAATTACTAAATCACTGCACCACTTAATCTAGACACAAAAAATGGCACCAGATTACCCAGCTGACTTAACAGAACACAGAAGCCACAACAAATTGAAACAAAGGGGCCTCTGGTTACACCAGGCAAAAAGTAGGGGAAAGGCAGGGCCACGCTACATAACCAAGACAATGACAGGAGGGCACAAGCCCCTCTGATTTTGGCAGAGGAGAGTGAGCTGCACTGATTCTACTGCACACGCCTCTCTTTAACTCCTGTCATAGCACCACCACAGAATGGCCCCAGTAGGAAGAAACAAAGCACAAAACTGCAGGGCCTGAAGATGTTGAGAAAGGAATAAATGCTCCATGGGTTACTTAGATTGTAAAGTATTTAGGACAGGAACCATCCCTTTGTGCCATGTTTGCACAGTGCCTGGTATGGTGCAGTCCTGGCCCATGACTGGGGCTTCTCAGAGATCAGCCTGTGACGGGGTTCATAGATGGACCAATATTTGTGTCTAGCGATGGCTTCTAGAGTTGGTCTGGCTCTTTGGGATCTTCCAGCGTTAGGTGTCATGTGAGAGATAACCAAACAGATTCTATCCTTCTCATCTCCACAGCCAACTCACCGGCCACCTCACAATTCATTGTATCATAGGGCTCAAGGTCAGAAGGACCACCAGAGCGTCTAGTCCAACCTCCTGTAAATGAAAGGCCACCATCCAGCACCCACACACCAGACCCAGCAGTTATTCTCCAGTCACACGCAGTGACCCTTCCAGGGGGGGGGGTACTCAGGCAGGTGGAAATGGAGATCCCTACATCACAGCTTACCTGGGAAACACAAAGGGCTTCTAGTTCTGGACAGCCTGTGGCACAAACACCATTAACGTGTACACCCAAACTACAGGAGTCCCGGGGATTCACTCAAAGTCCTGGCTAGGAGATGTGCCAGGATCTCAGTGGCCAAAGACAGTTCTCCACAGGAAGGAAGCCAAGGGCCATCAGACCCTATGTGGAGAGAAGCAGGCACCCATCCAGTGGCCAAAGACAGTTCTCCACAGGCAGGAAGCCGTGGACCATTATATCCCACGCAGAGAGAAGCAGGCACCCATTCAGGCACATTTCAGATCGCCCCTCCTTGACAGCTTCTTTTTGTCTCCCAGCCCCGGCTCTTTTCATCCACCAGCTGCCAGGCTGCTGCTTCTTTTGTCAACAACAATAGGCTGGCTGTCCCTCCTCTGGCCAAGCAGGCAGCATGTGGCATCTGGAAGGGGCCACGGTCTGGAGGAGTCAGGCTAGATATTGCTGACAGCAGTGGACCAGCCTCCTCCAGCTGCTCCACAGTCCTGACTTAAGCTGTGACTGAAGCTTCCTCAGGCAGGCAGTCCTGGCCAAACTGGCATAGCAAGCATGAGTGGGATTTTCAGCTGAGGCCAAGGACTGCCATCCAAATCATCACTAACCCTGTCACAGATGCACAGCTGAGACCACACCCAGACTGCATATTCAACCATCTAGAGGAGGTAACTCCACGGATCTCCCTTAGCACCATTTTAAAGCCAGGCTGCACCAGTTTGACTTACTGAGCTTCCCAACCAGTTGCTGGGCTGAGAATACATGATTGCCACCACACTTTGAGATGTATTCGCCATCAATTCCTGGTGATTCACTGCATTTGGTTGTCTTCTGTTGTGCTGTAACTTCCATCTTGGAGGCTGTACCCTCTGCCAGGGCCACACTTTGCTAAGGGAATGTGCTTTTGCAATAAGAATTCCAGCCCCTTTGCCATCATTCTCTCCCAGTAAAACTGGATCATAAAAGTGTATTTAGCTGCTCTTGTACTTCTACCACTCCTCCAAAGTCTCCATCCCCTCTGACACTGGCAGAGATGAAAGTCACCCAAGCCATCTGATTTCTAACTGAGAATCCATTTACCTTTTCAATAGTCTCCCTCTGCCTTTATCATTTGCAGTAGCTACCTCACCAGCAGAGGGTTTGTCCTAGTCTGGGGCTCCAATCTGCAACTGCTCCATGCTTCAGTGAAGCTCCATCTGGCAGAATCTGGGACTAGCTTTGTACACAGGATTTCAACTCTTTAAAAGAGGTTCACTCAGCCCTAATAAATTTACAGGCATCTCCACTTAACTGAGTTTCGCCCTTCCCATTTCTTTTTTGGTTTAGAGCAGTGTTTCCCAACCAGTGTGCCATGGCACACAGGTGTGCCATCAGTTCTGAGCAAGTGTGCCACAAAATTTTTTGAAAAACTACTCAGAGAGCTCTGGATTGGCTCATTGGCTCATGAATATTCATGAGTTCATTTGGAAACTACAGGGTGGTATGCCTCAATTAAACGTAGTAAGGTGTGCCATGGTAGCGAAAATGTTGGGAACCACTGGTTTAGAGCAGTGGTTCCCAACCTTTTTTCTGTCGTGGCACACCTTGATACCTTCAAATTTTTCAAGGCACACCACCATTAAAAACCTCATGAATATTCAAATTAACTTTAATTACTTATGAATATTCAGTGCCCACGGCACAGTGTTTCAGAAATGCTGCTATGTAGGGTAGTAGGGGTAGCAGAGCAGGGGTGGCAAAACAGGGGTGGTCAGGAGTCATGTACAGTGGCAGGAGTGAGTGTGGGGAGCAGAGCAGGTGAGGTGGCAAAAGAGGACAAGAGCAGCCATGTGGAGAACAGCACAAGGGTGGCACAAGAGGAGAGAGGAAGGGAGAACAAGAGTGGCTTGGGGGGGGGGGCAAGGGAGCATGGTGCAGCACCCAATTCCCCCTTCTCCACAGAGGCTCCCTGCCACCCAGGGCAAATCCTCACCCCACTGCTGCTCCCTCCCACCCCAATGGGTCCCGTCCTCCCCTCCCCCAGCCCCCTGCTGCCTGTGATGGACCCTCCCATCACTGCAGGGCCCAGAACTAGGCCTCCAGCTCCCAGATACACCCTCACACACAGCCACCCCACCCCCAGCTACAGACACCCCCCCCCACACCCCACCCACACACCCTCTGCTACACATCTACTCTCACCCACCTCTGCTACACACACACACCTGCCCCACACAACCCCCAGCAGCCCTCCCCCCCAAAGCCCTTACCTGGGCTGTTTGCAGGCTGGCTGACCTGCTGGGAGCTGCTCTGCCTTGCAGGGGGAGATTCACACGCTCCCGGCCTCCCGCAGCTCTCTGCTAGCTGGGCTTAAGGTAGAGCCACCAGAACTCTGCATTCCGGCTGCTCGTGCTATTTTTAGGAGGACCCCTGGAACTCTGCTTTCCGGTGCCTTTCTCTATTTTTAGGGGGGCCAGAACACTGCCTGCCTAAAAATAGTGGGCCCCGGAACTGTGTTCCACTGCCTTCCCCCTTACTTTAAGCCGTGCCTTTTCCCAGGCCGGCACAGCCCAGGCAGCTGGGCTGAGCAGGAAGGGAACTTTAATCCCAGCTCTCCGGGATGCTCGCGGCACACTTTGGGTGTTGCCGCAACACACCACTGTGCCATGGCACACTGGTTGGGAGCCAGTGGTTTAGAGGAACACAAACCTTCCCTGCTTCTGAAACACTGTTAAATAGTCTGGTTCAGCAAAACAAGCAAGGAGTCCTGTGGCACTTTTAAAGACTAATCAGTTTATTTATTGCATGAGCTTTTGTGGGAGAAAATCCCACTTCGTCAGATCCTTAAAGATGGGGAATTTATAGAATGGGAGGAAAATTAATGCCAGGAAGTGTAAGTCACAGCATCAGGTCAGACTGTTACAGCAAATCAATGCAGTTGTTTAGATGTGAACAATGGGGAACAGTATATAGAGTGAGTTGAGGTCAGATCATCTGTTGTAATAAGAAAAAAAATTGAGATCTCTATTTAACCCTAAGGCAATGGTGGCATTCTGCATAAGGAATTCCAATTTTGCAGTTTCTCTTCGACGCTTTGATTTGTCATCCATTTGCCTGAGTATGGCTATTAACAGATGATTGATGGAGCAGTCAGGAAGGTTGAACTTTTCCACTATTGGTTTTTGATTGTTGTGATCCCTGAAGTCAGATTTCTGTCCATTTATTCTTTTGTGCAGAGATTGTCCTTTTTGTCCTATGGATAAGACAGGGGGGCATTGCTGGCACATGATGGCATAAATCAAATTGGTGGATGAGCAGGTGAACAAGCCCTTTATTCAGTAGCTGGTTTGATTAGGTCTTATGATGGTGTCTTTTGTGCCGTTATGTGGGCAAAACTGGTAACATGGTTTGTTGCTAGGACACGTCTCTGCTTTGACGTTTCAGTTAAATAGCGGCCAGGCTGCCTCTGTGATCTGGATTCTCAACAAGTCTTTTTGCTGTACCCTCCTGATGAGTACATTCCTCGCCATGTTAAAGACTTCCCTCTTAAAGCTCACTTTAACTCCTGCCCCTCTGCAACAGCAAATTCAGTTGTCCTCTTTCCCAGCTGGAGAATGCAACATCTTTTCCCATCACTAGCACTGATGGGCCGGCAGAAAAGCAAGCACTGCCAGCCAGGGATTCTTCAAAGGCATCAGAAGACCCCTGCTGCAGATGGCTTCACAGGAGGCTTTGGAGAGGGAGAGCTGATGCTAATGTTCACTTCAAAATGACAACAGTGACTTCCTTTCCCTCTGGCCCATTTGCCAGGGCCGTAACTAAGCTGGGGCAACTGGGGCAAAGCCTTAGGTGCCAAATTTTAGAGGGCACAGGGATGGATCTGGCTCCCTACCACTGGGGCAGGGAGGAGCAGGATCTGTTCCCAGCTGCCTTCCTGCAGCGGCTGGGGACGGATCCAGATCTCTGCCACCTTCCCACAGTGGTTGGAAATGGACACAGATCCAGAACTGGATCCATCCCCGGCCGCTCCGGGAAGGAGGTGGGGATCCGGATCTTTCCCCAACCACTGCAGGAAGATGGTGGGGATTTGGATCCATCCCCAGCTGCCATGGGAAGGCAGCAGGGATCTGGATCTGTCCCCAGCCACCACTGGAAGGCAGCTCGTACCCAGAGGCCCCTCCCCCCACCTTGTCCAACCCTTCCCCAGTCGGGCACACTGGGATGCATACACTCCTGCTTCACTGATCCCAAGAGCATTTCTTATTTGTGTTGGCTTGCAACAGATCTTGTGGGAAATTACTACAGGATGGTGTACCCCGCCTTCTAAGCGCTAAGTAAGAGGGGAAGCTCGTACCCTCTTGTCCTCTACCTTTTCCCTCCTCACCTCCCCAGGTGGCCCCCTTTTTATTCTCAGGGCCATGGTCTTCAGCCTCATATTAGGCCTTTTGCTTGAGGCATCCTCAAGCTTCACCACAGGGGTTTTGCCTCTTCAGCTCCCACCCCGCCTCCCCAAGGACATTCACCACATCTCATTGGTCCATCCGCCCATGGGCAAACCTCACGTTTAGCCCTCTACTCGAAACCCCTCTGCTCTGGTGCCTCCCACCAACCAGGCAAGGGAAGCTTTCTGATGAAAACTCCAGACAGCCATCTGGGAGCTGCCTTGATCTTTCTATGGTATTCCCCTCCTCCCTAGAATTGCAGCAAAGGGAGATGGTAGGGGATAGAACTCTTAACTCCTCACCTGAGTGAGGCACTTAAGGACCTAGGGTCATTAGCTCATGGTTAGTTCCCCTGCAGGACTCTGGCTCCCAGGGGAATTTGCAAAACCCTTAGCAAGCTGGAAAGGCTGATGCCTTATGGGTGACACGTTTGTAAGGTCCCCTCATGCCCTCCGTGTTCCTTAGAGGACACAGTGGCTTTCCCTTGTTTTTCCCTAACTAGGGGTTGCCTTATGCCCTCCTCCTGTCTCTCCAGGTCTCTCTCTTCCCTTCTTCCACCTGGGACCTGCCAAACCTTACCCCTTCAATACACAGAGAGGTGCACCAATAACACCCGTCCACTCTCAGAGCAAGCATTATAGACCACGTCCGCCTTGCATCTTGGCTAAGTCATTATCTTCTCTCCTCATCAGGAACTATGCAAGATCCCTCGTAGTTGGCCTGTTGCAGCCAGGACCCAACACCTACAGCTGCCACTAGAGACAAGTCAGCCAGCTGTGATATGAAGGTTGACTGCCTCTCCATAGAAGGGAGAGTGAGACTATCAGGCAACAGGAGAAATGAGAATATCATGCAAGCCACGTTCCACCCCCCCCCCCAACACTCTGATTCTGGGGCTTGGGGTGGCACACCCTCGGGGAGGACCTGACCCACCTATAGAGATGGTCGGATACCCTCCCCCTTGATTCAGCACACCTCTCAGTAGGCGAGTCCATGTATCAGGAGAGTAGGGTACGGGGGCAAGGGAGAGAAATGTGCACCTAGCCTTGAAGTTGCATAAACCCCTCCCAGAACCCCACAGTGGTTTCTCAGCACCCCTTTGGTTGGAGATGACCTAACATGGGAATTCAATCACTTTTTCTCCAATTTCTCTGTTTTCACTTCCCAATCATTCAACATTCATGACCTCCACTGTTTGGCTTCTCTCTTGATGCTAGAATGGGTGTACCTAAGGGTCTCTCTTTTTGCTACTATAACCCGTTGAAGGGTTACCTCTAAAGAAAGGTCCTTCTGGGATGCCCACTTCTCTTCTTACGACAACCTCCTTGACGGAGCACCTCTGACACTTTGGGCCCCAGAGTAGGGAGTTGGGACACCTTAGTTTAGGGCACCCCTTATCAATCCTGCCCTTGGTATATAAATCAGGAAAGGCCTTTTGCCTACCCCCCCATCTGGTCAAGGGGCAATGCGTTCCCTGCCTCCAGTCTTGGTTAGTAACCTAACCCAACTGGCCTCCCTTTGGAGTTAAGGCAACAAGGCCACAATTATCCCACCCTTGCTCATCGCCTGAAGTTGTAGGAGCCTGTTGCCCTGGATCATAACTGCCTTCCTCAGGAGTCAGTTCTGTTAGGGGAGGGCAATCCTCTTATTTTAGACGGTCTTGCTGGTGGCAAGGATGCTCTTTTGCTATTATGATATAGCAAGTTCTCTGGTAATGAACTGGGACTGCCACTGTTGGAGTTCTAGTCTCCTGACAGAGTGGCACATGACGCCTTGGCATGCTAATGCACATCTTCTCTGGAAGATCTTGCACTTAGTGGCATGTCTGTAGGTGGTTCACCCAAAGGCCCACTGCTTCTTTGCCCAATTTTGGTGCTATGCCATTTGTGGGAAGCCGTGCTGACGGCGGATAAGGTTCTAACTCCAGCCACCTTCCACAGTATGGCTACCAGTCACCTGATACAGAACGTATCCGAGCAGTGCTCGAAGAATGGTGGGTTACTTACCAGTAACTGTCCTTCTTTGAGACAGGCTGCTCGGATTCATTCAGCTCCCTCCCACCATCCCCACTACTCGGAGTTAGCGATTAGTAGGGACTGGGGAGGAGCAGGGTTGCGTCCATATATATAGCCACAGGGTGGCCGCAGGCAGTGTCCGACAGCCCTGTCCTGACAGGCTAGGGCTAAAAGTTTCTGGCCAATCGTGCACTGCAGCACATACACCTCATACTGAATGAATCCGAGCAGCCCATCTCAGAGGACAGATACTGGCAAGACATGATTTCCCTGATCACAGGGTACCCATCATGGTACTGTAAAAACGAATCTGATCTATTAAGAATTTAGAGTGTGAAAGACAAGGTCCTGCCAGTGCATGAGCATGTTCCTGCTATACCTCAGTCACATAGGTACTGCTGAATATTCAGGGGAGACAAAAACTCCTATCAAACTACACAGGAAAAACAATCTTCAACTCTCTTACTGGCGCTTAAATAGCAAACCTCTATGGGGAAAAGCATTGAAATTTTTTCTAGAGATTGCGGAAGTCAAGGTCAGAAAATAGCATGGCTTCAAATCCAGAGGACTGTGTGGTGTCAGGAGAAGAGATGCTGGCTCTGTTTCAAGGAAGAGTAGCAGAGGCAACTTAGCCAAAATCCAGGAATTGTCTGCTGCATTCAGCTAAAGGAGGCACATAGGAAGAGAATAAAATGCACTGACTGCAGTGGGGCATCTGCAGAAGTGAAGAGTCTACACAGCATGACATATCACCAGGCAAGGAATAACCTACCCAGGGAAACAGAACCTGCCCTTACAGGCTACATCTGAAGACCCAGTAGCACCCAGGGTGGTGAAATGCCTGGTAGGACGTGTCAGAAGATGGTAATGAGCAATATTGTTTGGATTTACTCACACACACAACCAAAACCAAAAGACCACCCAGCAGGGAGGAAAGAATAATGGGCTCCAGAGGAGATGCATAACCACAACTGCGCCCTTTGTCCTGGAACTTTCTTCCTATGATCTCTGGACTGGAGTCAGATGAGGAAACCCCAACTGCAAACATTCTTTGTTTCATTCTTTCTTTTGTTTAATTCTGTGCCTATGATTCAATTGCACAACTTCATAGATCTTTCAGAACTGATAAATATTCAACAGCCTTCATCTGCCTTCCCACCACTGCCCTCTGCTGGATGGAAGGCACAAGAGCTGCTCAAACATGTAAAGTTCCAAAGGGGTAGCTGTGTTAGTCTAGTTCAATAAAGCAAAAAGTCACTTAAAGACTAAACAAATTTATTTATTGCATGAGTGTCCGTGGGAGAAAATCCCACTTCATCAGACTCTTTGAAGATGAAGGAACTTACAGAATAGGAGAAAATAAATGCAGGGAAGTGTAAGTGAAGGGAACATGTCACACTGTAACAACAAATCAAAACAGTTGTAAAGATTCAAACACTGGGGAACAGCATCCATAGGAAGATGAGGTCAAATCACCTGTTGTAGAGACAGAACAATCCAATGTCCCTATTAAGTCTTGAAGCAATGCAACCAAATTTGCAAAGAAATTCAATTTCAGCAGCTCCTCTTTGAAGCCTTGATCTAGTATTCATCTGTCAGAGCACAGCAATTAGCAAATCATTAATGGAGTGATAAGGAAGATTGAATTGCTGACCCACTGATTTTAGAATGTTGTGATTTCTGATGTCTGAATTGTGCCCATTTATTCTTTTGCACAGAGACTGTCCTGTTTGTCCAATATATAAGGCAGAAAGGCATGTCTGGCACATGATAGTATAAATCACATTGGTGGGTAAGCAGGTGAATGAGCCTCTGATGGAATAGCTGTAAGAGAATGCCTCTCAAGCAGTCCTAACCCTGCAATATATTCTGTTACTACTAGTCTAATGTACAAACTAGGGCTCCTGTTTGCATGTAATAACATCCCAGCTAGCAACTGCAAGCCAATACAATGCAATCCTAATATTAGTATGTAAGAGGGAATGATTCCTACATTAGAGGTAGTAATAATATGGAACTTTTAGCTCACCATCAATTTAAATGTAGTCCAAGGCAGTGCTGGCTGAGAGGGACAGCCATCCTAACTGCCTGTGCAAGTTTGTGGAGTAGTTAGAGTTGCATGCCAGAGGTCAATCTCCACTATAACCATCACTGTAAGCAGCACAAATGAGCATCCTTGTTGACAGATGCAGCAGCAAAACCAAAGCCCTCCTCATTTTTCTGAAACATGTTGATGTAAATAGTATCAGTGTGGAATTGAGTCAAAGGGGTAAGGAGGAAAGGGTGTGGGTTAGGTCTGGGGAAAGGAATGATATTTGGCAGAGGTCATAAATATTGGTGCTTGCCCTGAGCTCATACAACATCTTCACAGGTGATCCTGAAATCTGAGTGTTCTAATTCAATATGCACATGCTACTAAACCAGAAGGAGCTGCAAACACTAAGGAGATGTTTCCCTCTGTAGCCAGGACTGGTGTGTAGCTGTGTTGCCCTACTCCTTCACTCCTGTGCCCCAGCTTACTCTGCTCTGCTGTGTGGATCACACACTCCTGGGTCAGCCCATGCCCAGCCTCCTGAGAGTAGTCAGTCCCTCACCTAGTGAAGGATCACTTCTGGCCAGTTGCTTATGGGCTTGACCATCAGCAAACACCCACTCCCAATCCCAAAGGCAACCTGGGAACTGCTGTCTCACAGAGCTCACCTTACCATGCAAGATCATTACATTTGCCCAGCAATGTATCAAAGAACCTGACATGGCCCAGCTCTATCATGCCAAGTGAAGTCTCTACATGCACTCAGTCCACGTCTCCTGTTTTAGATAAAACAAACAAGTTGACTATAGCAAGATTTTAAGGGTTTATAAATCAGATTAATATGAATCAAGGAACTGGTCACAATTAACTAAAAGATAATTTGCTTCTTAAACTAAACACTTAATAGTCTTTCAGTCCATAATATTAGCTTACTCCAAAGGCTGGGTGAGATGACTCCTGCCAGCCCCTTTCCTCACTTTGCCCAGGCAATCAGTCAATGCCTTTGATATTGCACTGCAAATGGATTCCAAGGGCGAGCTCCAGAGACAAAGATGATGCCTTTTTCCAAAGGGATAGCTGTGTTAGTCTAGTCCAGCAAAAAAAAGACGAGGAGTTGTGTGGCACTTTGAGACTAACAGATTTATTTTTCGCATGAGCTTTCGTGGGAGAAAATCCCACTTCCTCAGATGCTCCGAAGAAGTGGGATTTTCTCCCACGAAAGCTCATGAGAAAAATAAATCTGTTAGTCTCAAAATGCCACACAACTCCTTGTTGTCAAAGATGCCTTTGCCTGTAACAAGTTCCCTCGACACCCTCTAGGATCAGGTGATTAGCCATGTTCAGCAATGGGCACATGAATTTTCCTCACTTGAGTCAAATGAACCTCACCTTACCAGGTGCACTGTTCCTGCATCCATGCCTTTGCAAGGTGTGAACCCTCACTTTGCTTGGTGTTTGCCTGAATCTATTCCAAACCATGGGAGACACACCTCTGGGGACATGAGATAGCAGAGTTTCATATCTGTACATATTTGACATTGCAGGAAACATACCACTGTAACAATAATGTTCAGCATTCCAAACGCAACACACGTGACACACTTTGCACCAGACAATACACAGTCACACGAGCAGGGTAAACATGAACAATGCACAGATTTCACCATAAGGGTGTTCTTGATGTCACAGGAGAACAGAAAAACAACACAGTGGAGACTCAGAACAAGAACTAGGAGCAGAAGTTCAGTGATCCAATCAGGACAATGCAACTGACAACATCAGGGGTTGGGGGAATCTAATCTGTTATTTGATAGCAGACACTTTATAAAAGCAGCAAAGCTAAAGATAGAAATAATCAACAGGTTATTAGATAAGGACCTGAGCTGGTGGCCACAGCAAAAACGTATCCGTATGTTTGAGTGGCAGGCACAGAAGCATCATGTCATGGAGCGGATAAGCCCTTTCTATATAGCTCTGATGTGTTTGTACCTAGAAAACTAGGTTCCAATCTGGCTAACATAAAGATGTCAAAGGTTCATAGAAGTGCAACAAGTAGTATAAGGGGCCAAAAAGATTACAAATTAGCTAGTTGATGGCCTGGAACACAGTTGGGGGGAATGTATGGCAGCTGTCACATAACTCTGAATGGCATAAACAAAAGGGTGAAAGAGAAATGGCCCGATACAGTACAATGGAATAACGGGATAAAATTTAAAAAAGAAATATGAAGGCTGAACAAGACTCATTTCCTAATATTAAAGCAGATCAGTCTTTTTCATGGCTAAAGGCATTTAACTGTAACCCTTCTGCCAGGGTGGGCTGGTAGGACAAGGGCCGGGTTCTATATCTAGGGGTTTCCAAATAATGTTACAGCACCAACTGGCACAAGCCCCAACCCAGATTTCTGGGAATCCTGAACTGTTCCTTGGGTACCCCAGCGGGGGTAAGGCTTCTCCATTCGCAAGCACGAGACTGAGTGCTGTAAACAGAACTTTAATAGCAGTAAAATGTAATGTAAAACACCAAATAACAGAGGTCAGCACTGATCTAGAGAATCAGTGCAAAGTTCCCAACAACCCACACCGCATAACAGAACATACAAGACTTAATGCAAAATCTTTCAACATGATCCCACATAGCATAACAGCAAATGTAAACCCATTAGCAAAATCGGCACTGATCTGGAGAATCAGCGCTAACTAGGCTCCCGACCCACCGTAGGGTACGTAAGGAGTGTCTTTCACACCAACTGTCTGCCAGCGCCAATCACTGGTCACTCAATCCATCCTCTAGCACCATTTCTTGGCTCTGCCTGCTGTCCACCAGCTCCACCCACCGGTCATTCACGCCACCCAGCTTGCTGCTGTCCGCTCTCACAGCATGCCGGCTCCGTCCGCTGTCTGCCAGCTTTGCCCACCGGTCACTCGTGCCGCCCAGCTTGCCGCTGGCCGCCCTCACTGTCCACTGGCTCCGCCCTCCAGTCACTCCATCTGCTGCTCCTCTTAGGTGATTTCAGCTGAGAGTTCCCTCTCCTCTAGTGATTCCAGCTCAGAGAGAGTGTTTCCTCTTCTATAGTCATTTCGGCTCTTAAACCTTAAGCAGCTGCAAACAGCTACTTCCTTTAACATGACAAAAAGGGCCTCAAAGAAGCCCAGCCAGATTTATTAATTGACAGTGAGGCCAGATCAGTGAGGCAAATTGCCTCAGGCAT
Source organism: Podocnemis expansa (assembly GCA_007922195.1). Taxonomy (NCBI): domain Eukaryota; kingdom Metazoa; phylum Chordata; order Testudines; family Podocnemididae; genus Podocnemis; species Podocnemis expansa. The sequence goes on from ML681994.1 coordinate 21,369,916, forward strand.
CACTCCAGAAGGAGACATGACAACCCCCACCCGTCTTAAAACTTTTCGAGGCTGAAATAGCCAGTGGCCTCTCTTACAGGTCTCTTTAACTAAGGGTAGTTTTTACCCCTAAATTAACCCAAACAGATTTGGAACAAGCAGAGAATAGAATATCGTCAAAGAAAGTATTTCATATTTCCTTTCAGTAGAATTACAGATATTGACAGATTTGTGATCAGATTAACCCCTAATACCATTATCCACTATGCCCTGCACCAAATATGCTAATACCTAATTGTGCTCTTTGTGTTCATGCTAATACAGGACCCATGCAGATTAGTTGCCCCCTTCAGAAGCTGTTAGGCACAGCTTCTAAGCCTACCTTACATAACATTAGCTTGACAGCACATAACAGACATTGAGCAGTGGAGTGAGACAGACTAGATGGAACCTAATAGGTCATTTCCCTCTCTAGCACTCATGGGCCCAATTCTTCAGGCACTTACATGTGAATGACTTTACTTATTTGTAATCCCATGCACATGAGTAAATTGGCTCTCGTAAGTATGTGGGATTGAACTTGATATGACCAAATGGATCACATAGGACTCGAATCTTCTCAGAGCCACAGATGGTCCTTCGAGTCCTGACAGGCTGGTGGGAGAGATGATGTTTGGAATGCTCCAGTCAGCGTTAGTTCTACAGCTAAGCAGAGGACTTCAGTTTCCAAGGTTGTCAAGTTGGCACCTTTTACCAGCATTAAATTAAAAGGCACTGGCTAGAGAATACATAATGTTCCCTCCAAGACCACTAGAGCACAGAAAATACAGCCAGTGCTTAAGTGTCATAATTAGAGCCAGACTGGGTTATTGAAGCATTAAGGAGAAAGAGGAAACACTGAATTTTAATTTTTTCCTAGGTTTATTTCTTGCCAGTTGTTCAAACAAGAAAGAAAAAAACATCTTTCAAATTAAAACATGAAGAAATGCTGTTTAGTGACACATCTGATCACTTTAAAGTAACCCAGGTTGCGAAGCAGCTCACATTCTGGCTTTTATATGTTTAAAACTTCATTTCCTATAATGAGCTCTCACCCTTTACAGTAAATTAAATGCAAGAGAAATACAGTAAGATTGAAAACTTCACAAAACTCAGAAGACAAAGGAAAACATCCACTTCAAAGAAAAACCAGTCTGAAATCTTATACTTAATACAGTTACAAATAATTTTTATGAAGAGGAAGGCAGGAGAAAAGAATTTCTCCCTCATTCTGCTTCTTTTACACATTTGACAGCACTTTGTGGGCAGTCAGTTTCACGTTTTCCTCTCTACATTCAATGAAGTGTGAATTTAACTTATTTGTGTGTCATTTCACAGCAACCAAAAAAAAAAAAAAAAATACTGACATAGAAAAACATCCTCAGAAAGCCAGTTTCCAGGAGAATTCAAGGAAGCTTGATAACTGAAATTACTGCTAAATCATTTTAAGTTGATTAAACTTCAGGTCATTGTCTCTTTAAGGTTCCAGCAGCATATGTGACTCAGCCCTTTGCGTATACATTAGAGTGGATGTTGTTTTACAGCACTGCAGATGATGTGAATGTTAATAGCTTAATATACAGGCTCACTGTGCCAAGCTGGCATTGTTGCTTGAGCATGTGCTTTAGCATTTCCTTCCTCTGGTTTATTTAAGGTTATACCTGCATCATTTCAAATCTCTGCAGTAAATGAGATAGAGCCTTACTCACCCCAAGAAAGAGAAGGGGATGCAATAGCTACTATGGGGGGGTTCAACTGGCAGCTTGTAACCCATCCAGTCCTTGGAATGATTCTGTCTGGCCCCATATGACTTTGCTCTACAAAATGGCATCCTCCACACAGCATGACCTCACACACACTGTACATACAAGGTCACACTGTAAAACGGATGCCATTTTGTAAAGCAAAATGGCATCCTCTGCAAAATATTATGTTGCAGAGTAAGTTGAGGTCAGGCCACATGGAGGATGCTATTTGCTGCTCATGGAGGTGCCACACAATTTGCATGTGATCCACATCACTGAAAAGACTGAACCATCAGCAACCAGGGACCTTGAGAATAAATGTAGAAATTGCCCTTCATGATCAAATGGGTATCAAATTCCTACATGGTCTCAAAAATTTCTCCCAGAATTTTTCTTAATAAAGCAGTGAAAAAAGGGGGACCCAGCTGACAATTTATTTAGACTTCAACAAGATGCCACAAAAGAAGAACAGCCACAGGCCACGGGTTATAAGCCTGGATCAAAAACTGGCTGGGAGCCAGAAAGCAAGGAATAGGATTAAATGGTCTGTTTCATCACAGCAGGTTAACAATAGGGCACCTCCAGATTCTGTACTAGGTCTTGTTTAACATACTGATGTAGAACAGAAGTCCCAGCACTGTGGGGTATGCAGCCCCACTATGGGCTCATAAAGAAATATGGGGAGAACACAGCAAGGGCCTGGGCCAGTTCCCATGGGAGGGCAATGAGAGAGCATGCCACTACCTAGCCCTGCTTTGCTTTGGCCCTGGCCTCAGCCACAGTGCTGCACTCAAACGACAGCTCCACTTTTGGCCATGGTCACAGCCTCAAACATGGCCCAGCTGTGGTTTGCCTTCCAGCCCCAGCTGCAGCATGGCCCCAGTTCCACTTCCAGTCCTGCTTCCAGCCCTGGCTCTACTCCTGTTTGGAGACCCGGGGGGGGGGGGGGCACACATAGGTCAGCTGTGCAGCATAAACACTCTGGGGACAACTAATCTAAGAAGTAGTGAGGTAGCAACACTGGAATGACAGTTATTCAGGACCAGAGAGATCAGTAAGGAACTTCAAAGAGCTCTACCCCAGCTGGATGAATGAACAAACCAACTCTGATGTTAATAAACAGACAGTGCAGGGAAAATATAAATTTCTTGTATATATCATGGGGTTCTGAATTACTCTATCAGTGCAAGAATCATCATGGAACTGGAAGGCACCATGAGAGGTCACCAAATCCAGTCCTGCACTCATGGCAGGACCAAGTGCCACGTAGACCATCCCTGACAGATGTGGTGATTTGAGTTTGAGACCTTTGGTCTAACCTGCTCTTACACATTTCCAGTGATGGAGATTCCAGTTTCCCTAGGCAACTTATTGCAGTGGCTAATCACCCTGACAGTTGGGAATTTTTTTCCTAATGTCCAATCTAAACCTCCCTTGCTGTAATTTAAGCCCATTGCTTCTTACCCTAGCATCACCAGTTAAAGACCATTTTTCTCCTTCCACCTTGTAACAATCTTTTAGCCATTTTAAAACTTATGTCCCCTCCCTTCTAGACTAAACAAGCCCAGTTCTTTCAATCTTCCCACAGAAGTATTCTAGATCTTTAGTCATTTGTGTTGCTTGTCTCTGGACTTTTTTTAAGTTTGTCCACATCTTCCCTGAAATGCAGCACCCAAAACTGGACACAATACTCCAGTTGAGGCCTAATCAGCATGGAGCTGTAACCCTTTTGGGATCTTAAAGAGCACGGTTCCTTTAAATCTTCACCCTGTGGGGGACGGACTGATTGTCCTGGAAGGAGGGTGTGGAGCTGAGGGGAAGGGGCTGCAGCCAGAGGCCTGGGGAGAGAGGCAGCCAGAAAGGAGCAGAGAGCCGTCCTGCCTGAAGCCAGGGAGGACAGAGTGGCTGACTTGGGATGCCAGGCCAGCACCCACAAGAGGACACTGTGCTGGGGAGAGTCACCCAAGGACAGAGCTGGACCCAGTGACTGGCCATCTGGAGCCGTGGGGCCGTGAGTATAGGGCCTGGGACTAAGGAGGAGGCTGTATTTAGTTAAGTGGGGAGGGTGTCGCTCTGTGGTCACAGAGAGCAGCAGAAGAGGCATCAGAGGGTCTTTGCTGGGCAAGTTGCTGGTGCTGAAGACAAGCAGGAGCTGCTGGACTGGAGTTGTGCTGGGACTCCTGAACTCAGGGTGCAAACGCAGAGCTCACAGTCTGCCTCCAGCCTGCTGCACTGCTGGGCCTGCAGGGCCCTGTTAGCTGTTACTCTGTGTTACTGCTGCCCCATCTCTCCTGTTGGTCTCTCCTTCGCCCCTCTGTAAATAAACCTTCCCCATTCCCATAATCCCTGTGCTATCCCAGTGTGTGTGTGGTCATTCGGGGGGGGGGGGGGGGTTTGAAACAGGTGCCTGTGGGGCAAAGGGGCTCTCCTTGCTGCGTCCCCGCACACACCCTTCCCTGGCCAGAGCTGCCTGCGGGGCAGACTCTATTTGGCCATGAAGATGTTACAGAGTGAAAGAATTACTTCTTGTTTCTGTTTTACACTATTCCTCATACATCCCAGAACGATGTTCCCCCACCCCCCTTTTTTTGCACAACCGTGTTACATCATTGGCTCATATTTAGCTTGTGGTCCACTACAGCACCCAGATCTCTTTCCACAGTTCTCTTTCCTAGGCAGTCATTGTCCATTTTGTATGCGTGCAACTGACTGCTCTTTTGTAAGTGGAATACTGTACTTTACATTTGTCCTTATTGAATTTCATCCTATTTACCTCAGACCATTTCAGCAGTTTGTCCATATAATTTTGAATTGTGATCCTATCCTCCAAAACACTTGCAACCCCTCTGAACTTGGTATCATCCACAAATTTGTAAGTGTACTTTCTGTGCCATTATCTAGATCATTGATCAAAATATTGTTCAGAACTGGATCCAGAACTGACCCCTGTGGTACCCTGCTTGATTACTACTCTCTGGGTGTGATTATCCAACCAGTTATGCACAAAAAGGACTAGGCTTCATTACAGATACTCCATAAAAATCTCTATCCAATGCATCATTGAGATAAAAAAACTAACGCTTAATAAGTAATGGGCTGGAAAGTATCATCAAAAATATTGTGAAGCCTATATACAAGTCAACCTCACCTTGAATACCGTGCGCAATGCTGCTCACCCAACATCACAAAGGATAGTGAAAACTGGGAAATGTTTCAGAGAAGAGCAATCGAAGGCCTGGATAAATCCCATATCACAAGAAGGAAAAGTTTAAGGACGTTTGCTTTAGAAAGAGCTGTGACAGAAGTATGTGGGCTAACATATGACCCAGTAAAAGTGCATTGGCTTGAAACCATCGCTCAGCCTAGCTTCATGACACAGGAGCAAGGAGCACTCACTGGGGGACATTCAAATGAGCAAAAAAAAAGAAAATCCCAATTGTGTGAAAACAGACTGACCAGTAGGGCCTAGGAAACTCCCTACCACAGGCCACCAAGAGACTCACAAGAGTCAAGGAGAGGCAGGAGTTTGCTGTGGAGAGCAGGATTATCTGGGGGAAAAGTAAGAACACCTCCTGTGACAAAGGGGGAAAGAGCCCTATCCCCACAGATGCACTAGATCCGTGGTTTTCAAACTTCTTTGGGGATTCAGTTTTTAAGTCATTTATGTCCATCCATGGCTCAACAATTACATCTTTGATCAATGCATTTCAATCTTTTGAAAACCGCTGCACTAGAATCCACAGCACAAGGCTGGGCAGCCCTCCCAGCAGCTAGTTGCAGGGTTTAGATCTGTGGAAGTGGAAGACCCCTACACTGGACCTGACCCCATCTTGTGGCAGGCAGTTCCGCAGGCCGGGCTCCTGCCGGCTGGGGGAAAGGATCTGCCTCCAACGAATCCCCCAAAGACCAGACCCGCCAGGGCAGATGGGGAGGGGCAGGCCCCGAGCCCTGCAGTGCCCGCGCCCCAAACCCAGCACCCTATTAAAGGACCCCCACCCCCGAAAGGGAATGGCCCCCGCCCTCAATGGAAATGCCCAAGTTCCTGCCCCAATTACAGGCCGCCACCACCCAGCGAGCCAACCCAGCAGTCCCCCCCCCGAAGTTTAGGCCCGGATGGTACCGCCCCGCTCAGGACGCTCTACCGCACGCGCACCGTCTCTCTATGGCACACACGCGTCTCCAGGGCCCTTCCGGACAGTGGTTCCGCTTCCTGGAGCTTCTGTCGGCCCGAAGCGCGGCAGCTTCTTCCGGCTCAACTCTATGATTTCCGGCTCGGACGCTCTAGCGGTGGCGGGGGGCGCTCTCGCGGAAGCCTGGGCGGCTTTGTGGTTCCCGTGACGCTCTGTGCGGACGAGTGGGGGGAGCTCGCTGGTCTCGGCAGCGGCGCTCTAGGCGGCGCTCCGCGATCTCGATGGCTCCGCGCCGCCGGGCCGGGAGGGCGGAAGGGACGTTGTTGCCCTTTTAAGCCGAGGGGCGGCGGGGCCGCGTGAGGCGCCGCCATGGAGCCGGACACGCTCGAGTCGCGGATCAGTGAGTGGGGCCGGGCAGCAACGGGACCCCTCCCCTGATACTTGCGGCCCAACCGCCAGGGGATCCGGATCAAACCTCTCACCTCCCCCCGTCGTGTCCACACTATGATCCGGATCAAAGCACACACCCCCTTCGTTGCATCCGCTGTATGACCTGGATCAATCCCCCCACCTCCCCCCGTCGTGTCCACACTATGATCCGAATTAACTTATCTCTCTCATATCCACAGCACGATCCGGATCAACCTGTTCCCCTCATATCCACAGTATGATCCGGATCAGCCCCACTCAGCTGCCCCTGTCATATCTGCTGTGTGATCCGGATCAACCCCCCCCTCACCTTACCCCATAGTATCGGGATCAAGTCCTATCCAAAAGCCCCCCCGTCGTATCCACAGTATGATCTGGATCAATCTCCTTCGCTCCCTTCCATTGGCTGCACATGTAAGAGCTGGATCAACTCTCTCACGCCTTTCTCACCCACCCCCAGTCATCTCCACAATATGAAATAGATAAAACTCCCCCTTCATCACCCAAGTCACTTCCACAACAGGTTCCACATCGGCGGGGCCGTCCGCCCCAGAGATTGCCTCCCCACCGCTGCCAGCTAGGCAACCCACTTCACTGCAAGGACCCCAGCCACCTGGTCCCTACTCACCCTAAATGCACCCACCCCTTCCCGGACCAACTACACCTCTTCCCCTGACTGATCCATGGTGGAGTCGGCCTTGCTTTTAAACTTGTTCTCCAGCCAGTGCACTCTGATATTTGATTCTTTATCCTCTCGCTGTGAACTTGTGCGCCTCTGTCTCTCTGTTGTGTGCACCTGTTGTCCCTCAATCATATATTTAGGATTTTAGATGATTATAAGCTCTTTGGGACAGAGATTGTCCTTTCCTGTGTGTGTGCAGTGCCTGGTGGAGTGGGGCTTTAGTATGGTGATGATGCAGATCCACCTGCCACCCACGCTCTGATCTGGATCCAGTCCCGTCGTTTATTTATGCTCTCCTGAAAAGTCATTGATGATGAATAAGTGAGTGGAGAAGATGCTTACAAAATTTGCTGATTGTGCCAGACTGGGCGGGGTTCCAAGCACATCAGAGGGCAGGATTAAGAATTTTAAAGGATTTTGGCAAAGTGAGGAATTGGTCTAAACTCAACCAGATGCAATTCGATAAAGACAAGTGTGAAGTACCTCACTTAGAAAGGAAAAAATCAATGCACAACTACAAAATAAGGAGTAATTGACTAGGTCAGTGGTTTTCAAAGCACAGGTCGGGACCCAGTAGGTTGCAGACCCTCAGATACTGGGTTGTGGTGCCCCCTGCTGCCACGGCTGAAAGACTGGAATGCATTGCTGAAAGATGTACTTGTGGGTTCACGGGAATTAATGATTTTTTCTCAATTGGTTCCCAGGAAAAAAGTTTGAAAACCACTGTACTAGGTGGTAGTACTGCTGAAAAGGATCTGGAAGGGTTAGAGTGGATTACAAACTGAAAAAGAGTCAGCAGTGTGATGCAGTTGTAAAAAGTGCTTGGGGTATCTGAACAGGAGTATTGTATACCATATAAGACACAGGAGGTGGTTGTTCTGCCTGCTTGGCACAGATGAGGCATCATGTCCTACCATGTCCAATACTGGGTGCCACACTTCAGGAGGGATGTAGACCAAATGGATAGAGTCTGGAGGAAAGCAACAAAAACAACAAAAGGTTTAGAAGTCTTGACCTATGAAGAAATATTAAAAAACCTGCCCATGTTTATTCTTGAGAAAAGAAGACTAAGAGGACTAAGAACAGTCTTCAGATATGTTCAGGACTGTTATAAATAGGATGGTGATCAATCCTTTTCCAAGTTTGAAGGTAGGACAATTAGTGATGGTCTCAATCTGCAGCAAGGGAGATTTAGGTTTGCTGTTAGGAAAAACTTCCTAACTACAGGGATTGTTAAGCTGTGGAATAGGCATCCCAAGGAGGCTGCAGGCTCCCCATCATTGGAGGTTTAAGAGCAGGTTGGACAAACCCCTGTCAGGGGTGACCTAGGTTTACTTGATGCTGCTGTAGCACAGGAGGCTGGACTCAGTGATTTGTCAAAGCCCCTTCCAGCCCTGTGATTCTAGGGGTGGTGACTCTGATTTCCCCTCTGCCCTACCCCACCCCCAACTTCACTTGCAGGTAATATTTGCAGATGCTATGGCATTTCACTAATTTCCATCTCCCGTTTGTTTTGATTCCTTTGGGGAGAGGCATGAAGAGGGTCAGTGTTCCCCATGATGTGCACCTCTGTTAGTGTGGCTAATGAGAGGCCAGACTCTGGAGTCAGTGGTGGAGTTGGTATTACACATCCGCTTACAACCCCTGTGGTGGAGCCTTGCTGAGAGGGAGATTCTGACAGGATATTCTCTTTTCTGTTCTCTCATGTCCAGACAGGGCTACAAATCCTCTCAACAAAGATCTGGACCGGGAGAGCATCAATGCTTTCTGTGAGCAACTGAATAAGGAATTAGAGGGGTAAGTTCACTCTTTTTCCTTGCTCTGTTAGCACCTGGCCTACAAATGCACGATCTTGTGAGCTAAGTAGAGTCATCCTCCAGAGGGGTAGCTGTGTTAGTCTATTTCAGCAAAACAAACAAGGAATCCTGTAGTACTTTTATAGACCAACAAATTTATTTATCACATGAGCTTTCATGGATACAAGCCCACTGTATCAGACTCATGAAATGGAAAATGTAGTATGTTAGCTCTGCGTGCGTGCACGCGCGCACAGAGAAGAATGGCGCACAACGTTAATTCAAACAGTTCCAAAAGGATAGACTGCTAGTTTATCTCTGCAAAGTAAATAAGTTGTTTTGATTCAAACTGGGTGGACAAGGGAAGCAAGAGCAGAGGAGGTGAGAATGGAAGTAGTGACTTAGCCATTCCAAATCCCTGTTCAAAGCCAGAGTGGAGGTGTCTAGTTTGCTTATGAATTCCAGCTCTGCAGTTTCACATTCCAATCTGTGTGAAGTTTTTTTGTGGCAGTTGTGTTACTAGCATGTTTGTTATAGAATGTGCGAGTAGATTGAAATGTTCCCCTGCTAGTTCTTGAATGTTGCCATTCTTGACGTCTGATTTGTGTCCATTCTTTTGCACAGAGACAGTCTAATTTGACCAGTGTATACAGTAGAGGGGCATTGTAAATGAGGTCCTGATGGAGTGGCTGACCTGGTTAGGTCCTATGATGATGTCATTTGAGTACGTATTCGAGCAGAATAGGCAAAGGGGTTTGTTGCAGGGATAAGTACCCAGCTTAGTGTTTCTTTTATATGGGATGTAGTTGCTGGTAGGTGTTTGTTTAAAGTCACTCTTAGTCTGTGCTTGGATGGAGGAGAACTTCTAAGGAAAAATACCTTGTGCTCCAGGAAATAATGTGAGTACCCAGTAGATGTCACTCTTGTCTCTCTGAGGCAGTACACACCCAGCTTCACAGAACAGGTTGGTGGGGGGGAGGGTAGATACTACTAGATGAGGTCTAGATCTGAGGTCCTGGTTCCTTGTTAGTGATCCCATGACTCTTTTTGCAAGAAAAGGGGTGTTGGCCAAATTCCTACAAGGGTAGTTACAATCTGCCTCCCCTGTACCTCCTGTAACTTTGATGTGTAGGTTTGCTTGTTCAGAACCCCTATGGCAGTACAGATTAATTTCTCGTTGATAATATTAGCTAGTCCTTATATAGAGGTTTTTGTCAGTAGAGCTCAAAGTGCTTTACACTGGAGGTCAGTATTATCCCTATTTTACCAGTGGTGAAACTGTGGCATATGGAGGGTGACCTCCCACAAGGTCACCTAACTGACCAGCAGCAAAGCCAGGAAATGAATCCAGTATTCAGAGTCCCAGTCCAGTACTCCATTCTTTAGGCCACACTGTCTCCCTACAACCACTCTGCTTTTTTCTCTTTCAGCCCCCAACTTGCCACCCGGCTTTTAGCTCACAAGATCCAGTCTCCACAGGAATGGGAAGCCATCCAGGCCCTCACAGTAAGACACAGATTAAGGGCCAGAGCAAGGAGTGCCCTGTGTTTGCTTCTCGGACTGCATGGGCTCCGAATTGCCACATGCTTCTGAATCGCTCAGCCAAAGCCCTGATGCATTCAGGCAGTTGGGGAGAGCTGGTGGAGAGTGGCTCATTGGCAATGAAGTGGTGATACAGTGCAGGGGGATCTTACCCTAAAGGGACTCCTCACCTGACCCTTTTGAAGTCAATGGGAATCCTTATTGACTTGAATTAGCCTTGAATTGGCCCCCAATAAACTAGTCCAAGCTAGTTCTGTGAATGCCTCTGCTGTGAGCTCCCATGTTGTCTGTGTTTCTAATGGATCCTTCTCCCTCCCCCCACACACACATGAAAGTGAGCCCGGGGATTCACTGCCTGCCTCTCTGGGATAGGGGAGGGAGTCTAGACGACATTCTAGGCAGGCAGCACCTGTGACATGAGCTAGTCCCCCATTCCACCATGGCTGCAGCAGACGGATCCCTTCCCAATGAGCATGAATCCATGAGCCAGGTTGTGGGGCCGTTGTGCTGTGGGGATATCCCTGCAAAGGGGAGCTGGCTTCTCAGCCTGCTGACAGTGCCTCTGCCCCCAGGTGTTGGAGACCTGCATGAAAAATTGTGGCAAGCGTTTCCATGACGAGGTGGGCAAATTCCGCTTCCTCAATGAACTCATCAAGGTGGTGTCACCCAAGGTGGGTCCCAGGGTCTCATGACAGGGAGGGCTGTCAGGCTGCAAGGGAAGCCAGCCCTAGGTACAGATAGAATCTAGTGATCCCTGCCTTAACTCCAACCTGTGTAGATCTACTATACTGGGGTTGGCAACCCAAAAGATAAGATTTTTAAAATTTCTTTCAATAACCAAGTGTTTTGAGAGCTGCATTGTGTGGGAGTGGGGGAGCTGGGCCAGGTCACCTGCTTGAGCGTCCCCTGGCAGTTTGTGAGACTCCAAAATCTAGTATGGGCCCCAGGGTCCCTGAGTGGTGGGGTGAGGAAGGGCTGGAGCTGGAGTGTGGGTCACCCTCAGGGTCCAGGGGGAGGGATGGAGCCCTGAGCTGTAAGGGAACAGCCAAAGAGTCACAGGTTGCAGCCCCTGTAACTGTACCTGCCATCTGTGGGCTTCCAAAGGAACAACTGGAGAGAGTGAATTTCCAAGACAGGAAGCTCTATTTGCCTCCCCTTCTGTTCCATTGGGGCATAGCAGGACAGCTTTTTGTTGGCCAACAGAAACTCTTCTTTACAGAGAAATCTCACATTCACCTTCCCCTTGCAGGGCAAATAGGACTTGTAGAGTGGCCCTTCATCTCACTGTGTCTGTCCTAGCTGGCTGGTGCAGCCTGTAATCTAATAAGCTGGGGCCCTCTGAGCTCCCCCCACACTCCACTCATGTTGGAAGCCAACCACAGTAGGGGCATGTTGCAAGGGCCGTTATTCACTTCCTCCTTCCCTTCCGTTGTCCGTTGGGAGCCATCTCACTTCTCCCTGAGAGGTTAGCCGTGTCTGGATCAACTCTGACCACCTGCTGCTCTCCTTCAGTATTTAGGCAGCCGGACTCCAGAGAAGGTGAAGTCAAAAATCCTGGAGCTGATGTACAGCTGGACACTGGGGCTGCCGCATGAAGTGAAGATCACAGAGGCCTATCAGATGCTGAAGAAACAAGGTAAGAGACAGGTATCTTTGGGTAAGGAATTGCCTCTGCTATGGCAGAAGCTGGATTCTATCCATCTCCATGCTCAGACCTAGTCTAGCCTTTGTATAGACTGCACAGTTCAGAGGCCAGAGGGAGTCAATGGGCACTTTAGCAATTCCAGCAAATGGGGAAGAGTCACAGGTGGTCTGACTGATGTTCAATGTTCCCTATAAGTTGCACGGCAGCACAAGCACACAGCCCCTGCCACTGTCCCATGCAGTGAACACTGCCAGCCACGCACGGCCAGCAGCCACAGTCTCTGCCTAGCCTGAAGACAGAGTCTTCTGGCCCTCTGAAAGCTTCCTCCAAGCCAGGAGTTTTAAAACTCCTGCTCCAAGTAAAGTCTCACTGGGCATGCACAGAGGTACTGCACTGGCTCGCTGAGACTTTCTTTGGCTGGAGGAGTGGCCAATGGCAAGGCCGTGCCACTCCGGCAGCCAGGTAAGGGGATGGGAGTTTGGGGTGATTGGGGACAGGGTAGGGGCAGCTGGCCGTGAAAGGGGGCAGGGGGTTAGAGGGAAGACAGGCTTGAGCCGGCTGTAGGGGTGCAGGGTGTGGGATCAGGCTGGCTGGGAGGGGATGACTGGGAGAGAGAGATGGGCAGGTTAGGGTGGGAGGAGGGGATCGAGCGGGGGGGGGAGGGGGGATTGCCATGCAGTGAGCAACCTATGTTGCTCAGCTGCATGTGTGGCTTAGGGGGAACATTGCTTGTGTGTGGGGCAAAGGGGGGTGTGACATCTCCCTTCTTCACCAGCCCTCAGCAGATGTGACTTCATAAAAGGTGGAGCCATAGAAATAATAGGGTAATGGCAGACCAGGACAGAGGGGGGTTATTGTGGTGCATGGATGATCCTGCTAGTGGGGACTTGAAGGTGCTGCAGAGGAGGCATGGCTTGAGTCAGGGGAAAGGATGGAAGCACATGTCCCACCCCAAAAACTGCCCCAGGATTGGATAGGACCAGCCAGAGGGAAAGAAGGTATCCATTATGTGAGACCTAGAAGACCAGGGCTTCCTGACATGGGGTTAGCACTAGTGACCCCCGCACAGCCCCAGCGTAGTGCAGCCTGGGTTTGGTGATATCCCTGTTCCTCTGCCCTGCAGGTATTGTGAAGTGTGACCCAAAGCTGCCAGACGAGGCTCCCTTCCCCCTGCCTCCTCCCCGGCCCAAGAACATCATCTTTGATGACGAGGAGAAGTCCAAGGTGAGGGCAGTGTGGGAGAAGGAGCAGAGAGTGTGGCCTTTTCAAGCCTGCGCTCCCCACAGCAGAGCACTTGGGGCTGGGTGGTGCAGTAGCAAGACCTGTTCGTGCGCCCACTCTGTGCTGTGCTCAGGACGGGGATGGGTTTAGGGCTTGATCTAAAGCAAGCCAGTAGAAAGTTTCCCAGTGCATCAGCAGGCTATGAATTGAGCCCTTAGAAGCCAAGGACCTGCTGTTTGACCTTCTGAACTTGCTGCTGCTAGATAGGGCCCCCACATGTGGGGTTATGGGGGGTGAGGTGCACTTTACTGGGGCCTGGCCTGGGCAGCCACCAACATTACCGTGTGTGGGGAGGGACCCATGGTACAAGTTTGTAGTGGGCCCGAAAAAATTATGAGTGGGTCCTGCTTCCAGATACTGCTTAGGGCTCTAGCGTGGGGACTAGTATGACACTAACATTGACAGCTGTTGTGATACTAGCTGCCATAATATTACCAGAGCAATTGCTCCTGTTGCCGTGGTTACAGCTCCAACACTTTTTCTCTCCTTCCCTCCTGGACACTTATTGCCCACCCACTTGGTCTGAGTCCTTTCTTGAACTATCCAGACTATAGGACACTGGCGTCTTCTGCTCTGGCATTGCCAATGCTCTTAAAACAGGGAAAAGTGGAATGAGGCTCTTCTGATAGCGACTCCACAATCAAGGCTGCCCAGCCGCTTCTCGTGGCAGCCAGGTCTGTGTCCCGGCTCTTCACTATGTGCTAAAACTGCCCTCAGCCAGACGTCCACTCCTGCACAGGAGACTTAGCAGGAGGGTCTGGTGTGGATCAGGCAAAGTGTTTGTAAAAAGTAGCCTTCCCCTTTTCCTAACAGTTACTGGTTAGAACGAGTTCTTGCTGATGACTCCAAAGTGTGTGTGTGGGGGTGCTGTTTGAGGAGTTATTGGAGTTCCTATGGAAAAGACAGTGGGTCTGCATCTTTAACAGAGAGCTTTATTCCTGGGGGGTCACTGAGGTACAGCCCACTTGCACAAGTTTTGATAGTTAACACTGTCCTGGTAGAGTTAAAGGTAAACATGCATGTGCACGCACACCCAATATAACTGTGCTGTATGCTGACCCATGTACCTGTTCCTGTATGGGATGGGTTTTTACAGGATCCAGGTGAAAAAAGTTGTTTATGCCCACAACCCAACAATTACGTCTTTGAGTAATGCACTCCAGTCTTTCAGTGGCAGCACCAGGGGGTGCCATGCTAGTGATGTATCCATCCACTGTAGAGGCTTGTGCTTCTGTAACTGGTAATGGGGGGAAGTCACACCCCCAGCCAGCACAGCTGTACTGAAACCAAAACAAAATGTAGACCGAGCCTGACTGAAAGTCCCGTGCCAGGTGTTGCTTTTCTCTATCACTCAGGTCTCACTTCCCTTGTGCTAGAAAAGTCCTCCTTCTCCAGCTTCCTGTACACTCTGCCAGGGTAGACAAGCTGAATTTCTAATGAAATAAAACAAGCAGGAGCAGAAACTTTCATATGTGGGGTGTCAGGTGACCTTCGATGTTGTTTATTCTGAATCTGTAAAGGAAGCGCAAACAAAGGCCCGAGTAGAGTTATATTTTCCTTTGCTGCTCACCGCTGAGGGAAATTATGGCCCTTTAATTGGACGTCCATATGTTAAGGGTCTTCCTTGTGCAGAGGACTGGGGTCTTCATTTCTCAGCAATCCCTCCAGGCTGAAGTCTGCATCTGTGAAACATCTGCTTTAGAGTGACCCATGCTTGGAATTGCCTACTCTGGACTGGCCCTCATGCCTCCCTGTCTCTCTGGCAGATGCTGGCTCGCCTGCTGAAAAGCTCCCATCCCGAGGACCTCCGGGCTGCCAACAAGCTCATCAAGGAAATGGTTCAGGAGGTGAATTTCCTCATAAACAGGCAGTCCCCAGGGAAGGGGGCCATTGAGGATTTGTAACTCCCCACATACTAAAGAAGGAAATCTGGCACAGGAGTCAGTGAGGTTATGGGATGGGGCAGAGCAATTGGTCAGTGTGGGGGTATGAAGGCAACAAGCAAGGGAGGCTACTTCCTATGACATCAGAGGATGGGGTCATCAGGAGGGTGAGGAGAGGGATCCCTGGGATTTGGAAGTAAATTCTGCTTTCACCTCTTATGAGGAGGTTAGGGGGGTATGGCACATGGGCACAGAGGGCATTCCTGGAGTACATACGTTACCATGGCATCCTCCCCTATACCACGCAGTGAGTGGTGGATGGTCTCCATCCAAGCTGAAGTCTTTCTGGGAGGAAGCCCTCTCTCCCTGCTCTCTTCAGCTATTATTTGAAGGGGGACGCCTCTATGTGCCAGCATTCTAGCCATCCTAGTTTCAACTTGTGGGGAAAGAGGATATCAGATCTCTCTCCCACCCATCCACTCCTTCCACTCCAGGACCAGAAGCGAATGGAGAAGATCTCCAAGCGCATGAACACCATTGAGGAGGTGAACAATAACGTGAAGCTGTTGACAGAGATGGTGACTAACTACAGCAAGGGAGAGACAACAGAGAGCAATGAGGACCTCATGAAGGTGGGGAAGGGGGGAATGCTATCCCACAGTCCCTTTCCTCTGGCTCACACTGTGGTGAGATAGAGGGCCTTGGGTGCTGTGGGTTTTTACTCTACAGCTCCTGCCCTCTCTCTTTCCCTTCCTCTTCTGAGCGCCTCCCCATGGCCCACTTCCGCTGCCTTTGTCTCCCACAGGAGTTGTACCAGCGCTGCGAGCGCATGCGACCCATGCTCTTCCGGCTCGCCAGCGACACAGAGGACAACGATGAGGCACTAGGTAAGCGGAGCTGGCTGGCAGTGCAGCACAGCCCTCCACCCACATACCCCTCTGCCAGGCCTCCATGACCCCTCCTTCAGCTGCATCCAGCTACGCAGCGGCCAGCCTGCACTCCATCCTCATCCTGCCCACTATGCCTTCCCCCTGGATGAAGGGGACTGGTCAGCAGGGAGGGAAGAGCAGCCATCTGTGGTGTGTTGCCAGGAGAGCCGCCATTCATCCCTTAGGAACGCGCCATTGAAAGTTCAGTTGTAGAGAGACATACAGCAGATCAGAGGATACCCCAGGCAATGAGCACATGTTCTGGGACACGGCTGAAGTAATAAAGGCAACAAACAGCTCACAGTCAGTTCCCAGGCTCCCATCCATAGAGGGGCAGGGAGCAGCAGAGCCCACACAGTACACGTGGTTCGGCTATCACCTGGTCCCCTCCTCCTCTTTTGCCTTCAAATCCCCTGTCCCTTCTGTTGCAGCGGAAATTCTGCAGGCCAATGACAACCTGACGCAGGTGATCAACCTGTACAAGCAGCTTGTGAAAGGAGAGGAGATCAATGGAGAGACGGGGGCCGGCCCCCTCCGAGGTGAGGAACCAACCAGAGAGGAGGGGAATTAAGGGAGAGATCCTATGCAGGAAAATGGTAGTCAGGCCCATCAAGGTGCAACCCCAGGGGAGGTGGAAGATTGCAGTCAGGGTCCCTGGAGGAGAGTAACTGGGAGGCACCTGATGAGACAGATGACGTGCGGGAGTTGTGTTGGGAGGGAAGATCAGAGACCATGGGGGAGCCTGAAGCCACAAAGGGAACAGGGACTGGTGGAGTGGTCAGAAGAGGGTTGGTGACGGAGCCTGCTCCCAGCAGAGAATATCACTGGAGGAACTTCTCTCGTCCCAGTCGCTCAGTAGTCAAAGCTTCCATGTCCTCTCTGCAGGCAGCACTTCAGCACTACTGGACCTGTCAGGACTGGACATGCCAGCCTCGGGCCCTTCCTACCCAGCCTTACCCACCCTGTCAGGTGGCTCTGTGCTCCCAGTGCCTGACCAAGCCAGTGCCGTCTCGCTGCTGGATGATGAGCTCATGTCTCTCGGTGAGGAAGGAGAAAACACTCCATCATTAATGCATGTGAAGCAGAGGAGCAGCTTGCAGGCGGGTGGAGCTTCGAGGAGGGAGAACTTGTGGGAAAACCTGACGGTGTTTTTGGCAGGGGGGTGTCCACACTGCAGCTGGCAGTGAGCCTCCCAGCCTGGATAGTCAGACCTGCACTAGTGGGACTTATACTAATATGTTGAAAACAGCAGCAGGGACGTTATGGCTCCAGTGGTTTCAGGCTAGCACCCTGAACTCAGACCCAAGGGCGATAAGGGCTTGACAGCTGGAGCATCTACATCCAAACTGCTATTCTTAGCACATTAGCTCCAGCCCCGCTAGTGAGAAGGAAGGCTCACTCCTGGCTGCAGTGTAGATGTATCCTGGCAAGCCAAGTGGTTGTTTCTCCACACTGCCACTTGGAAAACCCCACTTCACTTCTGAATATTGATGCTTTGAGAGCACCTAGGCCCTTAGAAGAAAACTACAGTGAACAGTTCTTGTTGCCTAGAGCGAAAACGTTTAGTGTGAAAAAACAACGCAAGACAGGAAGGGATTAGTAAAACAAGGGTGATGCTCTCTTCCCTGGGCCCCCATCCCATCACTGGGGTGCTGTTGGGAGCTTTCTTCAACGCAGAAGTTGCCAAGAGACACCCCAGGCCACTAAGATGGAGTAGATTCCAGGGATTGCAGGCCTAAGGAGACTGCTGTGTCACTGAGAATGGGACTGAGGTTCCTGAGTTGCTAAGGAACTTGGAACAATGTTTCCCTTAGTGAGTGCCCTCTGTCTAAGTCAGGGGTAGGCTTTTTAAGTGACCCTAGTGCTAGCCTTCTGAGAGCTGTGGTGTGCTATTTGAGTTCTGCCAATGAGTCAGTTGGGCCCCTGCCTCTCCCCCTGTGCAGTGAATGGCAACTGAGCAGTCTGGAACCAGAGAAAGAAGCTGATGGAAAGTGAGGAATGATTAGAAGCTTATGGGTCTGCTTTCCTTTCTGCCCTCCATCCCCATGGTCTTCTCTACTCCCCCACAGTCCTGTTTGGCAACTCCCCAGTTCTCTGCCCTGTCAGGCTTTCCCTGGAATCCTCACTGCAGGGACCAGCAGGACTCTTTCCTCATGCTGACTCTTTCCTTCTCTTCTACAGGACTGAATGACCCAGGCCCCACCTCTGCCCAGGGCATGGACAGCAGCGGCTGGAACAATTTCCAGGTAACGGCCTTGGAGCAAAGGAGCAGTAGTTTGTGAGAGAGTGAAGTTCCAGCCCTGGCAGAGGCGACGGCAAAGATGGGGCACCATGGCTGCATTGGGGGGGGGGGGGGATGCATATACACTGGGAATGGTGGTACAGAAGGGGCGGTGCTGCATGCATGACAGGGACAGCAGCAGGTAGGGATGGTAGTGCCTATGTGGCAGGGATGGCAGCAAATGTGGCAGAGGGGGAGAGTATGAGGGGAACGGCAGTGTATGGAGTGCCATGTATGTGCCAGGGACAGAAGGGTGAGGGGGCACTACATACATGATGGGGATGGCGGCACATGGGGCCAAGGAGCAGTGTAGGCGGCAGGGCCACCCAGAGAGCTGTGTCGGGAGCAGTGGTGCACAGGCTCCAGGTCCGGGCTGGCTGCTGAGCCAGGCGTGGCCCTTGCTCTAATGCCCCGTGGCTCTCGTTGCAGGACAGCAGCGAGCCCAGCATCCCCTCTGTGCCAGCTGCTCCTGCACTGAAAGCAGAAGCAGGGGCACCTGCCCCAGGCCCTTCCTCTGTCACCAGTGGCCTTGATGACCTAGATCTGCTGGGGAAGACCCTACTACAACAGTCCCTGCCTCCAGAATCGCAGCAAGTCCGATGGTAAGAATCATGGCTCGGATCAGGGGATCCTGAGGCATGGAGGGAATCAGCTGGCCTTTCTCTTGCCCTCTCCCAAGTGTCATGCACTTGTTCTGATGGCTTCTCCCTTGTCTTTTCCGGCCCAGGGAGAAGCAGCCACCTCCCCGGCTCACTTTACGGGACCTTCAGAACAAGAGCAACTCCGGTGCCTCAGTGACTGCCACAACCAGCGTGCCATCCTTGCTCCGGAATGTCCCTCCAAGCCCTGCTGCCGCTCTGCCCCCACCCAAGGAGCAGGGTGCCCCTGCCACGCTTCCAAGAACCACCACCACGCCAGCTGGATCAGTGCTGCCCTCGCTGGGGCTCCCTACTCCTGCATCCCCCCAGGAGATCTCGCTGGCAAACATCACAGTGCCTCTTGAGTCCATCAAACCAAGTGAGTGAGCGAAAAGGGATCACTGGCGAGGGGGCGGCAGCATTGTAAGGAATCCTCTTGTGGCTGGATGTAGGGGAAGGCCTAGGGGGCTGGCTGTCCCAGGTGTGAGTTTCCATCAATCCTGCATCTATGGAGCATGGTCCTCCCACCCTCCCCGTCAGCTCCACCTGGTGTCCATCTCTCTGCTCCTACTGACACTGCTCCCTGGCCTCCCCTCCCTGCAGGCAGCATCCTCCCTGTGACAGTCTATGACCAGCATGGCTTCCGGGTCCTCTTCCACTTCGCCCGAGACTCTCTGCCTGAGCGGCCTGATGTACTGGTGGTGGTGATCTCCATGCTCAGCACAGCCCCACTGCCCATCCGCAACATCATCTTTCAGTCTGCTGTCCCCAAGGTAGTGTCCCCAGCACAGGGAGAGGAGAAGCTAGACCCCCTTTGTGGACATGGGGGGGTCTTATTGCTCCTGACCTGAACTTGTAAAGGCTGTGTTTCTGCTTCCCCTTTGTCCCCACCCTTCGTGCAGTAATGGGAATGGCCATGGGGCCACTTATGTTCAGGGAACCAGCCTATCTCACCCCAAAAGGAGGCTGGATAGGTCATCGACCAAATGATCTCATTGGTTGGCTGCTCTGGGGTAGGTGGGCATGAACACCAAATCCTCAGTCTCTGTCTGCACAGTGCAGAGAAGGCAGATTGGGGTAGGAAAGGCCCCAGGTTGGAGACTGAGTTTATTCTTTCTCTTCTCCCCAGCCCACAGTGCTAATAGTTGTCCCCCTGTGGATGGAAATACATGGCTCTGTGGGCCAAGCACGAGCCAGTGGAGAGGGCAGCTGGCTTGGGCATCAAAAGGGTCCTAGTTCCAGTTCTGCCAATGACTTGCTGGGTGACCTTGGCAAGTCACTTCCCCTCAGCACCTCCCTCTGTAAAGCAGGGGAAGTGCTGGCTATGGGAGAGCTTGGAAGTTTCTGGCAAGAGTTGGGAGTGGCTGAACACCTGCTGGGGAGTTCAAATGCCCTCCTTTCTCACTTGGGCTGGTAGAATGGGAGCGCTTCCCTCCCGGGGCAGAACTTACGCTCAGATTTTGACAGCTGGGTCCTACTGTCCTCTTCTGAGGGTATTGGATGGTGATGTTCCTGGCCTCTCACTCCTGCAGGTGATGAAGGTCAAGCTGCAGCCTCCCTCAGGGACAGAGCTCCCAGCGTTCAACCCCATCGTCCACCCAACTGCCATCACCCAAGTCCTGCTGCTCGCCAACCCGCAGAAGGTAAGGGCACCTTGCCTGCTGCACACAACCCACTGAGTGAGCATCTCTGCGCCAGGCTGTGCCACTCCGGGACATGGCTGGCTTCTCTCTGACCTGTGGCTCCCCACAACTCCTTTCCAATGCTCACGCCAGTTCTCCCTAGCTCCTTCTGCCCTGCTACTGGTGGGTCTCTCTAACACCACCCCATGACTGCATTTCCCTTCTCTTCTCTTCCCAGGAGAAAGTGAGGCTACGATACAAGCTGACCTTCACCATGGGGGAGCGCATTTACAATGAAATGGGGGATGTGGATCAATTCCCCCCTCCAGAGTCCTGGGGCAACCTCTAGGGCTCTGGCAAGGGTGCTTCTCCTGAATCCCAAGACTCTGCATGCCTGCAGGACTGGAGTCTCCTGGGGGTGGCGTGTGGACTCAGACTAATCACTAAGGGCCGGGGCCAGCGTGTGTGTGAAGGCTGGCAGATGAGAGTGGACCCAAGAGAAGGAAGATGTGTGGGGTGGTGAGAGAGATGGAGCAAGAAGCTGCTCTGACTTCCCTGCTCTTGTATTCAGCCTCCCATCTTGCTGCTCCTCTAACCCTGCTTTTCCTTCAGCGGTAGGCGTAGCGATCTGCTAGGGGCAACACTAACAAACCCCAGTCCAGGGGCAGAATCTGAGGATCCTCCTTTTTTTTCCCTGAAGTGAACAGATGGGCCTTTGGCACTCCCCGCCCCCAAGCTGCTGCAGTTACCATTCAATCCCAACTCTGAGCAAACTCCATTCTGTGAGCTACTTTGGGGCTCCTCATTTGCAGCTGTGTCTCCTATCCTCTCTCCCCACCCCCTAATGGCTGTATATCCATGGTGGGATTACCCCAAGAAACTGGAGCCAGATTGAACAGGGGCTGACATTTCTTCACCAGGGAGCTGGCATCTGTCCCTGCTGGGGTGAGGCTTCCCTGGTTCCTTGGCTTCTGGCTGGGGGGCAGATCTGCACTGAGGAGACTGGGCGCTCTGTGACACCCATAATGCCTTTAAGGAGTTTTCAGTTCCATGGCACCTGGGCTGGTTCCTGGCTCCCAGACACTAATCGAAGCAGGAGAGGGGGTCATGGAGTTGGCCATGCCGTGTCTGACTGTTTCCCACCACAATGAGCGGCCAGGGTGCCACTGGAGGCAGGGGGCAACATGCCATATGTGGGACTAGCAGGAAAGCAGGTGGGGGGCAGTGAGGAGACACATCTGTTAAGCATATCTCCACCTTGGGGGTTGGGTGCAGCTGTTCCAACCCACAGGCTCCTTTTTCCCACCAGTTGCCAGAGTCTGTGGTGGGAAGCAGCTAAAAGCCCTGCCATTTGCACTTGGTTTAGGGTTTTTATTTCTTTCCTCTGGTGACAATGGGTCAGCAGGTGAGTCATTCCTCCCTCCCCCAACCTGATCTCCAGCAGTTGAGTGAGACCCTGCTATGGGAGAGCCACATGTTTGTATGGCGCAAAGGGAAGGGTGCATTTCTCAATGCTGTTCCTGGAGAAGCTGACTGAGTCTGGGTAATAAAAGGGCAGACCAGCTTCCAGCAGGCTCTTTGGAGCGAAATATGACAATCCTGGTGCCCAGGACAGATCTTACTCCATTCAGTGTAGATTCCAGCAAGTCAGTCACAGTGAAACCGAACTGCTATCTGCTGGAAATTGATGATGGTACAGAGCGGAGCCAGGGGGAGTTAACAGGCGCAGGCTGCGTCCTTCCCCATCACTGTCTCTGCACCCTCACTTGCTCATCAATTTGCAGGCTACATTAACCCCTCTTCCTGCCCATGCCCAGCCAGGTTACAGGCTCTCTGCTGGGAGGGCTTCATCTGTCTGGAACTGACCTCATCATAGGCAAAACCTCCCCTAGAGCTGGCTTGGAGAGGGAGCCAGCATGGGGAGCTTGCCTAGGAGTGAGAACTTGATTCAACTGTCAGAAACCAGCTGCTGCAGCTGAAATTCCTCTCTTGAGGGATCCAGAATTGCCTTGGGGGTGAGGAAGGGTGGCTCTGGGAGTGTGGAGTGAGGATCCATTGGAGGGAAAGCCTCTGAGCCAGGGGTCTGTTGTGTCTTACTTTCTTTTCTGGTCTCTTTCAGGGTTTTGTATGGATTTTCTTTGCAGCTCTGGTTGGTTCTTGAACAGACTTGTATATATTTTCAGTGCAAATTCTATACATGGAAAAGGATTTAAAAAACCGCCCGGTGCGAAATCTGCTGTATTTATGGGAAATAAAGAGTGTTCTTTCCTGAAGCCCATCAGGTGCTTCCTATGTCACGCTTGGGCAGAGTGCCCCCTGCTGTCTTAAGCAAGCCTGACACCTGTCTGCCATGGGAACTCCATCCCAACAGTGTCCTTTCTTCCTGAAGATGGTGCCAGGGAGACTTTTCCATCCCAGATGTGGGGTTTCCTCAGCACAGCTAGCGCCTGCTGTGCTAGTGGAACAGAAGTGTCCCTGTTCCCTCTGTCCTTGTTGGCACTGCAGCCTAGACAGATGCTCCATGGATTCCCATTAATGGGGAGGCAGGGGCTAGATGGTGCCATTCTTCTGCTTTGAGCTCTATCCATGACAGCCACACCTGCATTCAAACCTAGCCCTGACCTTGACGTTCACCCTAACTCAGGGTTAGCCTTGCCATGAAACTCAGGAGACTGGACCTTGCATTGAACTGCCCCATGGGAGCAAAGTACTAGTGTGCAAGAGGCCAGAGAAGCATCTTGGTGGCTGACTGGGGCTGCTCTTGATTTACTTTTCTTGGTTCACTGGCACAGGAGCAGCAGCTGTTCCCGTTTGGGCTGGACAGACGCCCCCTCCTTTTCTCGATTCCTTTTTCCGTGCAAGGCACTCTCAGGCTGATCTCAGGAGGAGCTGCCTGCCTCCCCTGTTGCTCCCTAGGGGGAAGGGAGGTGAGCAGAGGGGACTATGCACTGCAGGACAGAGCATTTCCAACTGGAGGGGCTTGCTCGGAAATCCTGTGGCAGGGATTAACTGATGGTTGAGTCCTCTGATTGAATAATCTTGGTCCAGGCACAAGTGTTCGCAGCCATGCAGCTCAGCTGGCTGTGAGTAACTGTCCCCACTTCCTCTTCCCCTGGTTTCTTCTGTGGAAGCTGCTTCAGCAACTGCCACAATGAACCTTGTAACGGACGGTGCTGTGAGGCCCCTCTGGCCTCCCCCAGGGCTGGGGATGATTGTTGGTTTTGGGAAGTAGCCATAACGATTGCAATGGGCTGCAACTTGGGGGGGAAGGGGGATTTTCTGCTCCCCGTCCCAGTGGTGGCCCTGTGTCTCTGAGGTAGTGGGGCTGGCCTGAAGTCTGTCTACTGCCAAGACCCACCATAAAACACCAGTTGGGAAGGGAGCCAGTGTTCATGATGCACACTTTATTTGGAGTCTCAGGCCAGGGAGGGAGGCTTCATTAAACAGATACCATTGCAGGAAGGTGTGCCCCCTGGTGGGGATTTCCATCCCCTGCACTGCTGCTTCCTATCTATTCCCCATTTCACTGGGGCACCTGGGAGGCACCTGAAGACAGGACCTAAGCAGGCGGTTTTTAGGCTTTCAGTTTGATCCCTGAGAGGTCAAGATAAGGCAATGTTCATCAAAGTTCCTGTTGCAATCCAGGACTGGGTTGCTGGCAGGGGAGATGTGGGGGAAGGGGAGGGAGGAAGGTGGTTGTGCTGCCCCTTTCCAATTTGCCTCTTTGTTGTAACATAGTATCAGCCTTCAGTAGAGAGCACTGAGACAAACAGGAATGTGAGTTGTTAGGAGTAACAGTGAGGCGCTAATTGTTGTTCAGACAATCTCAATGCCTCCTCTGAGTCAAGTTCCAAAGAGGCAGCCGTGTTAGTCTAGTAAAGTAAAAAAGCAAGGAGCCTTGTGGCACTTAAAGACTAACAGATGTATTTATCGCATGTGCTTTCGTAGGAAGAAAATCCCACTTTGTCAGATGCTTTGAAGAAGGGGGAACTTACAAAATGTGATGAAAATAAATGCAGGGGAGTGTAAGACTTGGAATCAGGTCATACTGCAACAGGAAATCAGAACATTTGCAAGGATTCAAGCTCTAGGAAACAGCACATAGGGGAGGATGAAGTCAAATTACCTGCTATAATGTGAAAAGAATCCATAGTCATGATCAAGTCCTGCTTTCACACAATCTAATTTGCATATTAGTTGGATTTCAGCTGTTTCTCTTTGAAGTCTTGATGCTTCCCTCATTCATATGCAAAGGACTGAGGTCACTGGCAAGCAACCTTTGTGTTTTTTTATTAATAGACCCAAAAAAGAAAAGAAAAAAACTCTTTTCAGTTATTTTTGCAAATTAGGACTTGCTTCTTTTTTCAGTGAGTTGAGAATTCCCTTGCTTGCAACAGAAATTAAGGCTTTTGGATGTTAACAAAAACTCTTTCCAGAGATTTTTTGACTGATCATTAAAAAGAAGAGAAAAGCAAACTGTTCTAGCAGGAGCCTGTGTTAGAAAGTATGATATTTTTTCTACAATTAGAAAGCCTAAGTAACAGAATAAAATCCAACTCAGGGATGTATCTGATGGAAGGAGAAGTTATAAGAAGGTCCCAGGCTGAAGACAAGTGGATAGTCCCCTTGTGTTGCTGCCTTATGCACACTGACAGCAACAGGGGCACCAGACCAAGCAGAGAGGGCTGGCACCCCTTCAGTCACAATATTGTGGACAATTGTGTGTTCATGGAAACTCATGGAGACTCAGGGAGCAGATGAAGTGCAGAGGTGAAAGTGGAACCCAGAGGGGCTGCTTCAGTTCCTGGGATTTGGCAGTGGAGAAGTGACCAGGACCTGGAGGGACTTGGACAGGCTCAGCAGCAGACAGGCTTTTCCAAGACCTTTCTTTCCAGCCTGGCATTAGCTCTTTTCTCCTTCTGCTGTCTCAGCACTTCCATCTCATTTTCCCACCCAGTCATCTCCCATTTGCAGGGAGCTCCCCCCCACCCCCCACTCCTGGCTACTACATGCAATTTTAGAGACTTGACATACTTCCTGACTTGAGACAGGAGTATAGCATGTGCAATCACCCTCTGCATGTTCCGTGTAGGTGATCTCAAATTAGATGTGTAGATAGAAGCACCAGAAGCCTCAAAAGAAAGGATAAAAGCTATGAGGGATTCCCACCCCTACCCCACCCCCTGCAGTCATGGTCACTGTTCAGTTGACCAGCAGCTGCTTTTTTTCAGTGGAGGATCACTGCATGGTAGAGGGGTCCAGAGTTGGGTCCTGAGGAAAAAAGTTTGACAACTACTGAGATAAGGCGGCAGGAGCAGAGCAGTCCCAATGGTACCATACAGCTGAGCAGCACAGACTCCCTCTTGAGGCTGCCTAATGTCTTTGGCCACTGTTGCTAGGACCTGCCTGTAAGCCTCACTTGTGTTTACCTGTAGACTCATCCCCATGGATCCAACATGGTCTGAGCTCTAGGGCACTGCATTCGAAGCACAGAGCCCCAGACTCTACTCCTACCTCTGCCCTGAAGTACTGGGTGACTGCTCTTCAGTCTTCCTGTCTGTGAAACGGGCAGGCCAACACTTCCCCTGTGTGATCTCTGGGTGCAAAGTACCATATAGGGGCTTGGGGGAGCTGTTTGTTTTAGTCCTGGATCATGTGTGCAACCTGTTTGAAATGGGCCACATCTTCCTGCCTCTCTCCCTCTTTAACAAGTATACAGTGTGTTTCTTTATACATACACATATACATTCTGACCACTTCCTGGCCCAGCTTTTGTGCTTTCTCGCTGACCAAGCAGGCTTGTCACAACACCACCCCTGTCCTTTCTGTCTCTCTGGACAGGCTGATCTCCCTGCAAGAAAAAAATTCCTGGTCTAACTGATATGTTTCTCTCTAGCATAAATAATAATAAAGTCAATGGGATGGTGAGAGCTGGGACCAGCTGCCATTTGTTCCAGAAACCTGCAGCTTTAGCTATGGCTAGAGAGGACCTACTCTGCAGAGAAAGGCAACAAAGAAGGCTGCAAAGCTGGCAGCTAAGTGCTGATCTGCCCACTCTGCTTGGAGCAGGGTGTTTTGCAACACTGTGGTCCCCCTGCCAATGGGTAGTTGCAGTCGATGCAAGTGGGAGGTTAACTGCATGTTGCAGCTAAGGCGGTGGTGAATTTGCCACCACAGTCTCGCTACACAGGGTGCATATGCAACACCTAAGGACTGGGCCTTCCCCTGCAGCACCACTGTCGTCATCTTGTGGGTGCTGAACACAGTCTTCTTGCTACATTGGTAAGAGGATTGCAGATTAAAGATTGGGTGGGTGCTCAGGACAGGAATAGAAGCAGATGCTATGGATCAAGCATGAGGTATATTAACAGCTGTTGGAAGAGGGCTCCTAGGACTGCAATGTGCTCTCATTTATTATTTTTACAGCAGTATCTAGAGGCCAACCAAGTTGGGGCCTCACTGTGTTGTGATCTGCAACCTGTGGCTCTGGAGCCACATGGCTCTTTGGCTGCTCTGTTCTGGCTCTGTTCTCCAGGCTCCCCTGCCACCAGGAGGGCCAGCTGTGGGGGGTCAGCACCAGGGTCCATGCTCCCCCTGCCACTGGGGGTCCCCTGTGGGGGACCCACTCCTTGTTCTTGGCTCCCCACCACCACCAGGGTACGCTGTGACAGGCACCCTAGCCAAGCTTCCAGCTCCCCACCCCTCACCAGGAGGGTACAACCAATGGAGCTCTCAAAACACTTGATTACAGAAGGAATTTTTTAAAATGCTGAACCCTGTGTTAGTTGCTGTCTAAAAACACAGAAACTTACCATCTCTTTTGGATTAGAGGGCCAGTACAACAAGAGTGAGGTAGACAGGCTGACCTGGAAAGGAAAACATGGCTGCTCTAGACAGGAATGCTGTTGGCCAAGACCAGAGGGTGTTGGCAGCATTGTGGTGCTGAGGGGGCAGACCAGGAATAGCAGCAAATTCAGTGCAGGACTGAGGCATGAGAGACCCATGGTGGGGTGGGGTGGGGTGGGGTGGGGCGTGGAGCTGGACTGGAATAGCAGAAAGTGCAGTGGAGCTGGATGAAAATCTGATGTGTTGGTTTGCTGTTTGGTCCAGGGAAAACAATGGTTTAGCTTGAATCAACTCTGAAAATTGAAACAACAACAAAAAAAATCAGCAAATGGTGTGAGGGAAGAATCCATTCAAGGTTGGTTGAACAAAGCACATTGTGTGATCCAAAACATTTTGGTTCAGGCCTTTATCAAGGGTGGATTTCACAAAACAGGAGCAGAAATGGTCCTCTGTAATGTTCACTGTTTTACAACTTTCAGGGGTGAGGGTATTCATCTGGGAAATAGGCAACCCATGTTCAAATCCCACCTCTTCCTCTTGGGAGAAGGGATTTGAATTTGGCTCTCTCATATCCTAGGGCAGAGATTGGCAACGCAGGCTCAGTGAGCCACCTGTGGCTCACTGAGTGTCCCCTTCTGGCTCTCTGGCAATCTCTTCCAGGGAGTCAGGTGTGTTCCTGGGATTCCCAGCTGGCACAGGCCTCCCACTTCTGGGGTGCCAGAATCATCCCCACCCTCTGACCACAACCGCATGAGCCGGAAGTGGCCCAGGGGCTGCGCCATGGCCCCTAGTGGTGGCGCAGGATCCCTCCATCCCTGCCTCCCTCTACTGGCAGGGTGGAGCAGCACTGCCCTGGCTACCCCCAGCCAGCCGCTCTTCCCAAGATTTGTCAGGGGACAGCTGCCGTGTGTGGAGGTGGGGCCCTGGAGAGGCCCCCTCCATGGAGTTCAGGCTGCTTTGACCTGGCCACCCCAGACCTGAACGGGCCCAATCATAGACCTGGGGCCTAGGCAGCCTCTGTTCAGGCATGGGCTGGCAGGGTCGAAGAGGCCTGAACCCCATGGAGGGGCTGCTCCAGGTCCCCACCTCCACAAGCTGCAGCTCTCCCCCAGCCAGTCTTGGGAGGGGCAGCCGGTTGGGGGGTTAGGCTGGCAGCACTGCTCCGCTGCACTGGTGGAGGGAGGGATGGAGGGAGCGTGTGCTGCCCACACACCCCCTGCCAGTGCTAGGGGCTGCGGTGCAGCCACTGGGCCGCTTCTGGCTCATGCAGCAGTGGTGATGGTGGTGGTGAGGAGAATGGCTCTTCTCCCATTTTGGGTGGCCAACCCCTGTCCTATGGAAAGACCTTAACCGCCAAATTACAGAGTCATCCTCACTTGCTTTTGTTGGCCCTGTATTCCTAGTACGGTCATTATGAATGACCATGAACAGCTGCTAGGAATAACAGTGGATAATCATTGGGCTAGGGGGAAACAAAATATGGGGACGGGGGGGTCAGGGCACTCACCAAAGCCATTGGAGAACTGAGTTCAAGTCCCTGCTTCAATGGCTAATTATATATACAAAGCTGAACAACTTCAACAGGAGAGATGGAGCTAAGGCTATTCCAGATTCTCCCATTTCTGTAGAGCCCTTATGCTGGCTGTTCACTTGCAGTGGGTATGTAAATTTCAAATCCTTTCTTCACATCAGGCTGAGAGGGGAATTGAACATCCAACATCCCAGGTGAGCACCTTAACCAGTGGGCTAAAAGGTACAAAGTTTCCCCATTTTATGAATAGCAACTGAAGTCTCAAAAAAGAGAAAAAAAAGGCAAAAATGGCTGAAACTATTTAGCGAATTTATATTAAATTTGCTAAGGGTTTTGGTTCACCCAAAACTGCATTTTTTTGGTGAATAAAGTAGTTCTCTGAATGAAAGTCAAGACAAATGGCCTTGGCAGAGCTGGTCAGGGGTTCCAGAGCATGAAGGCTGCAGGTCACAACTCAGACGCTGGTAGAGGTCCTGGGAGCTCCATCCTCCACTCCTGCCATCTCTAGCCTTCTTCCTGGGAACCAAGTTGAGCTTAACATTGCGTAAGGAAGGCAGAGTAAACACCAGCAGAGACAGTGGGTGGGAATCGAGAAGGAACATGTGGGCCCTTCGCTCTGGTTAGGCAGTGGCGTGGCTTGTTCTGCCTTGTTACACGTTTGCTGTAAAAATATTTCCCCTTTAAGGCTTGGCTGAAGTTATTTATACTTGTGGGGTGTTAACAGGAACAGAGTGCAACAGCAGGAGCACCGACTGCTCTTACCTACTCCGTGGAGGGGGCGGGGGCAGGAACCAGACCAGAGAGGAAACCGAGGCGAGAATGAGAAGGAAGAAGTGAGAGGAGACAAGGGAGGCAGGAAATCAGTGAGCAAAAAGGAGTGAGAGAACCAGAGCCAGGAGGCAAGAAAAGGGCGGGAGCCCAAAGCAAAGTCAGAAAGAAGAGGAAGAGGTTGGGGGAGAGAAAATAGAGTGGGGAGGGAGTGATGGAGGGAGGGAAGTAAAGAGAGAGAAGCACAGCAGAGAGGAAGAGGCAGCAGGCTCTATCTCCTCTGATGACAAGTGCAGCCGGCTGGTGCTGAGTGGGGGAAGTTGCGCGTGGGGGTGGTTGGCACTGCGCTCTCTTTTCCACTCCCAAGATGATGAAGAGGCAGTTTAATCGGATGCGGCAGCAGCTCTCCTATCCCAGCATCACAGGACGGTAAGGACCCAGCCTCCAGCTCTTCATCCTCCAGCTGGCAGGGCTGCAGGGGAAAGCGGGATGCTGCACTAGACAGCATTGCCTAACCCTTCCAGCAGGTCATGGGCCAGGTGCACACCTATCCAGGAGCTGGGGAAGGAGCAGTGAGGACCACAGGGTCCCTGTTGTTGAGTGACCATGGCAGGGGGTCAGGGCAGCTTGGAGCAGCACCAGTTCTGGGGAAACTTTAGCTAAGCCCGGGGAGATGTGGTTAACTCAAACCTCCCCAGCCTTCTTTGCTGAGAGACCTGGAGGGACACAGCCATGTTGCTCAGTAGGGACTCCGGCTGGTCATTTATAAAGCCAAGTTAACAAAGAATGACTTGGCTGGACCAAGTAGTGGGGAACCTCCATCAGGCCTGAGAGACAGGTTCCAAATTGTCTTGTTAGCTCAGTTTCAATGATGTGGCTCCATGCCCATCACGACAAGTGATGGCCCTAAGCTTGAGGAGCTAGGAAGGGAGGATCTGTTGCACTGTGCCCCTTGGTGGGGGAGGATTGCAGCCACAGTATGGGGACTGGTTGGGAAGCATGGAAGTCAGAAACAGAGGGAATCCCCCAGAGATAAAGAGGAACAGTGACGCAGTAAGAGGAATAACAAGCCTAAAGGAGCAAGAGCACCGTGTACCAGGGCTTCTCTCCTTTCTGGGCTGAAGACCCTAGTGGAGCTTGTCCTCCATGCAGTAACATGGGAGCATCCTCTTGTATCCCCCGGGGTCTCAGAAGAGCCAACCTGAGATGGAGAGGGGAGCCAGATATGTCTCGGTAGGATGGTGAGAGGGGAGAGGGCTCTGAGTGTATGTACTGCTCTCCTGTCTTTTCTGGGGTTCTAACTACATTTCTGTCCCTGCTGTTCCTCAGCCCAGGGCCAACTCCATTTTTTTGTTTTTCCCACTAGCTATTTCTGTTCCCATCTCTCTCCCCTTGCAAAACCATAAAGCCCTGGCA
Organism: Podocnemis expansa; assembly: GCA_007922195.1. Classification (NCBI taxonomy): domain Eukaryota; kingdom Metazoa; phylum Chordata; order Testudines; family Podocnemididae; genus Podocnemis; species Podocnemis expansa. The sequence continues at coordinate 21,401,098 of ML681994.1, forward strand.
GGGCTGAGCACTTCTGTCACTGTTCTCATGCACCCTCACAGTTTTTTTAATGCTAGGATGCTGAGAATGGCTTAAATTCATCTCACTGTTTTCCTGAGCCCCCAAGCCAGATGAGCGGGTCTTTCAAAGGGAGTGGTGGGTTATGCTGCTGTGGGATCATCCCGCCAGCGCCGGCTCTACTATGAGGCCAGAGACAGACATGGCTTCAGATGACAGTTCTTAGGGGCACTCAGCTCCCCTGAAGATCAGGCTGGCTCCCGCCTCTTCAACTCTTTCCTAGCAGCTCAGGCACCGTTAGTCAACCTGCAGCTTAGGTCATGTAGGCAGAGTGCACTTTAAATCCCTCTGCAGGCAGACGCTGGAGATTTTTGTACTTTGGAAAACCGTTTTCAACCTCCATGAATGAGATGGAGGTCGCCAAATCAAAATTTGGCTTGGGGCACCACAATCCCTTGAGCCAGCCATGCATCCCTTCTTCCCTTCCCTTCCCACTGAGGAGTCCTCTTTCTCAATTTCCCCTCCTTCTGCATAAGGACTAGGGCAGTTTCTTTTCTCCACACATTCTCTGGATTAAAGGAGGCTGGAGCTGTGCACAGCCAAGAGATTTCATTAGGGTCTGACAGGGCGCCAGCTTGTTCAATCCAGCTACAAGGCCCCCCTCACTAGCCATGGGGAGCCACAGTCACCTCAGCGTCTCCCTTGCTGTGGCAGACCAGTGACTCAGCCCTCTTTAACCACTGCCACCCCTACTCTCCCACCTCTGCTTCTCTTCTTCACCTGCTCTTCACCCTGGGCACAGCCTCTGAAAGCAGAAGAACCTGAACTGCATGGACTCAGGGACAACTCCTGGTAGGAGAAGAAAGAGAAGAATCAAAACTAGGGCCAAGATCTACCCAAGAGCCTAGCAATTATGGGTGCCCAGTCCCGAGTGTGAGTGTCGTGAAGCACATCCACTGCCTGTGGGCCCACCTTAGACATGATGGCCAAGGACACACCACCTCCTATCCCCCTGGGCCCACATGAGCAATGCGGTTCAGTGCCCGCCCTCTAGAGGAGGTGGCTGGAGGTGACAAAGTGTGATCATTTTCTCTCTCCCTCCCACTCCTTCCCCAGAGCTCAAGAAACAACCGAGTTCCTTACTGAAGACTTGCTGCAGGTAAGACATGGATTCGGTCCACAGGCATGTGCAGGCCTGTGTCTGCATGTGTGGTGAACATCTGGTGGTGTGCCAGTGTGCGAGTTTCTTTTTCCCTCTGTGTGTGTATCTAAGCCAGAGGGCAGCCACAGCCTGGATTTTTATGCATGCTGGAATGGGGTGCAGCAGTGATAGACATCTGACGAGCATGGCCAGTTATATATGTGTGGGACAGCGCTAACCTCAAGCCTTAGTGCAACAGCCCATCGCAAGGTGGGCTCTGTATCCCAGGCCAGTTGTGAGACCTGGTCTATGTGACATCTCCAGCCACATTATTCCAGCCAGTTACTCTAGCTTGGAGGGTAATGTGGGTTGGGTTTGCTTGTGTAATCCAGACAGAATTATGTTGTAACCATGTTAAGGAAACTTGTGACATGGGTTCAGCCTACACAGGTAAAATCAAGCGGCAGTGGAACAGAGCCACCATGCACAGAGCCATCCCTCTAGTGCAGGCAGGGCCTGATAGTCCATCCCTCTCTGGCAGTGTGGTAGGAGTCGGACATGCTGCCTCACCAGACCCTGCAAGCACAGGGGACTCCAGAGAGACATGGATGGCAGTCAATAGGCAGATGGAGTCACCCCCCCTGGTGTGCAGAAGGGAAGTTCTCTTCCCTCAAGCACACCTGCCTTGTCAGCTAGGAAACCCCAGCAGAGAAACCCCAAGAGAAGCGGATACAATGGAAGAGGAGGGAATGCCCCAGCCCCACCCACTTCCCACTCTTTCTCCTTCTTGCTAGGTTGAGCAGAGACTTGAGCCAGCTAAACGGGCAGCACACAATGTGCACAAGAGGCTCCAGGCATGCCTGCAGGGGCAGTGCGGTGCCGACATGGATAAACGTGTGGTAAGTGCACACACACACACCCCAATCCAAATGGCCTCTTCAGTCCGTGAATGAGATGAGGATGTCAGTCTCTCCCCCAGCTGCCTACCCCAGCCGCTGGATGCAAGACCCTGCTGGATGGAAGATGCTTCAAGGGGGCGAAGTGCCTGAGGCCTGAATGTCATGGTTTCTATCACTTCCCTGCCACCTTTGGAGGGCTTGGCCTGTGCTCTGTATGGATCAGGTGGTGGTAAAAATGGAGAAGCTGAACACTGAGCTTTTACAGCTAGCTCATTGCTCCTGCTGGAGCCTTGGGGTGAGACTGGTTGTTACCAGGGGCCAGGAATGGCACAGAGAACATTTCTTCTTTAAGTTCCTGGCACTAATCTGGTCCCACATTGGGACTACAGTGCTTAGGGGGCTTGAGGATGGGGACCTTTCTGGTCTAGGTCACCAGCAATTCTGAGCTGATGCTAAGTTTGGTCCTATGCTCAGAGAAACCTTTCACGTCAGAGCCACCACGTTCTATCTGAGATTAACACACCCCTATTGATCACCTTCTTTTTGTGCACTTGGCACTAGCTCCAAACTGGGCTAGTGGGCTGGTCAAGGGATTTGAGGCAGGCCTGTAAAATGGGGAAGGATGTGAAACATGTCTGGCGTGAGCTGGTACTCGCCATCAGCAGGCTGTGGTGCTGAAGCCACCACTTGGACACTGGAGGGGGTGAAGGGCTCTGATGTCTGCTCACTGTTTCCTTCTTCTCTCTCTCTCTCCTTGGCTCTGTGTAGAAGAAGCTGCCCTTGATGGCTCTGTCCATCACTATGGCTGAGAGCTTCAAAGAACTAGACACTGATTCCAGCCTTGGGTAAGTGCCCATGGGGAAGGAGCCCTAAAAACGATCAGTCCGTAGAGTACAATCAGCACAGACTAAGCCCATTAGGGTCCACCCCCTCTGAACAGAACACTACCTGCCAGTTACAGAGCAGGGCAGCAGGCTGGGGCAGGATTCCCAGCCCCAGCCCAACTCTGAGCACATGAGGAGGGGAGGAGCTTTTGCTGTCAGTCTCTGGGAGGCATTCACATTTTGCACTGCCCAAATGGGGTGGAATTGAGGGCTTGGGGGCCTGCTGTGATTCTCTTTCTCCCTCCATTCCTGCAGGAAAGCACTAGAGATGAGCTGCTTCATACAAAGCATGCTGGCCCGAGTCCTGGCTGAGTTTGAAATCACCCTAGAGAGAGATGTCCTACAGCCTCTGAATAAACTGAGTGAGGTAACCCAGCTCTCTTTCATCTTTGCTTTTCCCACCTCTTCTGCGCTCTTGCTCTCTCCTGCCATCTTGTGCCCTCTGACCCACTTGTGCTTTCTCTCCCACCTTCTCTCCTCTCTCTTTGTAACACCTGATGCAGCATAAACACAGCCATTTCTTGGCACATAGGTAAAATGTGGAACTTACTCCTCCATCCCAATCTCTGCTAGGAGGAGCTGCCTGTCATCCTGAAACGCAAGAAGAATCTTCAGAAGCTGATCATGGACTGGAACTCCATCAAGAGCAGGTAGTGAGTGATGGGGAGGGCAGCTATCTGCAACAGCATGATGTAGTCTGCAGGTGAAGTACTCTGTGATCCACCTGATTGCCCCCTGAGAATAGGGATCGGGAGGGTCATGAGCTGCATCCTGAGAGGCTTTAAGTCCCTGACATAAAAGGATGATTCCCAGATCCAGTATGCATTCATGAAGGCCCTCCCCATTATGGGAACCATGGAATATACAAGCAGAATAGACACTTGCCTGGGGCAGGAAAATTCTCAGTCCTTTTTAGTTTGGGTGACTCCCAGTGCAAGGGCTATTTGCCTGCATGCCCCCAACGCCTAGGCCAGATCCTGGCCCCAGGAGTGGTGGGGGAACTTTCTTTATGTTCACACACTTTGTAGTTCTGAATCAGCAGGTCTCCGCCTAGCATAGAAATGGCGTGTATAACCCGCAAGCAAATGTTCTGCCAAGGGAAAATAGATGGGCAACCCTGCTGTTTCTAGGCTTATTTACATATCACCCAGAATTCTATTGGGAAGGAGGAGTGAGATGTTGAGTCTGCACCGCCACATTTAAAGCGTCAGCATCCTTATTAAATGCCATGAGACCTCCTTCTCTTAGCCAAGGCTGTTGACCCACTTCTTTTGCAACCCAAAGGCTGAACCAAGCTGTCAAGAACTCTGGTAACAGCACTGGTGCTGGCACTGGCTCTGGGGCATCATCTGCTGCCATCAAACTGGAGAACCTGAAGGAGGAGGAAGAGGAGGTGAAGAGAAGGGTGGAGCAGTGTAAGGCGAGTGAAAAAAACGAGTCTATGCTATTTGGGTAGGGGAAGCTGGTGACACAAAGTTGGGAGGAAAGACCCAGGTTCATCCTGAGAGCTCAGTCATCTCCAGCGTTTGTGTCTTGGGAGTACACAGGAACCAGTCTCTAGTTATGACCTGGAGCTCAGTCTAGAGAGAGAATGTAAGCCCACACACAGACAGCCATGGTGCTGTGCTGGCCATGGTAAGATGGCTGAGACTCAAACTGCAGAGGAGATAAATGGCAGGCAAACGCTGAGAGCTGCCCATGGCCCCGTGTAATAGCAAAATAAAGGTTTTGAAGCAGCCGTATTGTGGTTAAAGCTGCTGAAGGAGAGGTTGATGGGGTGCTCAGCGTGTAGCAGAGGAACCTATCGCAAAGAGGAACATGCTGTAGAACACAAGATCAGTCATGTGGCTCAGGCACATAGGGTATCTGAATTCAGTTCCCGCTACAGACTCCTTGTGGGACCGTGAGTGAGTCACTTCACCTCCGTGCCTCTGGCCCCTGAGGATAACAACCCTGCCTTCCTCCCTGCTGGGAGTGTCTGTTTTGTCTATCCAGGTAGTGAGCTCTTCCAGGCAAGGATCATCTCTTATGCAGCAGTCTGAACAACAGGATTCTGGCATTAGCTGGGGCCTCTGCCCCATTCATAATACCAAATAAGAAGCAGAAAGGTCTAGTTCCTGAGGGTTTGATGGGAGATTGTGAACACTGAACACTTACCCCAAATCTAACAAGCCAGAGTCTCCTCTTCTGGGATCTTGTCTTTGTTTCCCTCCACTCTAAATGCCTGTAAGATCCCAGGTTTCCATAGCACTGGACTGGCATGTACCTTTCGATTCTGCCCTTGTATCTTTTGATGCAGCCTGCCAATTATTTGTGGCCAGATCTGGCTCCAGGAGCACTGCCTGGGGGAATTTGTGGGATTAATGATGCAGAGCTCCTTCATTTTTTAGTGGTGGTAGTTGCAAGGCTTGTACACCCCATGGCAGAGTCTAGCTTCTCACTCTGCCTTTCAGGGCAGTGTGAACTAGTGGTCTGAGTCAAAATAGCTGCCCTTGAAGTCTGGGCCATGTAACCTAATGGCCAGGGTCGCTAGTACAGTTGTTTCAGTCTAGGTAGCAAGGCTAATGGCCACAGTCAAGAAGATCACCCTTCTCTGTGCGGTATTGTGGCCTACTGGTACAGTAGGAGAGTGGGCTTCCATCTAGGGGTATGTGGTACCCACAGTAGAGGGACTCAGGCCCTCCCCATGCCTGCACGCCTCCACTCAGTGTCCTGAGCAGTGGCACCGCTGCTTGCCACAGAGTCAGCAGGGATTCTCCAGAAACACACCGACCAGTTCCTTGATTCCCCCACAGCAGCAAAGTCTAAGTCCCCTCAGCTAATTCCTACCACTTTCCTCAGCCCCAAACTTCATAGGTCTGCCAGGTCTTGGGTCATTGGCTGCTGCAGCTCACAGCAACTCTGTTTCTTCTGGACTTCCTTTGGGCAGAGTGGTATCCACCTAGGTTGCAGTGCTCTCAGCCTGTGCCATCTGAGACTCTGACCATTCCAGGACAGGAGTCTGCAAGGCGCATACTCCCATCCCAGCCAGCTGAGCTGGGCTGGTCTTGCTGCTGCTCTCTCTTGTACTGGGGCTGCAAATGGGCATGACCAGTAGAGCCGAGGGGGTGGCCTCCTGAACCCACAAAGTGAGATAAACCCCATCTGGACCAATGCGGGGCTTGCACAGCCTGTCACGGTGATGATGAGAAGGTTGATGTTCTCTGTGTCTCCTCTCCAGGATGAGTACATGGCTGACCTCTATCACTTCTCCACCAAGGAAGATAACTATGCTAACTACTTCGTCAAAGTAAGTCCCTCATTCAGGGCCATTGCCTCCCCCCAGATCCTTTCCACTGTGTAGGAGTTTCCTAGGATCTCCATGTTGTGCTGGCCTCCTCTCAGTCCCATTCCTCCACCCCACCATGGCTGGCAAGAGAGGCTTCTCTCTTGCAGCTCTCCCTCCATCCTCACCACACGCTCCTTTGCATTGCACACTCCGTCTGAAAGCATCTGCCACTGTAAAGCATCTGGGGGACACAGCATCCGTGAGAGATGCTGTGCAGAGTAAAACTGGGTTTGCCTGTGATCTGTCTGGCAGCTGCTGGAAATCCAAGCTCAGTACCACCGGAAGTCTCTGGAATCTCTGGACACAGTCTTGGCAGAGCTGAAGGAGACACACAGCCAGCCAGGTGGGTAGGATGAGAGGGGCCCCGTCAGGCATAGTTTTGTGGATAACACCATGACTAACTACATACAGAATGTATGCAGAAGGGGTGAAGTCTCTCTACTGCTTCCTCAGGGTCTCTTCAAGCTCTAATTGAACCTGCATGCTTGGAGGCTGTCTTCCTCACCCTGTTACCCTTACACTGAGATTGTACAAATAGCAAGAGTGGCAGGGTGAGCTTTGCACACCAAACTGACCCCTGCCAGTGTACCTCAGCCCCCCACTGGAGAGACCAGGACTAGGTGCAAGAGGAGAGTTCAGCTCCTACAGCTCATTTGGCCCTCAGCCTCCTTGCTGGGACCACTGATCAGAGGGCAGTTTAGAGCCAGTTGTGAGGATGGTGTTGTGTGCACGGACCCCTGTCCCACTAGGAAATGGAGGGACACCCCTCAGCAACTTTCACACAGGCCACTGGATGGTGGATGGATGGTGACGAGCACTAATCCCTGGCTGGCCTGAGCTGGACTGGAACCAGAGGTCTAGGCAAGAGACTCCATGGGGGGTTTTGTCCTCTATCCCTTCCTAATCTCTGTTCTCTTTTCCAGAGACCTCTTTCACCGTGGATGTCCCCGTATCGGGGTATTATGGGGTGCCTTTGGAGACACATTTGAGGACTTTGGAGCGGGAGATAGCCCTCCCCATTGAAGCCTGTGTCATGATGCTGCTGGCGTCAGGCATGAGGGAGGAGGTAGGTACTGCTTGCTGCCTTCGCTTCTCCCACCACAGCCAGCACATCATTCAGTCATCCTTTCTCTCATCTCCCTTCTTTAGGGGCTCTTCAGATTGGCAGCAGGGGCCTCTGTGTTGAGGAAGCTGAAGAGCAGCTTGGCCAGTGGCTCCAATGCATTGGGGGAATTCTACTCGGACCCACACGCTGTGGCAGGTACATGTGGGAGTCCCAGGAAAAGGGCGCCGGAGATATTGAATGGACAAATGACAGCCCCAGGAGCATTGCATTGTCTCTAAAATGCAAAAAATAAATCTGTTAAGTCTTAAAGTGCCACACAACTCCTTATTGTCTCTAAAGCATGACCCTTGTCTCCCTCTCAGGTGCACTGAAATCCTACTTGCGAGAGCTGCCCCAACCCTTGATGACCTTTGAACTCTATGATGACTGGTTTAAAGTAGCCAGGTAAGAAAGAGCCAGAGAGATGAACATGCTTAGGCAGGCTAAAATAATCACAATGGCCTTTCTGACTAGGGTTCTTCTGATGGACCCTTCTGCAGGAGTGTCAAACATCAGGCCCCTAGGCTAGGTCTGATTGCATGATAGCTCGCATGTTAGTATTCTGCTGAGAGAGACAGGTGATTGCAACAGTCCCAAACCTTTTTAAGACTGGGCAGACCACACTTTTCACTTAACACTACTGTCAAGAGGAGTTAATCAAAAGCCCCTCACCAACACAAAAGGGGGCTGTGAATCAACCCAAGTGTTTGCTCAAAGGGCTTTTGCTGAGTATTGTTGTGTTTTGTGCATGTATGTGAGGGAAGGGGCAACTGAAAGTATAGCATCCAGATAGTCTAACCTTGAAAGAAACCTGGAGAGGAGTTTTTGGATCAGGATGCAGGCCGAAAAGTGTGTCCTTGGTGTAGGCAGAGGTACAAGATTGTGTACATTCTTCAAAACTAAGCAAAACGATATCAAAGCACCAATATCTGCTATCAGCTGAACTATCACACGGCCTCAGACTTTGACAAGCCACTTGTGCCGGGGGGGGGGGTCTGTTTTCCAAAGAGAGCTTGCGAGCCGATATTTCTGTTGACTCAAGAAAGAACAAATAATGGAAGGGCTTCCAGAAATCAAAAATGGACAACAGGATTTAAAACAAGCCCTAGACCTGGAGCTGGAGACTACACAAAAGGAATTAAGACAGGACCTAAAACAAGAGCTGAAGGTTTCCCAGAAAGGGCTCAAAGATGACTTGCATGCCAAGATGAGATCCCTGTTGGAGCAGCAACTACAAAGTGCCTGGGAAACCCAGGTGCAACACAGCCAGGCTGGAGTGATGGCAGATTGCTAAGATGACCACGATCTGACAGGCACAGACCAGAAGTTTTTCCACAAAACAGCGGAGGCCATGCAAGCTTAAGTCAGTCTGGAACTGGCCAGCTGAAATGAGCTGCAGCAAAGTGTTAAGGACCTGAAAACCCAAGCCCCAAAGGAAATCAAAGTCTCGCTGACCAGATCACAGCGGAAGACAGCCACTTGGAGGAGGAACTGAATCAGCCAGTGGACATGGGTAAGGCTGAACATTTACAAGTTTTCTGCCCCATTTTTAACCCACAGAGGCCTTGAAGGGAAAGATTGGTCTGTCTCACTTCAAAGGAAGCAAAACCCCACAATCTCTGAGGGGAAAGTTCCTTGGAGGCTTATTTGGTTTAGCTCAACATTATAGCTCCAGTAAATGGCTGGGAGGAAGGACAGAAAGGCAAGTTACTAACAACCCACATGGGTGGCCTAGCTCTGATTGTGCTGCAGATCTTAACTGTAGAAAATAAGCTGTGTTTCCCAGACCTGATACAGCTGGTTGACCTGTGGTTTGGAGCTAGCCATCAACCTGAGCTGTCTAGGGAACTGGTAAGAGCTAGAAAGAGAGGGAAAGAAGAAACCTACCTGAACTGGCAAAGGGCCTTTGGAGATTTGTGTTCCTGGCATACCCAGATACCTACAAGACCTGCTGGGATAGGCTGGCAATGGACCAATTAATAGATCCTCAGACTTGGATTTGCAGATCATGATCAGTGAATGGAGGCCAAAGACTCACCAAGAAGCTGGGGAGTTGGTCACAGAACTTGAATCTCATCCCACAGCAGTTCCCAGCCAAGGAAGGAAGCAGTTGCTAGTGAGAAAGAGGGAAGCTAATTGCCAGGAACCCCATAACGTGCAATAAGTACAACTCTGCATCTAATGTCTGTGATGAAAGCTGGGGTTCTTATCTGGTTTGGGACCATACTGATTGATCAGACAAACTGATACATTTGGCTTTTAAAAGAAAAGAAATTGACACTTATGCAAAAGTTAAAGGAAACAGTTCAGTTAAATTTCAAAAGGATAGCCGTGTTAGTCTAGTCCAGTAAAAAAACAAGGAGTTGTGTATCACTTTAAGACTAACAGATTTATTGTTTGCATGAGCTTTCGTGGGAGAAGATCCCACTTCCTCAGATGCTTCGAAGATGGGTGAACTTACAGAAAGGAATGAAACTAAATGCAAGGGGGTGTAAAACATAGGATCAGGTCATAAAGTAACAGCAAATCAGAGCAGTTTACAGGCTCAAACCATGGGAAGCCTGAAGTCAAATTACCCTTTGTAATGGGAAAAGAACCCATAGTCTCGATTAAGTCCTGCTTTCACAGAATTTAGCTTGCATATCAATTCAAGTTCAGCTGTTTCTCTTTGAAGTCTTGATGTCCCAGGTACATCTGATTTGCTGTTACTTTATGATCTGATCCTATGTTTTACACCCCCTTGCATTTAGTTTCGTTCCTTTCTGTAAGTTCACCCATCTTCAAACAGTTCAGTTAAACCCTGTCCTGTGACAAAACTGGTCACAAGAAAAAGGTTGTTATAAACATCAGGCAGGCCAAGGCAGACATTCACCCAATGGCTAGTGAAAGCCTCTCTTCTAGTTTGGGAAACAGGGGCACCCCAAGCTGAAGAGGCAAAGCTTGGCTGAGGTCGCCCCCCATGTTTTATTCAATATGGGCATTTGAACAGCAATAATGGGAATGTGACTGTGGTAGAGCTGCAATGCACAGCAGTGATTAACTAGGCTCCGACACAGCAGTTTATTAAACCAGATACGCTAAAAAATTTAGGGAATCAGCAAAGTTCCAAAACTGAGCCATCTAATTGGTTTTGAATGGGGCAAGGGCACCTTTCCAAAACTGCATCTGAAGACTGGACCTCTGGTATTTGAGCAAGAAGTCAGAGATAGTACTGGAGCTCATAATTGGCTTGGATTTCATTACAACTAATAGATGTGGAATCAGGATCAGGAAAGGTGACTACAAAGTCAGTCTGTGGAAAGTCCCCTTTAAAGATATGTTCCAGTGCTCAGACAAAGGATTTGTAGGCCATTGAGTTGCAATAAGTGAACTATCCTGCTGCCAGGGGCAGAAACCCTTATAGCAGTCACAGGCTGTAGTAGCTTTCCAGCAAGGGAGTGGTTGAAACCTGTTCTGAGACTCAGAGTCTCAGGGAATTCTTTGCTTCTCAAGCTGTTGTGAACCTGAAACAAGAACTGATTCCTGTTTGCTGAATGGTTCTGACAGGCAGCAAATAGTGAGGAGGAGAAACCGCTTATTTGGTCCTCAGGGCCTGATTTGTGACTCATTTCAACAGCCTATAACATATTAACAATGCACCATTTTCAGAGCTGAGACAGGCTCAGGCGACTGGTAGGGTATGCCCACATTTAGTCTTTAAATCGAAATAATGCTGATTATTTCTATTTAAAAGATTGAATGTCCATGCTACGTTTCCTTATGTCAAAATGAGGAGCTCCCTCATTTCGAAATAAGGAAAGTCATTTCCATATAATGAAACCTAGTATTATATCAAAATGACACTTAAATCAAAACTGTTATTTCAAATAATGCAGTGTGGACATGTTATTTTGATTTAACTGTTATTTCGATTTAACAGTTTTGCCCTTCTCCTTCCCAGGGTACTGTCCTTTTCGTATATATTGGATGGGGGCATGGTCCTTTTAGGGGGCCATGTTGCCACATGTCCCATGGTACCCCTCCCCTAAATCAAACTAGCAAATCCTGTCCAGGGACATGCTAGTTCGATTTGAGTTTCTAGTGGGGACATGTTAAACTTGAATTGATTTAATGATTTTTATAGCAATTTTATTAAATCAATGTAACTTAAATCGATTTAACTGCCTAAGTGTGGACATAGCCATACTGTCGTGGCCTATCCATGTTTCAAAATCCCTTTCATATTGGACACAGTGCTGGTGTTTACAGTATGGGGGACAGAGCTTCAGCTTAGATGGCCCCCGAATCTGAGAATGGAGCTCTGGAAGTTGAGGCTGGAAAAGCTATTACAGAGGTGAACACACACATACACACATACACCCATTCAAATAGAATAGTGCAGTTGTTTCAGCCAGAAAATTCCACAGAAACAACAGGCATCCCTCTGGGACTGACTGAATGGCACCTTAGTTGATTAAAGAAACTCCATCAGGAATGAAAAGGGACTTGGAGGGAAATAAAAATTAAAAATCAGTTTGGGCTGGTGATGTGCAAACATTTTGACAGAAGGCTACTGAACAGATAGAGATCATTAACCTTGTGTCATTTTTAATTTATTAACCTGTTCATTTTCTTTCTGTTTGGGATTGTTCATACAAGGTGTTACCTATCTGTGCCTAGGATAGCCCTGAATAGCCCTCGGATAGCATCTGAAAATGCCAAGGTCAGGGCAGGCTGCAAAAATTCTCCCAAACTGGCATCTAACACAGCAGTTAGATTCACCAGTCAGTCACAAACAGTGTTTATGAGCTCTCACCCTTGTTATCAGAAAGCTACAACAAGAAACACACCCCCCCTTTTGTCGCAGTCTAGTTTCAGGCTCCCAAGTCCCAGTCAGCAACTGGACCCAGTAAAGAGATAACTTATTAAAACTCTATTCCATTTACCAAAAAAAAAAAAAAGAATCAGCCACATTACCAAATCAATACGGGTCTGGCTCTTACCCGAAATACCATGCTGTCAGTCAATCCTTTAGTCACTAAAAATAAAAGGTTTATTATAAGAGGAAAGAAATAAATGAGAAGAGAAGTATTAAATGGTCGAAGCAATCAGATACATAAAATGACATTCAAGTCCTTGTATATCAGATTCTCAGTAGACTTGTGGTGTTTACAGGCTTGTACAGTTTCTCTGGTGTACATTCCATACTCAGATGGACTTGAGTCCTTTATTTCACTGCTTGAGTTGTAGATTAATTGCTCTTCTGTCCTTTTGTCATGTGTCTTGTCCCAAACACAGCACATGGCATGGAAAACCCTCAGAGTCCCTTAGACCAGAGTTTCACAACCAGTGTGCCATGTCACACAGGTGTGCCATCAGCTCTGAGCAAGTGTGCCACAAAATTTTTTGGAAAACTACTCTAAGAGCTCCGGATTGGCTTATTGGCTCATGAATATTCATGAGTTCATTAAAAACTGTATGGTGGTGTGCCTCAACTTAATTAAAGGTAGCAAGGTGTGCCACCACAGAGAAAATGTTGGGAACTGCTGCCCTAGACATACTCTTACATATCCTGGTGACTCACAAGGTGTAGTCCCTGGAGTCTTTCACTGGATTCATTGTACATTCGAGTTTCCTTGATGAGCCATTAAGCAGAGTTAGTGCTGCTGCCATCCTGTCAGGGGTGTCACCTAGAAACAAAGCAGAAGTTGAAATACAAAACCACAATTAATATTTAGGTTTATATTACAAAACTTGCATACATATATATAAACGTGCTTATCAATCTTAGCCGATCATGACTTTTCCATCAGTACCTGCCATGGTCTCTCATGTGATTTACTGTACTTTTCCAATATTGATATATTATAAATGGTCACCCCTAATCCAGACAGCATCCCACAGGGCTTCACCATTTGGGAGCACCGTCAAGATGATGGCCAGAGCTAAAATGGGGGGAGTGTTATACTGAGAAGTACTGGTGACTGTTTCGATCACAAACCTCTTTGAGTGGTAATATACCTTCAGCAAATCAAACAAGGAGTCTGGTGGCACTTTTAAAGACTAACAAATTTATTTATCTCATGAGCTTTCGTGGAAGAAAATACCACTTCAACAGATGCTTTGAAGATGGGTAGCTCACAGAAACCTTCAGTCAACCTTCAGTTGACATAACTATCAGGATGAGTTAATGAGCCTTCCACAAACCCACACCTGATACAAAAGTGTGTTATGAATCCACCCAGGAGTTTGGACTGAGTGGGTGGAGGGCATGTGCATGCTTGTACATGCATGTGCCCACATATTTGAGGGAAGGAGCAACTAAAAGCACTGGAGGAAATCTGGGGAGAGGCTTTTAGATTGTGGAGGGCTGGCTGAGATGAGCATTCTTGGTGCTGTTAGCAAAAGAAGCTGTTTACTGCTTTTTTATTTCTTCTCCATCTAGAGACACCGAACTTTGTAAGTTCTTACTAAATAAATAAAAGTTCACCAAAGAAATACCTGACTCAACAGTTTCTATGCCAATGATATTTTCATCCTCTGGACAGATGCAACTTTAACTCCTTCACAGATTTCAACACTACCACCACCCATCGCCCGTCCATTAAACTCTCTCTGGAACACTGCCATACTATTCAACTTCCTGGACACCACGATCAGCTTCAATCATGAAACACTACAGAAACTCTATACAAGAAACCCACAGATTATTATTCCTATCTTCATAGAGCCAGTAACCAACTCAACCCAAACACATCAATAAATCTGTTATCTACAGCCAGGCAGTCAGATACCACAGAATACTCTGAGGAGAAAGTCCAGGATATGCACCTGTTCATACACTCAAAACCACATTTATCAAACAAGGACACTCCACCAGAGAAGTAGATCAGATCATGGAGCAGGCCACCAAAACACCCTGACAAAACCTACTTTGATACAGAAATAATACCCTTTCCCACCAGACACCAATAATTGTCACCTGTCAGCCCGCATTGGAACCTATATTCAGTGGTGACCACATCCTGAAAACCATCTTTCCTGAACCCTCTCTTCTGGCCTTCAAACAATCCCCCAGAACTCTCCAAACTCATGAGCAGAGGCAAGCTCCCCACAGACCAAGACACAGCAACTCAAAGACCCTGCCAGAACTGATGCAAAATCTGCAGACATATCTCCGCCGCTATGATGATCAGCATCCCCCTTTCGAGACCCATGGGTCCCACACCTCTGTCACAACATGTGGTGTACCTCATCCAGTGTACTAACATGTCCCACCAGCAACCACATGGGTGAAACCAGACAATCACTCTGCTCTGTAGTGATTTCACACAGGAAAATAAACAAAAACATCTCAGCTGTGGGTGAGCATGTTTGCAAACTGATCACTCGATATCTGCACTCTCTGTTCTCATCCTCAAAGGAGGCCTGCACAGCACCTTCAAAAGATGAGCGTGGGAGAGTAAATTCACAATTCTGCTGGACACTAAAAATCATGGATTGAATAGAAACACTGGGTTTATGGTTTATTATAACAGTCTGTATGATCCACTCTGCAGCTGCTTTTTTCTTTCCTTTCCTCCCTCCCCTACTGCCTTTCCCCCCTGTGACCAGATGGGTGTTAAAAGGTCACTTCACCTTGACGAAGCTCTTGAATTATGTGTTAAAGATGCTAAACAATCTGTTCCCTCTGATATTTAGCTGTGACACTGGAGCCAGGTGTACACTACACATTTAAGTCACTCATGGGGGTAAAAAGTCCACACGCCTGAGTAACATATGTAATGATCTTGAGGGTTCATTAAAGATGATACTACAGAATGAG
>ML681994.1:21416265-21446895 GCA_007922195.1 Podocnemis expansa
GCTAGGGAGTCTCTAAATTCACAACCTTCTACAAGCATATCACTACAACATAATCCCCTGTAGTTAGCATTATGTCAGCAGGAGAGCTTCTCCCACCAACATAGCTACTACCTCCTGCAGAAGCAGAGTTATCAAGCCAACAGGTGAGTTTTCTCCCATCAGCTTAGAGCAGGCGTGGCCAAACTGAGGCTCGGTAGCCACATGTGGCTCTTGAATGAAAAATTGTGGCTCCCGGAAGAACATCAGCAAATCAATTTAGGAAAGCAACCCCAACCTAGGAGTTCAGGAGAGGGTTGGGATGGTGGGGAGAAGTGCAGCATGGTCGGGATTTTAAAAAGCACTCCACTAGCCTGCAGTCTTTTACATCGAACAGCAGCTAAGTTTTTACTGGTAATCTTAAGTAATTATTAGAATCTGACATTAGTAGGATCAATATTTGTCCTCTTTTTATGCTAAAAATTAAAGTGTGCAATGAATTTTAAACCTTCTAATTTTAAAGTAGGTAAAAGTATGTGGCTAGCCTCAGTGCAGCTCTCGAAGGTTTAATAATCAACTTGTGTGGCTCTTGAGTTCCATAAGTTTGGCCACCCCTGGCTTAGAGCAAGGGTAGTCAATAGGCAAACTGCAAGTAAAAGCTGAACTGCAGATACTTTTGAATGCACCCAAAATCTTTTTATTTACTTAGTATTTTCTTCTCTGAAGTCTGGACTTTGACTGTACCTTGACCAGGAAATTTGGACCTTGACAAAAATATAATTGACTACCCCTGTAAAGTGTCTTCACCAGAAGTACTGCCAGGGCACATATGTAGTGTAGACCTACCCAGTGAGTAAGTTTCCCATGCCTGAATAAGAGCTCTGTGTAAGTCCAAAAGCTCACCTCTCTCCCCAACAGAAGTTGGTCCAATTAAAGATATTACCTCACTCACCTTGTCTCTCTAATTTCCGGGGGCCACCAGCCTACATCCACTTGCCTATCCCAATTTCTACTGTCTGCTGAAACATCTCCGGGTCCCCAAACTTGGCTAGCTGCTCAAACTGAAAAAGGGATAACACTATATACTCATTGCCCAAAATGTAAGCTTTTCTTTTTAAAAAGAAAGTGATGTTTCTAGCCCTCTTGCTTGCAAAGCAGATATTCCAAATGTGAGAGCTGAGCTGAAGCTGGCTTTTGGTGCTGTCTGCCCAAGTGTTCAGGCAGCCTGAAACAATGACTTGGGGTGAAATTTACCCTATTCACCTGATTGGAGTATCAACTTTAAAGTCCAGTGAGGCTGATGCTTTGTCAACATTAACTATTTACAGAGGGATAGCTGTGTTAGTCCAGTTCAACAAAATGAGAAGTCTAGTGGCACTTTTAAAGATTAACAAATATATTTATTGTATGAACTTTCATGGGAAAAGATCTGATTTTGTCAGATGTTTGAAGATGGAGAAGTACAGAACTTCTGTTCTTCTCCATCTTCAAGCACCTGACGAAGTGGGATTTTCACCCATGAATGCTCATGCAATAAGTAAACGTATTAACTATTTAATCACTGGTTATTTTAGGGCTGGAATGGGGTAAGGGTGGTGGGAATGAAGCCAGATGGGTTGGCATTTGGAAGCTGCTGCAGAAAAGGACATGCATGCAGAGAAAAGAACAAACAACATACAAAGACGGAAAAGGGAGAAAGAGAAAGCCAATGGGGAAGAGAGAACAAAGGGAGCAGATTTTCTCTGCAGTGAATGGAACAAGAAGGTGCTGAACAAACAATAAACAGCTGTCTGCTGTACTGTGTAAAGAGCATATTCTACTCTTGGTCCCTTTGCAACCCCCTCCTGACACCAGAGGGGTTTCCTTTATGCTTTGTGGAGAGAATCTAAGAATGAATCACAGCATTCCTCTATCTTCAAATGCATCTGACACCCCTGTTTATTCAGCCTGTGTTGGACTGGAGAACGGTAAGGGTGATCCCACCTCTTCTTCTGCCACTGTCTTCATCCTTCCCTCTCTCAGGCCAGACTAAATCTCTTATTTCCCCTCTCCACTCTTTCAGTTTCAAGGACGCAGAGGGTCGCCTACAGTGCCTCCAAGACACCTGCAGAAAGCTCCCCAAGGACAACTACAACAACCTGAGGTAGGGAACAGGGATCCATCAATCTTGCCCATCTTCATTGTATCCCCATGCCTCAGCTGGGGAGCGATCCCATTTTCAGAGGCCAGTGTCACTGGAGCACCCTGATCTCCGCTTCTGCATGGCTCCCTGCCAGCCAGAGACCAGGATGGGAAATCCTAAACTGCAGTTTAGTGTTACAGCCACAACACCTGCCTGTCAGACAACGGGCCAGCCTTTGTAAGGCCTCTGCTACCCTAGATGTTGAACTACGGTCTCCAGCACAACAGTGTGGGGCATGCACCCTGAGACTTGGGGCCTGGTCTCCAAGCTTTTGCCAGCCACATTTGCTCTAGGGGAGAGAGCCCAGTTTGGAGTCCCAGTGTCCTCATGTGGCAATGTAGAGCACTGACTCCCAGGACCACTAAGGGCAGCATTCCTCTGAGATTTCCTAACACCCTCCCTTTTTCAACAGGTATTTGATAAGGTTCTTAGCCAAGCTGGCAGAACACCAGGAAGTGAATAAAATGACCCCTAGCAACATCGCCATCGTCCTCGGCCCCAACTTGCTGTGGTCACGGCAGAGCGAAGGGTAAAGCACGTGGCTCCCCAGGCTGTCAGCAACTGAGGGTGATCCAGGGCAGAGTATGACACTCTCCACTATCACTGAATGTTTCCCCTGCAGTGGCAGGGAAGCAGCACCATCCCTGGCTGGGGTTTATTAACCATTGAAGGCAGTTTGAGAACTTTTAAAGAGAGGGCTTTTTAAAACCAGGGGTCCCCAGAGCTCAGCACTGATCTGCAGCTGGTAACACCCCAAACTCCACTGCACATCTCCCCTAATGTAGTGCATGCCTGACCTGTCCTATACCCTGCTGCTCTGGTCCTAGGTCCCTGCCCCAGCTCTGCAAATGCACTTCAATCCTCATTGGATGCACCTCCCACCACCCAGCTCTACTAAAGTACCTCAGTTCTGGCGTGCGGCCTTTTTGTTGTCCTGCTCCCATCTCACATCTCAGCCCCTTCACTGGTCCTGATCTGCAAACACCCCTGTTAGCATCACTCCTCCCGCTTACAGCTCTGCTAATTCACCTCCCTGCTGACCTGCAGCCCTCTTCCAAGCCTCATCTCTCTGGTTCACAGCTCTGCCAGGGCACTGGGGCTATGCGGTGGAAGCTGCTGAGACCCAGTACACGCATGACATGCATGACCTATGATGGGTTGAATCCAGGTTTCTCAAGGTGGAAAGTACAGAACAATCTGGCCCCTCTTCAGTACTGTGTTCTACAGGTGTGCTTTCTGCTGTGAACCGCTGGTGTTAATAGTACCTTGTCAGTTTTGTCCTAGCTCTAAAATGGGTACATTCTGATGTTTCCCATGATTCCCTTCCAAACAGATTCCATGTTCAGTAGACAGACAGTCACCAGAAGCCAAGCAACAGCTGCATTATCTGTTGATCTGTATCTTCACCCTAACAGCTCCTTACTCTCTGTCCCTCAGAGACCCCTTGCAGCTAGATATGGCCTCTGTGTCCTCCATCCAGGCAGTGGGCGTTGTGGAGGCCCTGATACAAAATGCCGAAACCCTGTTTCCTGGAGGTAAGGCATTGCTGGTGCTAGACTGCAGGCAGGCTGGATGCTGGCTCCTCTTAGGGCAAGGCCAGTGGGCCCAGTGCTGTGACACAGGTGCAAAACAGGTGGGAGCAAGTGCTATTAAGAATCACACCCTCCATGCTCAGCAGCAGAGATAATAAGAGTACAAGGCAATAAGAGTGAGCCACACTGACCAAAAGGGACTATGAAAGGGTATCCTGACCTGGTCTGTTCCGTTTTCCTCCCCACCCATACTGGCAGCTGCCATGTAGACCATGAAGAGCAGTTTAACAGGACAAGAAGATGCTCTCTGAGGAGGCACAGTTGGACTCTCCACCCAGTCCTCCCTGCAGGGCACTGTTCCCTCTAAGGTTCACATGTGCACAACTTTTCATGCCACAGTGCACCACATTTGCCTGCAGTGCACGGGGCTTGGGACAAGTGGCTGAGAGACCCAAGCAGCTGGTGCTGTCAGTGCTCAAAGCCCCACAGTGAGCATTGTCTCTGAGCCCGAGCCTCTCGTGGCAGTGCCGGACTGGACAACAAAAGAAAGAAGACTGGCTGCCACAAGAGGCTTGGGCTCGGAGACAGCGCTCGCCAAGGGCTTTGGGCAGTGATGGTGCCTCCTCGCTGGCCAGCTGCTCAGATCTCAGCCGCTGAGCTGAGCAGAGCAGAGCAGAGCTTCCAGGCAGCCTCGGCACTGGCAGGAGTGCTGCTGGGGAGCTAGGGAGAAAGTAAAGCCTGCTGCCTGTTTTCCTTTCTCTTTCTTTCTTTCCTTTCTTTTTCTTCCCTCCTTCTTTCTTTTTTCTTTCTTTCTCTTCCTTCCATCTTTTTTCTTTCTCTTCCTTCCTTTCTTGTTTCTTTCCTTCTTTTTTCCTCTTTCTCTTCCTTCCCTCACTCTTTCTCTACCTTTCTTTTTTCTTTCTCTTCTCACTTCCCTTCCTTCTTTTTTCTTTCTGTCTTCTTTTCCTTTCTTGTTTCCTTCCTTCTCAATGTTCCCTCTAAGCTGCGCGGGCGCATGGCTGTGCAGCCCGCCACAGCCCCCCCCCCTTTGCAGGGAAGGCTGCCAGCCGCACAGGGCCGGCAGCCAGAGGCCCTGCTCAGAGCTCCTGTGGAGCAGGGAGCTATTAAAACTCCCGCCCAGAGAAGCTGTAATTGAGCATGCCCAGAATGTCTGAGCATGCTCCGTTAGTGCTTCTCTGGCCCCAGGAGCTGTGGCAGGGCCATGCTGCTCCAGCAGCAGGGTAGGATTGTGGGGAGGGGGGCGGGCACCAGGATCGGGCCTGCGCGGGGGGTGGGGGGGCCCCACGCAGAGAGCAACATGAGTTGCTCGGCTGCCAGAGGCTTCCTTTTTCTCTTTTCCTTTCTCTCTTTTCTCTTTTTTATTCTCCCTTCCTTACCTCTTTCTCTCTCTTCCTTCCTTTTTCTTCTCTCTTCCCTTTCTTCCTTCTTTTTCTTTTTCTCATCCTCCTTTCTTTTCTTCTCTCCATTTTTAAATAACAACTTAAAATTTTAATTAAAACTTTCTAAAAATAAATGTCAATCAAAATTCAAAAAATTAAATTAATTAAGCCCAGTTAATTAATTCTATTTACAATAAACACATTTTAAAATGTAGTCATTTTAACAAACACATTTTAGTACATAGGCCTATTTTAAGTGTTAATAAACACGTTTTAAAACATAGATCTGTTTTGTACAAAGGAAGCTAGGAAAACAGATTTATTTATCACATGGGCTTTCATTGCAGAAAATCCCACTTTGTCAGATGCTCTGAAGATGGGAGAGCTAACAGAATGAGACGCAAATAAATGCAAGGGAGTGTAAGACATGGGATCAGGTCATACAGTAACAGCAAATCAGAGCAATTGCTGAGATTCAAACACTGGGAAACAGCACATAAAGGAGGGTGAAGTCAAATTGCCTGTTGTAATGGGAAAAGAAGCCATAGTCATGATTTAATCCTGCTTCAACACAATCAAATCTGCATATCAATTCTAATTCAGCTGTTTCTTTTTGCAGTCTTGATGTCTCATTGACAATCAAGCCAGCTACTCCATCAAGGGCTCATCCACCAATGTGATTTATGCCATCATGTGCCAAAAATGCCCCCTCACCTTATACATTGGACAAACAGGACAATCCCAAAGCAAAAGACTAAATGGGCACAAAACTGACATCAGAAAACACAACAATCCTAAAACGCGTAGCTGAGCACTTCCATCTTTCTAATCACTCTGTGGATGACTTGTTAAGGACTGTGCTCAAGAATGTCAATGGGACATCAAGACTTCAGAGAGAAACAGCTGAATTAGAATTGCTATGCAGATTTGATTGTGTGAAAGCAGGATTAAATCATGACTGTGGCTTCTTTTCCCATTACAACAGGTGATTTGACTTCACCCTCCTCTATGTGCTGTTTCCCAGTGTTTGAATCTCAGCAACTGCTCTGATTTGCTGTTACTGTATGACCTGATCCCATGTCTTACACTCCCTTGCATTTATTTTCGTCCCATTCTGTTAGTTCTCCCATCTTTAAAGCATCTGATTTTTTTCCCATGAAAGATAATGCGATAAATAAATCTGTTAGTCTTTAAGTGCCACAGGACTCCTTGTTTCTTTTGCTGAACTAGACTACCACAACTGCCCTTTTGAAATTATTTTGTACAGTGCACAATTGTAGTTTTAGTAAAAATGGATAACAATCTGGAGCTATAAATTTGGACTCACAAGTTACCATAAGGCAAAATTTCTGCTCACAAACTAAATTTTTTGCTCACAACATCCCGATCCTTAGAGGGAACATTGCTTCAGGGGCTCAGAAATCCAAACTGCTCACTGTGAAATGTGGGATCCTGGCTTCAGAATTGGACAGCTGAGAACCAGGAGAAATCTTCATAAAGTGACAACAGGTTGCCTGGGGGATCTGGAGCAGAGCTAACCTAGTGAAACAGGCAGCGGTGATCTGTCTTCTGGAGCACAGCTTCTTTCTCTCACATATTCTGCACACGAGGTGCCAGCTCCCAGGACTTGCAGTGCATGCTCTTGGGGGGGCCGTAGAGCTCTTGGGGAATGAAGTCTGTGCAGGGCCTAGAGAGTCTACACTGATGGAAGCTGTCTGCCTCCAGGCTGAAGGAGGAACCCTGGGTTGGCTGTTCTGGAGCTCAGAGGCGGGGAGAGCTACCTGCTCCCAGACTGGAGTCCAGTACACTTGAGAAGAAGAGCAGGATGGGTCTCTGGGGGTAGGAGACGGGGTGTTGTGGGGCAGTCTGTGTTGGCTGCTGTCTCCCAGGGCACACACAGCTTGGCTTGGCTCTGGGCACGGGGAGCATTTGTGAGGATGCTGTGGATGAAGCTTCTCTGCTGCACTAATTTTCTTTGTTTATTTTTTTAAGAGATTGATTTCAACGTCTCAGGCCTGTTCATTCCCCCCATGGGAATCCTGCCTGATGAAGCCCCTCCAGAGGAAGAGCCCTCACCTCAGCCCCTGCCTGCCAGTGGCCCCCCTCTAACAGCTGGAGGAGCGTAAGTGTCTGGCAGTGGGTAAAATGGGGCTGTTCTGTCTGTCCCCTGACCCCTGCAGTGAGATGGGGTTACCACACCATAGCAAGTGGCATCTTCTCTAGGGGTGTGTCTATACTGGAGACTTAGGTCGAGTTAACCTCCCTTAAGTCAAGAATTCCATGGGCACAATTAGAATTTATTAAGTTGACTTAAGCACTTGCTTAAGTCAACTTAAAAAAGCTTGCCCTGAAAGTTGATTTAAGCTTTTAAGTCATCTTTAGAGGCACGAAAGGTCCCCGGTCCCCACCCCCTACCCCACCCCAGGTCCCAGTCAGGCTCTGGAGGCCCAATCCGGCCCCAGCTGTCACTGGCAAGCAGCTGGGAGCCAGATCCAGCCCCAAATCACTTGCCACATGCGGCAAGGGACTCAGAGCTGGCTCCTGCCACTGCCAGCAAGTGGCAGGAGCCAGATCAGGCCCCACAGCCAGATCAGGGCCCAGGGCAGGGTAGACATACCCTGAAGTCAACTTAACAAGGTCGACTTTAAGTCAACTTAAAATCAACCTTGTTAAGTCAACTTCAAAGAGCCCTGGAGTGTAGACATAACCTAGGTGACTCTAGGTGTGAACTGCATCCTTCTCCCTTACTGGGACATTTGGGATTGACAGTGGCAATCTTAGTCCACCACCAGAAAAGAGACTGCGCCACAGTGCCCTGAAATGCACTTTCTTCATGTGTTGGAATGTGAGGAAGAATGGTCTAGTGGAGAGGTTTGCCAAACTTATGGAACTCAAGAGCCACAGACGTTGATTATTAAACCTTTGAGAGCCACACTGAGCCATATAGCCATATTTTACCTGCTCCAAAATTACTAAATTTAAAATTCATTGCACACTTTAATTTTATCGCAAAAAGAGGGCAAATATTGATTCTACTAATGTCAGATTCTAATAATTATTTAAGGTTACCATGAAAACTAGGCTTACCTATGGAGTAAAAACTTAGCTTCTTCCCACTGTCCCAACCATGCCACTACTTCTCCCTGCCGTCCCAACCATGCTGCGCTTCTCCCTGCTGTTCTGATCATGCCACCGCTTCTCCCTGCCCTCTCTGACCATGCCACAGCTTCTCCCCACCCTCTCCGACCATGCTATGCTTCTCTCTGCTGTCCCAACCATGCCTCCACTTCTCCCCACTGTTCCATTCATGCTGCTCTTCTTCCCGCCATCCTAACCCCCACCCTAACCCCCCAGCCCTGATGCTGGCTCCCCCAGACCTATCTCCCCCAGGGCCCCCTTATCTAGCCACTCCAGCAGCTAGGCACAGGTGGGGGGCTTGCTCACCTTGCTTTAAGCCCTGCCCAGGCTAAGCATCCAATATGGTAGCTCTGGTGGCTAGGAACAGGCTGGGGCTCCAACCTGAGCATGCTCAGAGCATGCTCAGGGCAGGAGATTTAAAACTCTTAGGCTGGGGCTGCTTTCCTCTGGCTTTCTTCCATGAGCCACACTTTTTCATTCAAGAGGGGCATGTGGCTCCCAAGCTGCAGTTTGACCATGCCTGTTCTAGTGCTTGGTGCTTTAGCTAGAGACTGAAGACACTTAGGTTCAGTTCCTGGCCCTGCAACAGACTTTCTGCATGACCTTGGCTGTCTCGCTTAATCTGTCTGTGCCTTGGTGCCACAGATGTAAAATGGGAATAATGGCCCAGCCCTACTTCACGGGAGTGCTACAAAGCTCAGTATATCAAAGATTGCAAAGGCACTCAGATGCTATGGTATTGGAGGCCATATAAATAGACTCTAGCGCAGAGAACTTTGGTATCAGACCCTTGTCCTTTTCTGTCTGACCCCCTCACCAAGCCCCAGCATCCTGGAGAAGCAGTACTGCTGACCCATGTCATCTGTACAGCTGTCTCTGCATCTGACACCATTATCTCCTAGTCAGATGGGTGCCAGAGGGGGTAAGCTTTTGCCAAAGGTGTCACAAGAGGTGACCTCCATCTGCTTCCCCAGTGAAGTGTGTCTTCAGCATGGTCTCTCTGTGTGACCAGAAACTGCTCACCCCATCCCACCTCCCACTCTGTATCATTCATCCTGGAACCATGCACGTATGAGTTCACATCCCATGCTTCTAACACCAGGACCAAGTGCCTAGTGTGTCACCACATGTGCTAGCCACAGCCACACAACGTGTCTCTAGTAGACACACATTACCTATCTATGCCCATCGTTCATATCACTAGCAGACATGATTACAGAGCTCTGACTTGCTGTTTCCCCACAGCACGAGAGACTCCGAGACAACCTCAGCACCAGGCTCCCTAAAGGCAACCAGAACATCTCTGAAAGCTACAGGCGCCTCGCCAGTTCTGCCACCTGCTGATGACACCACGGGCAAAAGTAAGTCTGGCAGGCTGACACATCTTGGTGCCAGGCCTAGGCACCAATGCACTGCCCAGGGAGCCAGAGCTCAGTCTGCTGAGCAGGACACCTCAGTTGGGCAGGGCCCACGCTGCCATACCTTGGCATCATGCTCCTGCCTGAGTAGCACTGCCAGTACTGGCCTCCATCTTGCCATTACATGCCTGGCTCCCCCTCACAAGCCCTGCTTAGTCCATGAGCGAAGTGGACAATGGCAGGTGACAACATTGGTGACAGCCTCTAAGCAAGGGTATGGTGTGGAGATGGGGGGACGGTGCAGTGAACAGCGGACTCAAACTGGTCCTAACTGGGTATATTGAGATATAACAAGCCATCAAGAGGTGGAGCTGGGAACGTTTATTATGCTGAGGCTGGTGAGTTCTGCCTCTCCAGCTGTTGGTTTCTCCCCAGTCATAGAACCAGCCTCTGTCATGCCACAGATGTTCCTAACACAATTCAAATTTTGGCCCCTCTAGTGCAAACAGAACAGCATTGTGGGGCATTAATGCCTTTAAGCCTCTCAACTGGTCCATCCTGCCCCTTCTGTGGAGGCAGCAAGGTCATCCAAAGGGTGTGAGGAAGGTCCTGGCATTCTGCATTGGCTGCTCTGGCCACAGCTGCTACCAGGCCTTTATGTATGGGGTCTCAGTTAGGGGTAAGGGCCTCATTGGATTGGGCACTGTACAAATACATCATGAAGACAGGACCTTGCCTGGTTCTGTTCCCTTTGGCTGAAAGGCGAGGGGTTGCCATATGGGATTTCAGCATGGGTGATGGGAGATCAGGACAGGAGAGCCAGGAGTCAGGCTGCAGGCCTGCCTCAGGGACTGTAGGGATGGAAAACAAGCTGGTAAAAGGAATTTTGTTTTCCTCTTTATTTTGCAGTGAAGCGAGCTGCCCCATCCCGACCCACAGCGCCCCCGCCAGTAGCGCAGCCCCGAAGCTCAACCGCCACGCCTCAAAACCCACTTCCTGCGCACGAGAGCACAGCCAGCCCCAAAGCCCTACCTCGCCGAACAGTGGGTGGGTCTGTGCGAGCCCCCACTGTCCCCCCTCCACTTCCACCTCAGCCTGCCAGACGCCATAGTCAAGGTGCCCCATTGTCCCCCAAACCTGTGCTGACCCCCAAGTTGCCTCCAGACACCATGAAGGATGAGGGCTCTTCAGGAGGCCAACCTCCAGAAAATAGCTGCAGTACAAAAACTGCTGCAGACTGTATCCCAGAGGTAGAAGGGCCAGATAACTCATCATCTCCAGGACAGCCGGGCTCTCCAGCCCTAAGCCAGCCAACGGTTCTGTCCCCAGAGAATGACTGAGGTACACCAGAAGCCTTGGAGATGTCAGTTCTCTTGCCTGCCTATCAAGGATCCAGGGAGGAGTAAGGACTGATTCTCTTTCAGAATCTGGCACATCCAAGCCATAAATCTATTTAGCAGCTTAGATGGGACTTTCTAAAGATGAACAAGGACAATTCATGGGACTGTTTCCTGGGAACATATTTCCAACCTTGAAAGTGTTCACCTCTCCTCCATGTGCTTCCCTTATGTCTCTTCCTAACAAACCCTGCATGTGCAGCTCTAGTCTTGTCCATCTCTCCCTCCCGTGTGCAACTCCAGTCTTCCCACTGCTCCTGTCTTTAATCCTTATTGACATTTCATTGCCTTGGCCTTCCCCAAAGTACCAGTGAACTTGTGCTTTACCCTTCATCCACCAGGAACTTTTCATATGAAAACAAAAATCCCAGCTCATGGAGTTCTAGGATTGTGCCAGTCTAGGGCAGAGGTTGGCAACCCGAAAGATAATGGTCATTTTTTAAAAATCCCTTCAATAACCATGTGTTCTGAGAGCCACAAAGAGGAGTAGCTTCCTGGTGGCAATTGGGGGGAGCTGGACCAGGACACCTGATGCAGGGTCCCCTGCTGTTGTGGAGTTGGGGGCCCCGGAGCCACAAGGGACCAGCCAAAGAGCTGCCAGTTGCAGACCCCTGATCTAAGGACATAGGGGGTCCTTAGGTGCTTATCTTGAACACTCCTTCCAGCCTGCCCGAATGATTCTGCTTCAGTCAATCCGTCTCAGGTTTCATAAACCCAGGCTCTTGTGCCTCCAGAAAACACCTCAGACTCTAGAGAGCAAGGAGTTCTTTCTTCTTTTTAAAGACTGGAGGTCAGGTACAAGACTGTTCCAAAATGGACTGGCATCATTCCAAGCATATTCAGGTAAATGGCGCATATGCACTGAATTGCAGTTGATTCACATAGCATTGGCTGTGACTGAGGTACAAGTTCCAATGAATGTGTCTTTCTATGTATTCAATCATTCTGTGCCTTTGGCACCAACTTTGCCTTAGAATGAATTCTGATAAACTCCTCCCAGTAAGAATCTCTGACATTAGTAATGGTGAGTTTTGGGATTGGACTGGGTTTTTAGTATATTCCTGACAAGTTACATAAAGACTTGGGACCAAATTTATTGTTGGTGTAAAGAAGCACAACTTAACTAACTTCAGTGGATTGAGTCTGCTTTCATCAAGGCTGAAATTGGTCCTGGGATTGTATGCGAAAAAACCCAGGCCTGTTCTACACCAGAAAGCTTTGTTGACATAAGTCACCTTATTTTGACAAAACGACACTGGTGTACATACTGCAACCGCCCTTTTGTCAGCACAACTACCCTGTTTTGCCAACAAAACAAAACCACCTTGACAAAAGGCATAGCGCTTTTTTGGCAGAAGTAGGGTGACATAGTGTCAGTGTAGACACTATCTTCCCTTAAAACTGGTGGAGGTGCTGTCTCTCTTATGAATTTCATGGGTCTGGGAGTTGGGAGGTAGGCCCAGGCAAGCCATGGGAGCTGCAGGCAGCTCCCACCTGAGAGTAAGGAAATCCTCAGACCCAGGATGAGATTTGTATGACTGGGGAGAACAGCCTGTGGGCTCCTTGCAGAGAGCCAAGAGATTGAGAGATGCACTCCACAAATCCAAGGATAGCAGCATGTACTTCAGCCACTAGTGACCGAAAATGAACATATGTCGACACATTTTTGTAGTGTAGACATACCCCCAGTAAAATAAATGCTTTCTGTCTGTTGTGTTTTGCTGTATCTCCATTTCCTTTGATAATGTACTTTTACAAATAAAAAATTCCAAAAAAATTCCCCTCTCACCCCTATGGGTGGCATGTGTCTTCCTCAACCTCGGGTCCTCTACCAGAGGCCTGGGAGTTTGAGGGTTCTGTGCAGTATCTTAGCTGTTCCTAGCACTGCACTCTTCTGGACAGAGAGCTCTGATGTCGTTCCTGGGATCTGTTGGAGCCATTCTCCCAGCTTAGGAGTCACAGCCCCGAGTGCTCCTACCACCACTGGGACCACTTTGGCCTTTACTTTCCACATTCGCTCTAGTTCCTCTTTCAGGCCCTGGTACTTCTCCAGCTTCTCATGCTCCTTCTTCCTGATGTTGCTGTCACTTGGCACTGCTCCATCTATCACCACCGCTGTCTTCTGGTCCTTGTCTATTACCACGATGTCTGGTTGATTGGCCAGTACCTGCCTGTCCATCTGGATCTGGAAGTCCCACAGGATCTTAGCCCTGTTATTCTCCACGACCTTCTGTGGAATCTCCCATCTGGTCTTGGGAGGGTCTAGCCCATACACTGTGCAGATGTTCCTGTACACAATGCCAGCTACTTGGTTGTGCCATTCAGTGTATGCTGTTCCTGCCTGCATCTTACATCCTGCCACTATGTGTTGGACTGTCTCTGAGGCCTCTCTGCACAGTGTGCACCTTGGGTCCTGTCTAGTGTGGTAGACCCCTGCTTCAATGGATCTGGTGCTCAGTGCCTGTTCCTGTGCTGCTGTGATCAGTGCCTCAGTGCTGTCTTTTAGTCCAGCCTTTTCCAGCCACTGGTAGGATTTCCCAATGTCAGCCACCTCAGCTATCTGTCGATGGTACATTCCATGCAGGGTCTTGTCTTGCCATGGCACTTCTTCTGCTTGGTCTTCCTCCCATGTCTGCTGCTGCCTCAGGCATTCTCTCAGCAGCTCATCTTTGGGTGCCATCTTACTGAAGTACTCCTGGATGCTCTGGGTTTCATCCAGGACAGCGGCTTTGACACTCACCAAACCCCGCCCGCCTTCTTTCCGGCTGGCGTACAGTCTCTGGGTGTTGGACTTGGGGTGGAAACCTCTGTACATTATGAGGATCTTCCAGGTCTTCACATCGGCAGCCTCCATGTCCTCCTTTGGCCAGCTCACTATACCGGCAGGGTATCTGATGACTGGCAGGGCGTACCTGTTGGTGGCATGGATCTTGTTCTTCCCATTGAGCTGGCTCTTCAGGACCTGTCTTATCCTTTGGTGGTACTTGGATGTTGCTGTCTTCCTTGCCTCCTCATCATGGTTCCCATGTGACTGTGGGATGCCAAGGTACTTGTAGCCAATGTTCCCTCTAAGCTGCAGAGTTGCTCAGCTGCCCTCTCCCCTTAGAGGAAACATTGCTTGTAGCTGGTCTGTATGTCTGCTATGTGGCCTGCTGGTAGTTCCACCCCATCAGTCTTGACTACCTTCCCTCTTTACTACCATCCAGCCACACTTCTCCAGTCCGAATGACATCCCAACGTCCTCACTGTAGATCCATGTCAGATGGATTAGCGAGTCGATGTCTCGTTCATTCTTAGCATACAGCTTGATGTCATCCCTGTAGAGGAGGTGGCTAATTGTAGTTCCACTCTTGAACTTATACCCATATCCAGTCCTTGTGATTATCTCGCTGAGGGGGTTCAAGCCAATGCAGAACAGCAGCGGGGACAGCGCATCACCTTGGTATATGCCGCACTTGATGGCCACTTGTGCAAGCTGTCTTGAGTTGACTTCCAGCGTTGTCTTACACAGTCTCATTGAGTTCTTGAGGAAGGTCCTTAGTGTCCTGTTGACTTTGTATAGCGCCAGACATTCACAGATTCATGTGTGCGGCATTGAGTTGTAGGCTTTCCTGTAGTCAATCCAGGCTGTACTCAGATTGGTCTGTCTAGACCTTGAGTCTTGGGCGACTGCTCTATCTATGAGCAGCTGGTGTTTTGAGCCTCTGGTGTTGTTCCCAATGCCCTTCTGAGCTGTGCTCAGGTACTGGCCCATGTGGTCCTGTAGCTTGGCGGCTAGGATGCCTGATAGGACTTTCCATGTTGTGGGGAGGCAGGTTATTGGCCGGTAGTTGGATGGTGCTGTTCCCTTGTGGGGGTCTTTCATGATCAGCACTGTCCTTCCTTGTGTTAGCCAGTCTGGGTGGGAGCCTGCTGCTAGCAGCTGGTTCACCTGTGCTGCTAGGCTTTCATGCACTGCTATTAGTTTCTTTAGCCAGTAGGTGTGGATCATGTCCGGGCCAGGTGCTGTCCAGCTCTTCATGTTCTTGACCCGCTGTTGGATGTCGGCTACTGTGATGGTGACTGGTTCCTGTTCTGGGAGATTTCTGTGGTCTCTTCTCAGGTCCTGCAGCCACTTTGCACTGGTGTTATAAGTCTTCTCTTTCTCCCAGATGTTCTTCCAGTACTCTTCAGTTTCTGCTGTTGGTGGCTCTGCTGTTATTGTGTTGTTGCACTGCAGTTGGGAGTACACCTTGGATGGTTCTTTGGAGAACAGGGTATTTATCTTTTTGGCCTCTGCTTCTCTAGTGTATCTCCTTAGCCTGGTGGCCAGTGCTGTGAGCCTTTGCTTAGCAGTCTCTAGGGTTTCAGATGGAGTCAGGCCCTTGTATTTTTTCAGTAGCCGAGTCTTATCCTTAATCTCTACACCCTTCTGTAGTTCCACCAGCTGGCTAACTTCTCTCCGGGTTGCCTTGATCTTATCCTCCAACCTCATTTTCCAGGGGGGGTATGTACGTCTGTTCTTTTTGATCGTGTAGCCAAGCATCTCCAGGATTACAGAGGCTGTGGCGTATACCAGTTCATTGGTTTGAGTTATGGTGGTAGTAGGAATTGTCATTAGGGCTCTACTGGCATCTTCTAGCATACTATCTGATGGTACTTCTCCAACGAGCCTTGGTAATCGGTCTCGAGGGTTGACTGTAGCTAGTTTATCCATGATCTTATGCGTCATATCAGCTGCTGTCCATTGTAATGGAGGGGGTGGCAGTGAAGTTCTAGCTTCAGGTGTTGGCTGCACATCGAGTTGTTCTTCTGGGTCTTCTTCTTGAGTCCGGGCTGTAATGTGGAGTTGGTCTATCTCCAGCTGTGAGAGCAGCTGCCTCTTTACTATGTTGAAGCGTTGGGTAACTAGCTGTTTCTCAGTTAGTGTGGATGTAGGTCTTTTGTCCATCCATAGTTCCCTCATACGTTTCATATATCCCCTCTCATTAGGTCTACTGTGGTAGTAGCATTCCATCAATTCCAGGTTCTCTTGTCTCGTCCATGCATGGTTTGTTCCAGTAGCCCACTGATCGTCAGATTGTCCTGGTTCCCCAACATCTGGCATGGACCTTGTTAATCCGGGCGACGTCTGAGCCGGCATGACTCTCCTAGTTCGTGTCACTCTCATATTCGAGGTAGGCAAGCAAGGCATTAGGGGTCTTTTGCCCAAGGACCCCTACTGGGAGGGTAGACAGGTACCCACCGGGATTTGAACCCCCCGGTCTCCCGTATCAAAGGGAGTCGCTCTTAACTACTACCTATGGTGACTGGATAGTGTAATGGTTAAGAGTGCTGTAGTGCTTAAGTGTGATACCCTTTGATATAGGAGAGTGGGGTTCAAATCCTGGTGGGTACCTGTCTACCCTCCCAGTAGGGGTCCTTGGGCAAAAGGCCCCCTAACGCCTTGCTTGCCTACCTTGAATATGAGAGCGACATGAACTAGGAGAGTCATGCCGGCTTGGATGTTGCCTGGATTAAAAAGGTCTGTGCCAGATGTTGGGGAACCAGGACAATCTGATGATAAGTGTGCTACTGGAACAAACCATGCATGGATGAGACAAATATATATATGTATTTTTTTTAAAGAAAAAGTCTTGGCTTTGTGCGCACTGATCCCTGTCTTTCTTCATGGAGAGTCCTAGGAATCAGGGGAGCATCCCAGCACTGAGTTAACAATGGTTCCCCATCCATACCTGCCATTTCCCCATAGCCTCTGGGAATATACTACCACTTACTTCTCTACGGTGCATGAAAATCATGTAAACTCTGGGTTTCCTCTCCTCCAAGGCAAGCTTAAAATTGTTGCAACTTGTGGAAAATCCTGTTAAAGTGCAGAATGCAGGACTAACCTGTAAGAATTGGGCCAGGCAATGGACCCTCAGTATGGACCTGTAACCTGGCTGGAAGAAGCTGAGCATCTCACATGGTACTATTACAGTCACCATGGGTTAACGCTACTACATGACTAGTGGGGGCAGGTCGCAGCTTCCTGTGACCTCATGTGCCCGACTCCTAACACATTTCTTCCTGCCTTTTTGTGTATGAACTGGCCACCATTACCTATCAGGCATATGGTTATGGGGGGGGGTGTAATGTTCCCCTCCTGAATCTGGACTGGTGTGCAACTGTGCAAACCCACTAACCCCTCCCAGGGTCCCAACTGACACCACCTTGCTATGTGAAGCCCAACTTCTGAGTCAGCTCACACCCTGCCTCCAGCTTGTAACTGGTCTCTCAGGCAATGGAAGTGTGCTCTTGCTAGCCACTCATGTTCTATCCCCCTAGCAAAAAATCCCAGCCTCAGCTGCAACCCCAGGAACTACCATCTTGCAAGGATCAGTGCACCTCACTGAGCATGCTCATTTACACTAATTCATCGATTTAAGAAAGGAATCAATATGCACCAGCTTTTGCTCTCAGTGAGGCCTTCACACACACTCATCTAACATGTCACTGTTTTAGATAAAACAGACATAAGTTTACTGATTAAAACATGATTTTTTCAAATCAGTATAAAATCAAATAATCAGTCAAGGAGATAACCACACTCAAGTAAAAGATAACTCATGTTCTAAACTAGGATCACTGTTACAGTCCACACCTAGCTTACCCACGCAGGTTTATCTACTGATAATTTTGTAGCCAGATTCGTCTTGCCATGTGAATAGGTACCATTCCTTGATACTGCTTGGATGGTTTCCAAAGAACCGCCTTCATCAAGTTCAAAGTCCATTTCCGCAGTCAGGTAATGCTTCCCTAACAAGGCAAGGTACTTGAAGGGCATTGTTCTTTTATGCATCCTTTTTCCGGGTGTGCGAACACAACTCTGTTTGCCTACCCCACTTGAGCTATGTGGGAACATGTTTCATATCTGTATACGCGTAAGGTGGTGCAGGAAACACGCTCTCAGAACAGTAATGTAGCTAGAGCGTGCCATCAGCATTCCAGAGACACTGTACCTGACATACTCATATATAATGCACTCTGCGCGGGGGCAAACCCAAAGGGCAGGGCTCAAATTAGAAATCCAATCTGGCACATTATAAGCCCAAAATTGCAGCTGACAAAGTACAAGCCACTAGGCTTCCAAACAAGCTCATTTTGGCTTATGAGCATCACTGGTAGAGCCCTGCATGGATACAAATAAATGGATCCATATCTGACGTGCATCCGCAAGAAATGGCCCGTGGATATCTGTGTTGCATCCGTGGATGCGGATATCTGCAGATATGCACATATTTGCAGGCCTCTAGCTCTGTGCAGATAAAAATATGTGGATCCGTATCCAATCTGCATCCGCAAGAAATGGTCCACGGATATCCGTGTTCTATCCACGGATGCGGATATAAAGGGGATATCTGCGGCTATCCGTGGATTTGCAGGGCTCTAATTAGTGGACCCGCCTTCCCCTCAAGCCCAGCTGCTCAGTCCTATTGACTGCAGGGAGCCTCTAGCCTCCACTCCAGCTTTGACCTTGGCATCCAACTGCCAATCTTCCTATGTCCCGCCTCCTGAAAGTTCTCGGGTGGGGCAAAATAGCCTATGTGTGTCTATCACTCCCTTAGCCCCACCCCATTCCACTATCCGAGCACCTCATTGGTTAGTCAGTCACTGACACCCCCCCTCCAGTAGCTGTCATTCTACCCATTGCCTGGGCCATTTTACAATATTTGATAGGCTACTGAGGCTGTCACTATTTTCTGGCCACGCCTCATCGCTTTGTCCTACTATTTGATAGGATAAGGTAGCCGTCATTCCCCTTTTGCCCGCCTGCCCACAGGGGGTGATAGACTCTGGTAGGTGGGATTCCTTCCGGCACCGCCTTCTGAGCGGTCAAGTTCTCCTCGCCACCCTTTGGACGCTGACTGGCGCTGAAAACTTGTCAATCCTTCCCCAACGTGCCTCTCATTGGTCCTCGCGGGCGGGCAAACACAATCCCGCCTCCCCGCCCCTGTCCCCCTCGCATGGGCGTGGCTAGCCCCTCGCGCCCATCAAACCTGTCCGCACCGCTGATTGGAAGCTGAGACCGCGCCCCAAGTAGGGGGCGGGTCGTCGCCTGTGCCCGGCAGGCTCCCGCGTCAGCTGCGCTGATTGGACGGCGCTGGGCAGCCCCTTCCGGGGGCGCGTGCCCATCGGGCTGGTGCGCGCGCGCTGATTGGTGGTGGCGCCCCGCCCGGGTAGTGAGGTCATTCCCGCGGGAGAAAGCAGCATGGCGGGCTGCAGGCGGCTGAGCGGGGCGAGCTGGCGGGAGGTGCTGGGCCCGGCGCAGGGGCTGCTGTTCGACTGCGACGGGGTGCTGTGGGCCGGCGAGCGCGCCGTGCCGGGCGCGCCCGAGCTGCTGGAGCGGCTGAGCCGCAGCGGGAAGGCCGCGCTCTTCGTCAGCAACAACAGCCGGCGCTCGGTCTCCGAGCTGGAGCGGCGCTTCAGCCGCCTGGGCTTCCGCGGCGTGCGGGCCGAGCAGGTCTTCAGCTCCGCGCTCTGCTCCGCGCACTACCTGCGCCAGCGCCTGCTGGGGGCCGCCTGCCCCGGGGCCGCCGGCCGGGTCTTTGTGCTGGGCGGGGAGGGGCTGCGCGGGGAGCTGCGGGACGCCGGGCTGCGCCTGGCCGGGGAGGGCGGCCCGGCCGCCGGGGAGGACGAGCCGCCGGTGCGCGCCGTGCTGGTGGGCTACGATGATCAGTTCACCTTCGCCAAGCTCTCCGAGGCCTGCAGCTACCTGCGCGACCCACAGTGCCTGCTGGTGGCCACCGACCCCGACCCCTGGCACCCGCTCAGCGATGGGCGGCGCACCCCGGGTGAGGGGCCGGGGGGCTGCGATCGCTGCTTTGGGGGCCCCGCTGCTGGGCGTCTGGGGTCCTAGAGACTCGGGCGTAGCTCCCTGGGAGGAGGAGCAGCTGCTGCTGCTTTTCTTGCTGCCTTCAAGGTGCTGCCGGGCCAAGCCCGTGGGTGCAGCTCAGGCAGTTGCCCTCAATCTCTAGGGCTGCCCCTGTGGGCCAAAAGGGAGGCTGGCTGGCTGCTGCTATCCATGGTGATGAGGCCGTGTTACTTGAAAGTCACCTGTCCCACAGGAAACTGCACCTAAAGCTTTAATTCACTTCCTGTAGTCCAGGAATCTCAAACTAGTCATCGCGAGGGCCTCCTGAGGACTAGCATAGGGCTGTGTGAGGGCAAAGATGTTAGCCCCAGGGTCACACCGCTGAAACCTTTCCATGCGATGATATTGGAAACGATAGTGTCATTGCAGGCCACAGGAAATAATTTTAGGGTTTGCATGTGGGCCATGTGGTTGAGACCCCTGCTGTAGTCAGTGGATGGACTGGGTCAGGGAACCTACAGGTGAAAGGTACCATGCTCTTTAGCTGACGAGACTGACAGTAGTTTCTTCCCTTTATCTAGAAGGAAAAGTGCATCTAATCCTTCACTGAACCACAAGTAGCTTTTACTAGTTGTGCGGTGTCAGTGTTTAGAAACCCCTTTCATGAACCAAGAGGCCCAGTTGCTAGCTGGTACACAAACATAACAAAAAGATGGTGTCTGAGCCTCATGATAAGGGCTCAGCCCATCTCAAATTGGGGTGGTGGTACCCTGCAGTTTCTGGGACGGCACTGCACCTCATAGAGGCAGACAGAAGCTCTTTGGAGTCCTTCAAATGGCAGGGCGGGCTAGCTCCCTTAGGAAACAAGTGATTCTCCTTAACTGCTTTCTTGTGTCTGGAGCTTGGGTCCCCTTAGTACAGGTAGCCAAGATTTCATTGATTTGTGAATACCTGTTCCTCTTCATCTCCAGGGACAGGCAGTCTCACCGCTGCGGTGGAAACAGCCTCAGGGCGCAAAGCAGTGGTGGTGGGGAAGCCGAACAGGTACATGTTCGACTGCATTGTAGAGCGCTTTGGCGTGGACCCTTCCCGCACCCTCATGGTGGGCGATCGACTGGAGACGGATATCCTGTTCGGCAAGAACTGTGGCCTCACCACGGTCCTGACCCTGACTGGTGTGTCCCGCCTGGAGGAGGCACAAGCCTACATGGCCAGTGACAGCCCTGCTGCAAAGGACCTGGTGCCCAACTATTATGTGGACAGCATTGCAGACTTGATACCGGGCCTGGATGAGTAGAGGGCGGGGGGAGTTCCCAATCCCAGTCCAGATCTCCACCTATTCCCACGTTCCTTTTGTTTCTTCCTCTGTTCCTGGCTCTACCCAGATCAGTAATTATTCATTTATTTTGTGGGGGGGGGCAAGCTGTGAGTAGTTGTCCTTTATCTTGCCAAGAACTGAACTTGCCTGATAGACTTCTTCCCTTTCAGCTAAACTTGCTACCACTAACTCTAAAAGAGAACTGGAAGCCTTGTATTAAAGGCAGGGTTGGGGCATGTTCAAGCCAAGCCAGTGTCTATTTGCTTCCCTCCCCTATGGTGGGGAGAGGGTAGACAGTCTTATTTTTCTTTTTGTATATAACCAGTGGCGGCCTTTTACTGCTATGCCCTCCTTTTTTTTTTTTTTCCTTCTTTGTGAGCTGCAGCTCTTGAGCTCCCCATAGTGCCTGCTGTTTCCAAGCAGAAATGGGACAATGAGCCCTTGCCAGGGGAGTAGTCACAGCTGTCATCTTATTCTCTCTCCTCCACCCTTGCTAGTGGCCAGTATCCCCACCCAGTCCCCCAAAGCATTGGGGGGGACATTTGAGGCTTGCTTTGACTCATAGAATGATGAACAGGGGCAACTCATAGCTTCCTTGCCCTGAAGGGAAGGATTGTCTCTTGTCCCACTGGACATAATTATCCAGTAACTCTAATGCTTCTGCTGTAACACCAACTTAGTTTGGTGTCCTGAAGGGTGGAGGGAGAGAGACTGTCTTAGCAACTGTACTATAACAAGCCAGGACTGCTGTAACTATTGCAGCCCACCTCTGATGGGAACAATCTCCAAATACCCTTTCCTGTGTAGGAGGAAAGGCTCTTCTGGACAGACAGTGCAGTGCATCAGTAATGAACTGTGTAGCTTTTATCTGTGTCCAGTGGGTCATCATCCCACTACTACAGTGGGGAAGGGATCCATGTCCCTGCCTTCCCCTGTTGTATGGCTGTGCGTGGCATAGCGTTGGTATTGTCAGTGCTGTGAACGGGCCATGGCCCTGGAAATCATTCCTTGCTGCTTTGTCTTTTTACAATTTTATTTATGAATTAACTTATTTATGGAAGTGTTTGTATAACTTATGCTGATTGGCTGTGCTGGAGGTGGGGACAGTGCCTTTGGACCTCACTCACTGCTTCTGTCCCATGTTGTTGTGGTTCTTTGACACTCGCCATTTTTTCAGTATATAATAAAGTGCGAGCGTGAGCTGGAATTGGCCTCCTTCATTTCCCTCATCTCCAGTGGGTGGTGGGGAGAGAGGGAGAGAAACAGGACCAATGTAAGACTAAAATTAGGGGGTCTTAACCAAGTTTTGAGGAGGCAGGAGTTGGCGATAAGGACTGCATGGATTATGCAGAAGGAGCCCTTTTTCACTCTTCAGACAGGGTGGGGCATAGCAGAGGCTCTCAATACTGCTTCCTGGCATGCTGATGGAGTCTGGTGGGACTGTCCCCCTCTGGCCCCTCCAGTAGTGTTGCATGCATACTTGGTGTCTGAGGAGTCTACGACTTGGCTGACTGCAAGAATACAACCCAAGCTGACTGGATTGGCCCTTTGAGTCCACAGCCTGTCCTGTTGTGTACACAGTAATGTTCTGGCCACAGACCTTCAGGACTCTGGTTGAGGAGTATGATTCTGTGCCCCATGGGTGTGGGTGCTGCACCCACTGCTAGTGCAGCAGTTATCAATGTGGGGGCAGGACCCCTGGGAGGAGGGCACCAAAGATTACAGGGGGTCCATGCAGCTCCAGTAATACTGAAGTTGCTCCCTACCCCATAAGCTCCACTTGAGCTGCAGCAGTGAAACAGACCTTCAACCAGGCACTGCCCAAGATGGAGCAGTCCTGACCAGCACACAGAACCCTCTCCATTACCTTCAGTGCATTAGGGACAGAAAGAGGTGGGGACTGTGGTGGTGACTGCACCAGGGCAGGCTAAGCTTTTTACTTAGGTAAGAGTATTATTTAGATAGGGCTGGATTTTGGGGCCCTGGGCTTCTCCCACTGGTGTCCCCCAAGTCTGGGGCCCTAGCCTCACATCATGGTGACCTGTGGGCAGGCCAGCTCTGGGGTGGAGTGGTCCTGAGACCAGAGGCTGCCCTGTGCCCTGTCCTGACTGGCTTTCCCCTGGGGGTGGTGGGGCTGTCTGGCGTGTGGTGTGGTCCTCCAGCGCCATGGGCCCTTGAAGGCTGTTCCAAAGGCCTTACTGCATGCCAGCCAGCCCTGATCCTGGAGCAGAGCAACTGTGTGCTGGCCTGCTCTGCCCTGCCCCTGGGGGAGAGGGGTGGAGGTGGACTCACTGGCCCTGGGGTGGAAGCATGGAGCCTGGCCTCTGGCCCAGGGTGGCCTCCCTCTTCCTTTCCTTCCCTTCTTTCTAATGGCAGCCATGCAGGGTCTCTCCCAGTGCTCTCATGAACACTGAGTAGGTGATGGGGAAGCAGGGGTCAGATCAGGCAAGAAGTCTTGGGGGCTAGAGCCCAGGGGTCCCCTGCCCCTATAGACCCTGCTCTATTTTTGGCCCTGAATTGAGGGTTATTGTTATGTGTTTGTGTTTTACTTGGTGGAACTTCCCCCCCCCCACCCCCAAAAGGTTGGAAACCACTATTAAGTATCTGTAGCCACTCAGTGGTTTCCCAAATAGTTTCTGATTCCTGTGCACTGATATGTAAGATTGGCAGGGCATGGCTCTGAAGTAGTGGCCTCTCAAGGGAAGGCTATTAAAGCACCTTTGAATGATGCTTTTAAAACTATGCTTCACCACTACTCTAAATCTCAAGAACAGAAGAGGACATGAAGTATGAGCCTCCATGGTGATTTTTGAGTAGGTAAACGTATATGGCTATATGCGTTAGTGCAGCTCTCGAAGGTTTAATAATCAACTTGTGTGGCTCTTTGAGTTCCATAAGTTTGGCCACCCCTGATCTATAGCAGGGATCTCAAACACGTGGCCTGTGGGCCACATGAGGCCCCTAAAGCTATTTCCTGCAGCCCGCAATGACACCATTGTTGCAAGTGTTTGCAGTATCATTGTATGAAAAGGCTTCAGTGGTGTGGCCCTTGGGCTAATGTACTAGTCCTCATGTGGCCCTTGTCGTGATTTGAGTTTGAGACTCCTGATCTATAGCCTGACTGGCTGAAAGTACCTTAAAAAAACAGGGAGTCGTGGCGTTTAAAGACTAACATTTATTTTTCACATGAGCTTTCGTGGGAGAAAATCCCACTTCATCAGATGCTTCGAAGATGGGTGAGCTTACAGAATGGAATGAAAATAAATGGAAGGGGGTCTAAAACATCAGATCAGGTCATACAGTAACAGCAAATCAGAGCAGTTGTTAGGTTCGAACTGTGGGAAGCCTGAAGTCAAATTACCTTTTGTAATGGGAAAAGAACCCGTCGTCTTTAAGTGCCTCACGACTCCCTTTTTTTTTTTTGCTGGACTAGACTAACACGGCTATCCCTTTGGAAATTAAAAGTACCTTGCCTCGCTTTTCCTGGGGCTTGCCACATCTACTGCACAGTCAGCTACAGTAGGAGGGTTTTCTGCAGCCAGCTTTGGGGTAATGAAGTGTGTGGTGGGAAAGGGAGAAATGTGAAATAAAATACTAGGTTATATCAGCCCTTTAATTTTGTTGAGCCCTTCTTTCTGTGCAGAACAAGTGGGACTGCAGCAGCCCTTGGTCTCCTCCATTCAACCATTGCAGAGGTTTCCAAAGGGATGGTTATGTGGGCACAGGGAGAGTTTTTGCATTTCAGAAGTGAAATGGGTTAATGCAGGGGTCTCAAACTCAAATCCTCATGAGGGCCGCATGAGTACTAGTAGAGGGCCACATGAGGATTAGTATGTTAGCCCGAGGGCTGCACCACTGAAACCTTTCCATACAATGATATTGCAAATATCGGTAACAATTGTGTCATTGTGGGCTGCAGGAAATAGCTTTGGGGGCTGCATGTGGCCCATGGGCTGCACATTTGAGACCCGTGGATTAATGGGTTTTGTTAGTAGCTGGTCAGACTGGTGCCCCTTGTGCCAAACAGCCTGCTTCCTTGTAGACTTAGTACCAAAGCTAACCCCAGTGCCTGGAGAGAAGGAACTCCTTTGTCCTCCTGAAGGCTGGTTCCAGGCTCCAAAGGTGGAGTGTGTAGGAAACTTGCCCTGTTCCAGTGAAAGGGAAAGATGACGGGTGGAACTACAGGCTGCAGGGTGTCATGCTGCCCTCTCCCTGTCTGCAGCCATGAGCATTGCAGACCTTCCATTGTTGAAGGGGGTGGAGATTCTTAACCTGTTTGTTGTGACAACTGTGGTTTCAGTCTGCATAACATCCTCCTCTGCAAGAGGCTTTGTGTTAAAGAGCTAGTTTGCTCTCCTGGCTCTGTGGGACCTGGCCAAGTAGTGTTGGAGGAGTTGCAATGGACATTCCACTGACACAGCCTCCTCTGGCCAATTGAAAGATGAGGGTGGATGAGGCCCTGAGGGACTTAAATCAAGTCTCCCAGGGAAGATGGGGCAGGGTGTCTCTTCTGATCCTACATGCACTGCTTGCATCCTATCTTGTGGCTCTCCATGCAGGGAATACAGTATTAACTATCTTGCTGTTTCCTCTGTGTGTGCTGGGATAGCTGTGGAGGTAAGAATGGGAGTATTGTTGTTAAGGCTAATTCATTCCTCCTGAGTCTCAGCACTTTCCCCTCGGAGTACAAACCACACTGTTGCTTTAACCCTGCCTTGATCACCCAAATGCACAGCACTGGCTAGTAGAAGATATTTTAAATCCATCCACAACTCCCCCCACCTCCACTGAAAGAAAATAGGAGGGAAGTGAGACTGCCATCACATCACCAAGCGCACTGCTGCAAGGCAGGCAGGTGCTATGCTTATGAGTGTGGTGAAATTACTGGATTAGTATAATGAGATATAGTTCCTAATGAGTTCCAAGGGAGCAGTCGTGTTAGTCCAGTTCCAGAAAAAAAAACAAACAAGGAGTCCTATGGCACTTAAAGACTAACAGATTTATTTTTCGCATGAGCTTTCATGGGAGAAAATCCCACTTCATCAGATGCTTTGAAGATCGGTCTTGGACCAGGGCCACCCTGTGTTGGGGGCTAGAGGTGGCCCTTCCAAGCAGTGAGAGGAGGAAACTTGAAGGCCTGTTCTTTGTTTTGACACTGCTCTGTGCATAAAGAAAGAACTCTAGAAGAGGCACATTTCCTTAAAACTACCAGGCCAGATTTACAAAGGTGAACAGCAATGGGCTTCACTGACCTAGTCAGTTTAGGCCCTTCTGTACTGTAGTGGCACAGATAATTAATTGAATTTACCTTTAAAGTATATGTTAGTTAATGTTGTGTATATGTCCTTTAGCATCATAAGTGAAATAATTCTGTAACCCTGTTTAATGGACATTATAACCAATGTCCAACAAGACTCAGTATTGTCAGTGTGGAACTCCTGCTTAAACATTGTACTCAATTTTGTATACTTGATGAAGCCTGGTTTAGGCGTATGCTGCAATGTTCCCTCTAATTTTTCATAGTCTGTGTGCACAAAAAATTTCTTTGTGCGCTAATATTAGCACTGTTGAATTTTTTTGTGTGCACTTTATTTTGTTGTGTGCACAGGTTTCACAACCTGTATGTGCACACCCACACGCACAGCTTAGAGGGAACAGTGGTATGCTATGTAAGTTTATTTAAATGTGTGAACAAGGTGTGTGAATGAAGGATGTGTGTGTGAAGGGATCAGACTCAACTGCCAGCCTGTCCTGATGAAGCACAAGTACCATCTAACTGGCTGAAGAATGCAGACACCTCTAATTAAAGCAAACAGAAGGAGCTGTCCCAGAAAGAATTGAACAAAATACAATCAAGTCTTCAAGTGACTGGTGACCAGTGGTCTCACAGGAACCCTGATCCAACACAACACAGCAAATCCCAAAGAGTTACATGAGAGCCAGCAAATATAAAAAATGGGTAAGAACATGAAAACTTTGGGTCTCATTCTGCACCTTGCTTCTTGGAGCTTCAGATTGCAACTGACAGAGGCCTGGCTCCCTCTTTCTGCCCAGCCTAGTTGGCTGGCTCAAGCAGCACATGAAAGGACTTGTATCACACTAGCTTGCAAACTATGTGTGCATGGCTATGTCTACACTTCCTAGTTATTTTAAATTAAGGAGGCTTAATTCAAAATAACTTATTCCCTGGCCAAGGAGGCATTTTATTATACCAAATTAAGGTGGTTCTTTAATTCAGAATAAGGAACCGCTAATTCAAGATAACGAAACCTCCATTTAATTTCAAGTATCGCTTACTTCAAAGTTATTAGTTTGAATTAAGCCATTTTAAGCTGTGAAATAGGCTTAATTTGAACAAATTTCCCTATTCTTTTGCCTGCCTTCCCCTATTTCGAATTAGAGAGTCTAAGGAAGCAGTGCTGGCAGTCTGGCAAGACATCAACTGAGAAGGCGGAGAAGGCAGGGTTGGTGTGCAAGATTGGCCAAGAGAGTGCAACCCATAAAGAGGGGATGGCCACCTCCTCTCATTGGGTGTTGTGCTGTCCCCTCTCATTCTGTAGTAGC
Source organism: Podocnemis expansa (assembly GCA_007922195.1). Classification (NCBI taxonomy): domain Eukaryota; kingdom Metazoa; phylum Chordata; order Testudines; family Podocnemididae; genus Podocnemis; species Podocnemis expansa. The sequence continues at coordinate 21,443,964 of ML681994.1, forward strand.
GGGGAAACTTTGGCCCCAGCCACAAAGGACTTTCCACTGCTAAAGGAAAGCCAAATGTGGTGGTTGTGACAAGTGCTGCCCAAAAGATGTTTCAGCTGTCTTCAAATTGCAAAGCATTCTCTTGCTGGGGCTGATGCCGAAAAAGAGGCTTTGATGGTAGGGATGGAGTAAGACTCCTGGCGAACAAGGGCTGCCCCTCTTATGGTTCCCTCCACCCACTGTGGTGGCACCCAGCACTGGGGTGGGGTGGGGCAGCACTTGGATGTGCCAATGTAAACCATATGCCTAATAAAAGGAACTAAGTCTTTAAGGGCTCTCTTAAGGCTGGGTTATGTTGCTGAGCAGTGCTCAGCAACATAAGCCAGCCTTAAGAGAGCAGATTTGGCTGCCCAGGTCCAGAAGCTTCTGAAAATTAAGTGAGTGGTAGTATTCAGCATGCTCCACTAGGTTGTCTGCTTCTGCTGGGGTCAGATGATGCCATGAGAATAGCAACCACAGAATTGCAATGAGAAGAGCCCACGTGCTCAGTGTTTGACTGGGAGAAGCTGAGGCAGAGTGGACAGCAAGATATTTTCTCCCTGTAATAGAGCATCTTGCAGCAGAGTTTTCTCATATGTGCAGGTGTGACTGATCGCAGGTTAACCAGTCAGCTAAGAAAAAAACAAGGAGTCATGTGGCACTTAAAGATTAACAGATTTATTTTTCACATGAGCTTTTGTGGGAGAAAATCCCACTTCGTCAGATGCTTCAAAGACAGGTGAACTTACAGAATGGAATGAAAATAAATGCAAGGGGGTGTAAAACATAGGATCAGGTCATACAGTAACAGCAAATCAGAGCAGCTGTTAGGTTCAAACCATGGGAAGCCTGAAGTCAAATTACCTTTTGTAATGGGAAAAGAACCCATAGTCTCGATTCAATCCTGCTTTTACAGAATTTAATTTGCATATTAATTCAAGTTCAGCTGTTTCTCTTTGAAGTCTTGATGTCCCCGTCACATCTCTGATGACGGTTGTTAACAGATCATTTATCGAGTGATTAGAAAGATGGAAGTGCTCAGCAACTGGTTTCTTTGTTTTGTGATTTCTGATATCAGTTCTATGTTCATTTATTCTTTTGCGCAGGGATCGTCCTGTTTGTCCAATGTATAAGGTGTTGGGGCACTTCTAGCACATGATGGCATAGATCACATTACTAGATGAAAAGGTAAATGAGCCTTTGATGGAATAGCAGGCTTGATTAGGACCTATGATGGTATCTATTGTACAGATATGTGGGCAGACTTAGCAGCGTGGTTTGTTGCAGGGGTGTGTGCCTGCTTTAATGTTTCTGTTGTTAGATCTGTAGTTGGTGGTGAGTATCTGTTTAAGGTTGAGTGGCTGTCTGTAGGCAAGGAGAGGTCTGTCTCCCAAGGCTTGAGAGAGTGAGGCATCATCATTTAGAATAGGCCATAGGTCCTTAATGATCTGTTGCAGAGGTCCGACTTGAGGGTTGTATGTGGTGACTAGTGGTGGCCTGTTGTTTTCTTTCTGGGGCCTCTCCTGTAGTAGATGACTTCGGGGTACTCGTCTAGCTCTGTCAATTTGTTTTCTTACTTCCCCACCTGGGTACTCTAGTTTCAAGAATGCTTGATAGAGATCCTCAAGGTATCTGTCTCTGTCTGAAGGATCAGAGCAGATGTGGTTATATCTTAGGGCTTGGCTGTAGACCAGGGGTGTCTCTGCCCCAGGGAATGACCCAGGGCATGGGCCCAGGCCCCGTTCCTTGCCCGCAGGCCACGCCCCCAACCAGGGACAGGGCGGGCAGTGGCAGCTGGGGCCGTGGGTCACCCAGCCTTTAAAGGGGCCGTAAGTGGCCACCGCTGCCACAGGCGGCTGGGCCCCGGATCTCCAGCCCGATCCAGCCAGAGACCAGGAGAGGCAGGGCCCCACCAGGACCCAGGGCACTGGTGCCAGCATTCGGGGCATGGGCCCATGTGCCAGGCGCCAGCGATGCCCCTGCTGTAGACAATGGATCGTGTGCTGTGTTTAGGATGGAAGCTTGAGGGATGTAGGTAACCAATGTTCTCTGTAAGCTGCGAGCGTGCGCCCACGCACAGCAACAATTACTCGCCGGCACACAGATCACTGCCAGCAGTGCACAGCCCAGCCACAGTCCCTAGCAAGCTGGAAGACACAGTCTTCTGGCTGTTAGGGGGCTGGGTCAGGCTAGATCAGTTTGAAATTTCCTGCCCTGATGGTGAGGGCAGCAGCAGCCTGTGGCCAGGGAGCAGCTCCAGCGGCCAGACAAGCAGGAAGGGGGGATTTTAGCGGGATCGGAGTGGGGAGCGGGGGAACTGTGACGGTGGGTGTCAGCTGGGAAGGTGCCCGGGACTCAGAAGTGGGTGGGGAAGAAGCCCAACCGTGGGTCAGCTGGAGAAACCGGTGGATGGTCGGGGAAGGCTCTTGGCCAGAGATTGGGTAAACTACCCCTGCTGCAGGGGTTAGAGTGTAATTTGCTGGCCCCAGAGCCCTCCAGCACAGGTGCCCCCCTGCGCGGGTGGGTCACCCAATAACCACCCCAGACACACACACAGACACCCCCAAACAGATAGACACACACAGCCAGACACACACAGAGGCACCCCTAGACAGATAGACACACACAGACGCAGAGGCACCCCCAGACAGACAGACAGACCGAGACACACACACACACACACAGGCACCCCCAGACAGACACACACGCACACACTCACACAGACACAGAGGCACCCCCAGACAGACAGACAGACACACACAGAGGCACCCCCAGACAGACACACACACACAGAGGCATCCCCCCACACACATATGCACACACGAGGCACCCCCAGACACACACATGCACAGACACCCCCAAACAGACACACAGACAGACAGAGACAGACACACACACAGCCACCCCCAGACAG